>JAVJIF010031534.1:0-26381 GCA_038442645.1 Agave tequilana
ACCCCCTCCAAAGTTTCCGATATTCCGCAGTGAATGGGACGGATTTCGGAATACTTTGGACTTAAACCGCGTTCGCCTTTGTGACTGGACTGTTGATGCTTCGGTTTGACCTTATCCGAATTTGGTCTTCGTGAGTGTACTGTTGAACTCTTAGAAGCCATCAGAGTCGATCGTGTTGAGTGTCTAAATACACAGCCTAGACCTCCCCATTTGCTTTTAGTCTGTCACGGTGCGTTTTTGGCTGGGAGTTAGTTGGTTGCTGTTGGCGCCAGTTGTACTGTTGAACTGTCTTGCAGACGCATAAGACTGGATGCAGGCTCCTTTTTGAAAAGCAGAGGCTGCTTTGAAGACGCAGCTTCCATAAAATAGACGCGATGTTTGGCCAGACGCGAACTCCTTAGAGGAGACGCGATCTTCCGAACGCACTCTTGGAAATGCTGACGGGGCATGTCCGGTGCGTTTTCTGGGCGCGGACTCTATGTTGTCATGATTACGCCGCCAGCTGGCCTGGGGAAACGCGAAATTTCGCCTTTTGGCGCGCGGATCTCGCGGTTCATAAATGAACTGCTCACGTGTCAATTTTAAACTCGTGGCGAGGTTGCGACGCATGATCTTTGCCACCGGAAAATGATTTTGTTACATGCGTCAAGCGACGATTCGCTGCAGCGTCCCCTTGGGTCACGCGCCGCGTATTTCTGCGAATCCCTGTGCCTATAAAAAGGCAGCAGTTTGGAGAGACTCTTCTTCTTCTCGCGCTTGCTAAGAACTTTAGAAAAACATATTCTCCTCCCTGTTCCTCTGTTTAACCTCGGATCAAATTCGCCATGGCACCAAAGATTAAGCCGACCGCTTCTTCCTCAAGGCGACCACCACCGAGGCCGGAGGGGCAGCTCTTCCTCTGCGCAGGACTTCGTCCTCCAAGGTCTCCAAGGTAGTATGGCGTCTAGGCAGAACTTCACCTTTAAGAACTTTAACACAGAGAAGGTTTGATTCCCAGACCAGTCTTTGGGATGATAACCCGGGTGCGGATTAGACAATCTGACGCCCAAGGACTCTGCACTTCGGGTCCTTCACTAGAATATTTCTAACTGTGAAGTCTCTGGACGCAGCTTATAGAACGCAGATTTGATTTTCGCGTTTTGTGTCATCAGGCGCCAATTTGATGAATCTGGCGTCTGAGTCCGGGCAGAGTCAAGTCTTGGCTTGCAGAACGCCGATTTGATCTTCGCGTTCTGTGTCATCAGGCGCCAATTTGATGAATCTGGCGTCTGAGTCCAAGTACTTTTGGAATTTCATAAGTATTGGTTTGGTAGAACGCGGAATTGATCTTCGCGTTCTGTGTCATCAGGCGCCAATTTGATGAATCTGGCGTCTGAGTCCAAGTACTTTGGAATTTCATAAGTATTGGTTTGTAGAACGCGGAATTGATCTTCGCGTTCTGTGTCATCAGGCGCCAATTTGATGAATCTGGCGTCTGAGTCCAAGTACTTTGAATTTCATAAGTATTGGTTTGTAGAACGCGGAATTGATCTTCGCGTTCTGTGTCATCAGGCGCCAATTTGATGAATCTGGCGTCTGAGTCCAAGTACTTAATTTCATAAGTATTGGTTTGTAGAACGCGGAATTGATCTTCGCGTTCTGTGCTTCCTGACGCAGAGTTGCAGTCTGGACGCGGATTTGATAATTCCTGCGTCCAGTATCTCCTTCTTTCGTAGATTATAAACACTTAGTATTTCTCTTTGCTTTTGGTAAAGCATCTGACTTAAGTGTTTTTATCTTTTTGCAGCGCCGCCCTGCTACTTCACTCCCCAAGATACGCCATTTTGGGCATGTAGGTGGTGCTGACCGGAACCTAACCTTTGTGCTGCAAAGGACTGTCCCTGTGACTGCCGACCAGTCGCCGCTCGTGAGAAGAAGCTCTCGAACGTCGATATGAGGACTCTTCGAGTGCTTATGACCGATGCAGCATTCATCACGGATGATGGCATTCAGCTGGAGAAGCCCGCCTTCTTCTTCGGGGATCATATCCACGATGGCGGCCATCGCGTGCACGAAGGGACTTACACATGGCTCCGTCAAATAGGGGGCAGAAGGTTCTTTCTCCCGCCATGGATAGGATGTACCCTATGTTCTATTACCAGCATATGTCCGTCCCGCGGAAGATGGAGTTTGACCTCGCTCGATATGCTCCTGAGGTTACTCTTGGCGATCTGGGCTCCACTACCAAGTGCACCGTCATGACGGCCATGACGGGTCGGTTATCGGCCTTTTCCCTGGATCGCGCAAGAGGGAGATCCCGTCTGGAGAGATACCGCACATTGGCACCACCTTCTCAACAGTTCATGGCAGCGGAGGGTGACTATCCAGTTGCGTTCCGTGCATATGGGTGGATCCATTCCCCAGCGAATTACTGGTGGGGCAGGATGGTTGGCTTTGTCCTTACCGAGCTCGGGGATTTGCTGAAGCGTGTAGGACTGTACTCGGCGGTCAGGGCCGTACAGTGGGGGATCCCTCAAAGTTCTCAAAACTTCTTTGGGATCCTAGAACGTTACAATCCCTTGACGGGGACGTTCTTTACTCCAGTCGGGGAGATGGGCCTTGCCTTACACGAGCTGCACGAGGTCTCAGGACTGGTAACAGGGGACATGCCCTATGAAGAATATGTCCCGACCGCTGTGGAGCTTCGCCACGTGAAGGAGAGTTTCCCCTCATATACGAGACCTACTGGGAAGTGCTCTGTCACTTCCATATCTGCGGTCAGATCACCAAATGGCGGTCGCAGGGGGTCACGTATCTGTCTTGGGCCAGTTATTGTTCAACAATGTGAACACCAAGACCACTTGATCACCCGATTGGCTCCCAGCTCTGATAGGGAGATCGAAGACCGGATTGACCAGGCTCCCGAGAAGTTCTACACCACAGAATCGAACGAAGATGGTTTCGACCCTGACTTGGTTTTTGAAAGCTTCCACCACCAAGCCCGGACTCCTATCTCCGATCGGGCGCTGCTGCGGGTTTTCTGATGCTGTGGCTAAAGCGTTGTGTGGTGCCCACGCTGCCACATGAAGTTATAGTTGCCGACGTGGTGTACCCGGCGGTGCTTCTGGCCCATGGCAACCCTATAGCTCTTCTCCCGACCGTGGTGGCTGGTATTCAGAGCGGGCTGCGGGCGCTGGCTAAAAGCTTTTGTGAGCCGCCAAAAACTGTGGATTCCGAGGGAAAGCCGCTCACGGACGCAGAGGGGAATCCAGTGGTGAAAGCATCCCAATCCTCGGGTCGAGCTGCCTTACACATACCTTATGGCCTGGTATGTGATGCACTGCCCCTCTTTGATGACGGCGGTGCGTTGGAAGGAGGACTCCGTCCCCTTCATACAGCGATTGGAGGGTTCAAGGTGGGAAGATCCTTATATATATTACATCCGGAAGCGTCTTTCAGCCCCGGCAAACTATCAGCTCAATCGTTGCCTCCTCCAGATCCCTGGTGCATCCTACGGCGATCTACTTGTCGATTCCGCAGGCCCTGATGATTTCACGAGGTTATCCCAGGGAGCCTTCTGGTGGTTGCTCAATATTCGGCCAGGGTATATGCTTTTTCGACAAGGGACGTCATGCACCATTGAGCCATACATGCCGAATCGCTTTGCTCGACAGTTCGGCTATGACCAGCTCTATATCGGGAATCCAAATGCTTATCTCGCCTTCGAAGGGAACTTGTTCGAGGGTGCTCGGGCCTGGTACTATAGTGTGGCTGGAGGGACAGGAACAACCTTCCGTCTACCTCTCGAAGCGCCCAAGTGCCAGATGAGTCTAAGCTATTGTACTTGGTACTCCCAAGCCGTCCAGACACCAGACTTTCTTCCGGCATCTTCATGTATCGAGAGCATCAATGCAAGCCTCGAGGCAAGGACAGAGTCTGGTAAACAACGAGACTCGTAGAGCAGTACCGGAAAGCCCGTAAGGAGGTCGGGAGAAGGACGAGGAGGGAGCCACGAGCTACAGAGCCACGACCGCCAAGGGCAGAGCCACGAGCGAAGAATGAGCCGTCAGTAACGAGGGCGGAGCCATCAGCGACGAGGGAGGAGCCGCAGACGAAGGGTCTAGGCAGTTGGTGAGTAAGCGTCCTCACCGCTCTACTTCTGTTGTTGAGCCTGCCCCGAAGAAGGTTAAGAGGGACTCGGCGGCTGAAGTCTCTCAATCTGGAGCCATCTCTGCTGGAGTTGAGGCTCCTCCTGAAGATGTCGTTGCCAGAGTTGGCGAATCTCCGGAAGAGGAAGATTTTCCTCTTCCAGTTCGTGCTCCTAGGCCGCACCACGAGCACCGCGAGGCTGTGGAGGAAGGGGAGTTCATCGAGGAATCCGCTGTTGCTGCTGATGTCGCATCTCCAGAGATTGAAGTAATGGGTAATGCAGATGTTGAGATTCCGGGAGTTGCAGCTCAGCTCAAATCACCTTCTGCTCATGAAAGGAGAGATGAGGCACAGCAGTTGGGATCTCCGAGCGTCTTCATCCCCAGTCCTAGAGCCGTTGACCCTAGTCCTACTACTGGAGTGATTGGAGGCAAGGCTCCGATTGTGGATTCTCCTCGCACTGATCTGTCGTCTCTTCGTTCTCAGGGGCAAGCATGTTTGAGGACGAGGTCGACTATGGTGATGAACCCGCTCCTCCTGATCAAAGCAAGTTCTTCCATATCTCAGAGGAGGAAATGTGTGGGCGAGTCATCATCTGCACCACCAGTGGCGGCTATTCCTGTTGAAGGTACCCTTTCCACCTCCTGTCCAATTTTCTTTACATGTTGAAGAAGATGTCTTGACATTCTTCATTTTATATTGCAGGGTCAGCTGGAGATGCCGAGGCTACAACCTCCTCGCATATTGAGGAGATGGTGGGAGAGTTGACTCGACCACAGGGAATTGAGACCTCCGCTGCTGAGATGCCCTCAGAGGGGGCAGTTGCTGAGACTGGGGAGCCTTCCACTCTGCCAGAGGAGGAAGCCACTACTGAGGTCGAGGAGGCTCGGGTGGAGGCAGGTCCACTCCCAGGAGATTGCACGGCTCAAGTTTCAAATGAAGTTTCTGAGGAAATCGTGCTTGCCACTCCATCATTGGTCGCGGAAGTTCCCGCAGGGATAGCACCTCCGGAAGCACCAGTGGCTGGTTCCGCTCTTGCCGTATCGGCGGTTAGCATGACTTCTGCGCAAAAAGAGCCGGCCTACACCCCTTCTTCCGAGATAGAAAGGGGGTCGGGGAGCGTTCCGGGTGATGACAGCATGGACTTCCTGACGCGCAGTACGGTGCGGCAGTTCTTTGAAGCGATGCGATCGTGCATCGACTTTATCCTTTCTGGGCGTCGTTCTTTTGACTTTGCCCGGAGATTTCTCGGGAATGTGGCCGAGAACATCGAGCTAGTCGGGGGCCTTCCTCTTGCTCAGGCATGTATGCGGGTGGTGGATCAGTTGGAGAGTGACCTGAAAGAGCTGAAGTCTTTAGACGAAGCTGACTCCCTCCACGAAACCCAAGTCATCCTGGATAGCCTCCTTTCTGCCCAAAGGCAAGAGCGACAGGAAGTGGAAGTACAAATTGCCGAAGAGGTCAGCAACCTTGAGCGTTCCCAGGCTGAATGCCAAAGGCTGATTGAAGACTCAGGGGATACTGAGCTTATCATGCAGAACACAGAGCTTGCTATTACCAACGCTCGGGCTGCCATTGCTAAGGCCAAAGCCATGCTAGCTGTCAATGAAGAGAAGCTCGTCGCCCTCCAGAAGAAGCTAGAGGAGCAGAAGGCTGCAAGGGTACGGGCTGAAGAGAGCCAGTCTGTTCATCTCTCCAGATTGGAGACTTTGCGAGCCCAGCTGGCTGAAAAACCCTGCCTATCTGAAGAGGAGCTGCGGGTCCAGGCGATGATGGAGGCTGAGAAGGCACGTCAGCATGAGATGCATCGTCTCAGGGAGCGCATCCGTTCCCTACCAGATCGAGATTTTTAGCCTTCTCCTCCCTTCTTTTTTCTTTTTTGTAACGCTCAATCTTATTTGTATAAGAGAGCGTTTTTGTATCACTTTCATATTTTTGGATATAAATAAAAGTGACACCCTCCTTTTTACTTCTTTTGTCTCGAACTCTTTGCCTTTGGTTGGACATGTAGGAGCAAGGAAGTCTTTTGATCTTTATCAAAATTATAATCATAATCTTAATAAGTCAAAAGATATGAGGAAAGATCTTGTTTCAAGAACTTTCATGACACTGTCAGAGGTGTAAGCTTAACTTGACAGAGGTGATTTTTGGTGGACCTGCCACTTTGTGGAAGAAAGTGACAGGTGGAGTTCGTACCCCCAGGAAAGATGAACTTTTATCAAGGATTTGTGCTTAACTTGATTTCAGATCAGCTGGGGATGTTGATGGAAACATTGTTTATTGGTGTAATGTTAACCAACAATGCCTCCAAAATGAATTCGATATTCTGTTGGGGAGAATATCAAATGAAACTAGACTCGCGGGGAATCTAGGGAAGTCCTTACCGTTAGAGGTGTGATATTAACTTAACGGGTTGGAAATAGTCTTGTCAGAAGTGTAATGTTAACTTGACAAGGACATGAGTTAGAGGTGTGATATTAACTTAACTCATCGACATCTCAGTTTTATAAGGGAAAACTGAGGGTGTCACTGTCATAGGTGTGATGTTTAACTTAACAGTGAGGGTAATGCTAGAGGTGTAATGTTGAACTTGGCATTAGTCGTCTCGGCTTGAAGAAGTCGAGGAAAGGTCATAGCCATAGGTGTATTGTTGAACTTAGCAATGACTCGGATGCTAGAAGTGTAGTGTTAACTTGGCATCGTTCGTCTCGGCTTAAGGAAGTCGAGGAAAGGTCATAGCCATAGGTGTATTGTTGAACTTAGCAATGACTCGGATGCTAGAAGTGTAGTGTTAACTTGGCATCGTCCATTTCAGCTTCGATATGGAAGTCTGAAGAAAGGGTGACTGTCAGAGGTGTAATATTAACTTGACGGGCACCTGATATACTGCTTAGAGGTGTAATGTTAACTTAAACAGTAGTTTGTCAGAGGTGTGATATTAACTTGACAAGAATTGGCTCTTGATAGGAGCAATTTGAGGACCTGTCATTCTATTGATGAGAATTGACAAGTGGAATTTGAAATGCCAGAGGTATAGTGTTAACTTGGCAATTTTGAAGTTTGCTGCTCTATGTAGAGGTAACAAGCGGGGCTTGTACTCGACAAGGAGTATTCATTACCAGAGGTATAGTGTTTAACGTAGTAATGTTTGCATTTTGTGGTCCTACCATTCTATGGATGAGAATTGGTAAGAGATTTTGGAGGAGAGAGTGGAATCAGGTCCACTTAGGATTTTTAGCAAACCCTCAGCTGTCAACGGATTTGAGGTGCCTTTACCAACTACCGTTTGAGTTGGGCTAGTCATGCTATTCCCCTCAGCATGATGAGTTGTCGAGGACTTATGTTGGGCTTAGATGCCAACATTTTCCTCTATCCTTAGCCGTGGAAGGCGTTGGATGTTTGATCAGAGGTGTGGTATTAACTTGATGGCAGAAGAACACCATCTAGGGATAGTATTTCTTCAGGAATTTGCCATTGATTGGCGTCATGAGTGTATCGCCATTAGAGGTTATGAGACGATACGATCCATTCGAGTAGACCGACTCTACTACAAATGGTCCTTCCCATTTGGGTTGGAATTTTCCCTTTGTCTTGTGCGTCATGACCATGGGTCTCCGGACGGCTAAGACAAGGTCGCCTTTCTTGAAAGTTCGCGTTTTGACTTTCTTGATGAAGGTTCTGGTGATGCGAGCTTGATAAAGCTCGATCTGCTGCTGGGCCTGCAGACGCTTGTCGTCTAAGGCCTCCAGTTCTTGGAGTCGCTGTCGATGCTTCTCCTCTGTTGTCATCTCGGCGGTCAGGGCGACGCGTAGAGATGGAATTTGGATTTCCAGTGGGAGGACAGCTTCACATCCGTACACAAGGAAAATGGCGTGGCTTTAGTTGGGGTTCGCACGGTCGTACGATATGCCCATAAGCATTCACCCAACTTATCGTCCCAGTCTCGTTGACTTTTCGAGACGAATTTCTTGAGAAGCTTGCCAATAGTCTTATTGAAAGCTTCCGCGAGGCCGTTGGCGGGAGGATAGTATGCCGTTGATGACACACTCTGGATTCTGAACTTAGCACAGAATCTCTGGAAAGCCTGGCTGATGAACTGGGGTCCATTGTCATGGACGATCCGCCGAGGCACACCGAAGCGATAGATAACGTGATGTTTCACGAACTTGATCACGTTAGACGATTTTACCTCTTTTAGAGGAACAGCTTCGGCCCACTTGGAGAAGTAATCGGTTATTGCTAGAATGAACCGATGTCCTTTCGACGATGGTGGGCTGATGGGGCCAACCACGTCCATCCCCCACATTTCGAACGGCCAAGTAGAGGTCGTAGAGTGGAGATACCCTGGTGCTTGATGGATGAAATCGCCATGTATTTGACAGGCGTGACATCTCTTAGCGAGGGAGATGGCGTCGACAATCATCTTGGGCCAATAGTAACCCAATCTTTGGAGTCGGTTTGCCAGCTTCGGGCCAGGTTGATGAGCTCCACAAATACCATCGTGGGCTTCTTTCAACACTTCACGGGCTTCTTTTGATGAGAGGCACCGGAGCAGGATCCCGTCATGCGATCGACGGTACAGTGTTCGCGTGATCGCATTATAGTAAAATTTGGGGGCTTTCCTCCGAATGGCGGCCGCCTCTTTGGTGTCTTCAGGCAGGATGCCGTATAAGACATAATCAATATAGGGAAATCGCCAGTCTTTAAGCTCTGGAGCGGTTGACACTTCAAGTGTTTCTTTACCGCGACGATCTCCTGTTGACCCTGGGTAGTCTCCGGGGGAAATTTTTGGACAGTATAGGTCGTGGCTATAGACGAATACTTTCTCCATTGCTCCTGCTGGGAGAGCTAGGGAAGCTGCGAGAGATGCGAGGGCATCTGCATGCGCATTTTGGCTTCGCGGCACATGGTCGATGTAGAAGTTTGAAAACTTCTCCGCCATGTGGATTGTCGCGTCGTAGTAGGGTACTAGATCTTCATGTCTGACCTCATACTCTCCGCGAACTTGGCTGACGATGAGTTTGGAGTCACCGTACGCCTCGAGATTTTTAACGCCATCTCATCGGCGAATTGCATCCCAATCAGGAGAGCGTTGTATTCCGCCACATTGTTGGAACAGGGTTCGGTTAACGAGATAGCCCGGGGGATCACGTAGTTTTGTGGGGAGACGAGTACTACTCCTACCCCCGCTACTGTGTGTCCCTTTGGGCTTGCCCTTGATGCACCATCGAAGAAAAGTTGCCATACTTGTCCTTCGAATGTTGCCTGAGTCAGGCATACTTCAGCGACCTCATCTGGGAGATCCTCATAAAGTTTGGCTGCCCTCGGATCTGGGTGTTCGGCTAAGAAGTCCGCCACCGCTTGTCCTTTAATGGCCTTCTGTGGCAGGAAGTGCATCTCATATTGAGAGAGCAATATAGCCCATTTCGCCAGCCGGCCATTCAATGATGAAGGCTTTGTCATAAGCAACCTCAGGGGGTTGACTTTTGATATGACATTTATAGTTTGGCCTACCAGATAATGTCGCATTTTCTGAATAGCGAACACCAAGGCCAAACACTCCTTCTCGATCGGGTTGTATCGATGTTCGGCCCCGATCATCGTTCTACTGAGGTAGTAGATTGCTTGTTCTCGTCCTTGGTCATCATTCTGAGCTAGTAGAGCTCCCAAAGAATGATCCATCGATCGGACGTACACCAGGAAGGGTTTTCCGGATACCGGAGCTGCAAGTACTGGTGGTTGGGTGAGGTATCGTTTGATCTCCTCGAATGCTTGCTGGCAAGCGTCGTCCCATATGAACGAGACTCCCTTCTTCATCAGCTTAGCGAAGGGTTGGCATCTTCCGGAGAGATTTGAAATAAATCTGCGGATGTATGCCAGTCGTCCCTGCAATCCTCTGAGCTCCCTGAGGCTTCTTGGAGGTTGCATTTCCTGAATGGCGCGAACCTTCTCCGGATCCAAATGAATTCCGGTAGAGGTTACAACAAACCCTAGGAATTTTCCGCTGGCTACCCCCAGGAATGATTTGGTGGGATTCATCTTCAATTGATGAGCCCGCATGATGTCAAAGACCGCTTTTAGGTCCGCTATGTGATCGCCTTTAGTGCGGCTTTTCACCGCGATGTCATCGACATAGCACTCCACCGTTTTGCGTATCTGCTGGTGAAAATGGCATTCATAGTCCTTTGGTATGTTGCCCCTGCATTCTTTAGTCCGAAGGGCATGACGGTGTAGCAGTATACTCCTAGAGGTGTCCTGAAGGAGGTATGCTTTTCGTCGTCAGGGTACATCTTGATTTGATTGTAACCTGAGAATCCGTCCATAAAGGACATTCGCTCGAACCCGCATGTATTGTCAATCATGACATCTGTGATTGGCAACGGGAACTCGTCTTTGGGGCAGGCCTCGTTTAGATCGCGGAAGTCGATGCAGATCCGGATCTTCCCGTTCTTCTTAGCAACGGGGACAATGTTAGCTACCCAGTCGGGATGTTGTTCCTCCCTGATGAAGCCAGAGTCAATGAGCTTTTTGACTTCTGATTGAATGGCTTCCATTACTTCTGGACGAAACCGTCGCTGCTGTTGCTTGACGGGCTTTACATCCGGACTGATGTTGAGGCGGTGCATAGCCACTTGAGGATCGAGTCCAGGCATGTCCTCATAATTCCAGGCGAAGACGTCTATATACTCTTGTATAAGAGATATTAGATCCTTCTTCTCTGATGGTGACAGGCCGTCACTTATGAAGATGGGCTTAGGATTAGCATCATCTCCTAGGTTGATCTGAACAACCTTGTCTTCTGTGGGTGGCTCACGCTGTTCGAAGCGGATATCCCAGAGAGCATTCAGGTGTTTGATCCAGGGGTCTGTATCTGACTGGATCATTTCTTCGTCTTCGTCTTCCAGATGGTTTGTTGAAGCCATGTTTACTGAAAGCCCTTTGAAGATGTTGCCAATACTGACATCTGATTCCCACGATGACGTGTCTGAAGAGTGATCATGGCCTGATGGTTCCTCGGAATCAGGGGCTGACGGGATCAGAGTTGATATATAGCCCAACCCCCTGCGGGTCTGATGATAATAATCAGGTGCTTTCCCTTTTGGCACAAAAGATCGGAGCAACGATCTCCTTCCTTTGCCGAAGTTCAATCCGGGTCCGCTGGCTAGATCATACCCCATACGCTTCATCATCTTGAGCGCTTTTGGTTCATAGTGATTGAACTGCGGGGGCTCTTCTTCGCCTTCTGATTCATCATGGGTGTTGGTTGAGACGAGCCTCGCCCAAAAAGTATTGGTCTTTGGCCTTTTCGTCTGACTGGAACCATGAATACAGATTCTTGTGCATCACCATCATCCTGGTACGTCCCGAAGGATGATTTTATTGGTACATGCAATGATGTCAAAGCACCCATTGCCGACCATACATCCTCGTCTACGCCGGTACTGGTATCCGACGGTATTGAATCAGACTCACACACAGGAAAGTACGCGAAATCTAAATCTTCATTAATATACCAACCGCCTACATCGTCGGTGGTATCAACATCGAGCTTATTAGTGCTCTTTACAAGTGGTTCTAGCTCCCACATGCACTCTTCTTTTTCGGGCTCGATGTCAGCCTCGTTACCAGAGTCTGGCTCCTCTGGTTGCGGGGTTTCATTATTCTCCTCATATAAGAGGGAATCCGTGAAATAATTCTCGACCCCTTTGAACGGATGCCTTTCGGCAATCAACGTTCGGACCTGTCCGCTCTCGTCAATGTATTTCATGACTTGATGGAGAGTGGAGGGGACGATGGAATTTTGGTGAATCCATGGTCGTCCCAGCAACAGGTTGTAAGACGTGTCAGCGTCAATGACGTAACACGTTACTTCTGATTTGAGGCTCCCGATCCGGCATTTGAGCTTGATCTTCCCCATCGGGCGGGAGCTGTTGGCATTAAACCCATAAATAGTCGTCTGGGTAGGGCTCAGACGATGGGTAGGAATGCCCAGAAATTGCATGACCCGGCGAGGTATGATGCTTAGTGCGGACCCAGGGTCTACCTGAATGCGATTCACCTCGGATGACCCGATATACCCCGTGAAGTATAGGGGTCGGTCATGCTTCCCTTTAACCTGCATGTCATCTTTTGTGAAAGAGATGCAGGGAGCATTTGGGGAGGTGTGGAGGCAATCCTCTACATCTTCCTCCCTCGGTACGTGGGTCAGAAAGGCCTCAGCGTTTGTCAGGGCTTCTTGTAGAGCTTCTCTGGTTGACTTTGATAGCCTCAGGAGCTCATACAAGGTAATGTGTGCTGGGATGTTGGCTAACTGAGCCAGCACATCGAAGCGGTAAGGTGTCGAAGGTGTCGAAGATCCTTCCGCTGCACTTCTTGAAAGAACCCGAGAAAACCGAGTTTCTTTCTGTTTCTCCACGGGTGGTTTTGTGGAGGGCTGAGCTGGCTCTACAGCTGGTTGAGGAGGGACCACCGCCTTTTCGCCGTACTGCTTCAAGTACGCCTGCCCTGAACGGGTGCCTGCTGTCGGTTGGTTGGGCTCTGCCGCCAGGACTATTGTTTCCTCTTCTGAGTCGGTCAGCGAAGGAACATCAGCGTCTGCTTCCCGGGAAGAAGCGCAGATCACGTGGCAAGATGATGCCTTCCCCTTGCCTTTGGACTTCCTGTTGGTCACAGTCGTCCATTGTTGCTCGTCGACGAGGTCAGGGTGGACCCACATGATTTCCCCTTGAGGTGTAGGGACGGGTACCAAGCCTTTCTCCTGCTGCTGATGAGGGTCTGTATTGACCACTCTCAATTCTCCTTTCGGGACAGATATCACTCCCACGGGCATCGGAGGTCGTGTCCCAAAGTGGAGCATCGACGTCATGTTGGCCGTCATCTTCTTCTGCTCTGGTCGGAGTTTTAATACCTCCGCGTCAATCAGGGCTTGAAGGACGTCCTTGAAGATGTAGCAGCTCCTGGTAGGGTGCCCGAGCATCCTATGGTACAGGCAATAGTTGGGATTGTCGGTCTTGCCGACTTCTTCCGGGCGCCTGATTTCAGGGAGCTTCAGTCGATTGCTCTTGTTGAGTAGTTTGAAGAGCGAATCGACGTGTTCCTCCTTGAAGGAATACTGCTTGTTGGGGCGTGGCTGGCTTGAAGAGCCACTTGCCCTGCCTGTTTGAGGTTTGGTGGGAGATTTGGTCTCCGTCGCTAAATTATCCTTCCGTTTGGTTTGGAGGGATGTGTCTGGTGCACGCCTTGTTGACCTCTCTGGCCTGGGCTTGCCTTCTTCCGCTCTGACGCGGGCAACAATCTCCTCAGCCTGTTCACCTTGCTGGACTAATTGTTTCCAGGTGCGGCTTTCAGCAACTCCTATCTGAGCAAGGAGTGAGGTTTGGAGATTGTGGCGACATGTTTCCACCAGGGTGGCCTGGGTCATGCCGCTTGGACATCGGAGTGCCGTGTTCCGAAATCTTTCTACGAAAGACTTAACGGACTCTCCCTTTCGCTGTTTGGTAGCTAAAAGGGTAGGCATTGTGACCTCCGAATCATCTTCAAAGAAGCGTGTTAGAAACAGCTTCTCCAAGTCGCCCCAGTTCTTGATGGAACCTTCCGGGAGCTTCATAAACCATTCAAAGGCCAACCCTTTTAGGGTGCCAATGAACAGTCGCGCCAATATAGCGTCGTTATCTACCACATTCCCAGTTTGGGATTTGAAGTAGTAGATATGCTGGTTGGGTGATCCCTTCCCGTCAAATGCTTGGAGAGTTGGAGCCTTGAACTTAGGAGGGTACGGGACTAAGTCCCACTCGGCCGGATAGGGCCGGACCACTCCAGCTTCTTGGAGATCTTTACGACTGGCAAGGGCGTTGAGTCGTTGCTCCAGTAGGCTCATTCTTTGATCTTGAGCCTTCTCCGAGTCCGGGTTGCTTCCTGCATGCGCTGAAGGCTGGGACACATCTGGAGTAGATCGTCGTGTCCTTTCGGAAGGATCGGAGGGTGGACTTTCTCTCCTTCCCCTTCTTGCTCTTGGCCTTCTAGGAGGAGATCTCTCTCTCTCTTCGAGCAATTTCTCAAGCATGTGCTTGAGACCGTCAATGGTTCTCTGCTGAGAGGAGAGTATTTGCATTTGGTGCTTCTGCATCTGCACTAGATGCTTAGTTGTCTCCTCAGGAGCGTCTTCTTTATCCTCAGGAGCATCTGCCATGTAGGCAAAAACTCCCCTTTCACCGGAAGAGTTCGAATCTTGCGACTCTATCACTACGGAGTGAGAGTCGTCCATCCTAATGCCGCGGGATAAGGCATTATAGTCAATTGGGGGGATGGTCCCTGTCCTGGTACGGGTATGTCGATACACCCCTTCTGTCTCAGAGTTTGACCCCTCTGAATTGACCATTGGTTGTTTTCCCCTGCTTCTGCTTGTCATATATGCAGTAAGCTCCGGGTATTCGACATCAGGGAAGGTTCTCCTTCGGTGGGAGCGTCTTCTTTTGGCTGACGGAGGAATCAGGGTCAGCTGTCTAATCAAAGACGGCTGGTGCACGCCTGATTCGCAATGGCATCCAGAGAGCATCTGGATGAGTTGTTGACAGCAGCAAGAAGAAGTGGCCTGATTGGCACTTCTTTTCCTTGTCAAATAATCCCTCAAATCCGTGGGAGAGGGATTAAATAGACTGGCCTCACAACGTCGAAGACGGGGGGCAGTCGTGTGTTGCGCTGTCTGAACGCAGGTCTCAGAAACGCGGTGGTCACGCTGTTGCGTTCCGCGCGTCTGGCGTCTCTGTTGAGACGAGACGCGGTTCTCGCGTTGTTGTCTGCTGCGTTGGAGCAGAGAGACTTGAGGCGTTACGCGCGTCTGGCGTCTCTGTTGAGACGAGACGCGGTCCTCGCACTGTTGTCTGCTGCGTTGGAGCAGAGAAACTTGGGAGATAGTGGGCTGCTGGGCCCTACGCCTGGGGGCGCATGCGTCCTGCGTTTGATGAGACGCAGAAGCTTCGCTTTGGCGTTTGGCAAGTTGGTCTTCGGCAGACACAACTTGAGGAGTCTCGCGTTTGGGTCGCCAAACGCGGATCTCTCGCACTGGTCGGGGTGCGGGCAAGGCATCAGATTGAACGCCGCGTCCAACCCCAGTCAGAAAACCATCGGTTCCGACCGAGTGTTGACGCGCGCGTCTTCTCAGTCGACGCTCGGCATTCCGATTGCGTCGTGGAGGAGGAGAGAAGCCAACAATTTCCTGGTTTGAAGAACCAGGGATGTTCACCACGCGGGTCTCTTGAGAGACGTTGACGCGGGGTTTCTGCGCGACGCGGTTGGTCGCAGCAGTAGTTGTGCCGGGGACCACGCGGGCCTTCTGGGAGGCGTTGGCGCGTGGGTTCTGTGCGTCGCGGTTGATCGCAGCAGAGGCGTTGGATGTCACGCGGGCCTTCGGGGAGGCGTTGACGCGTAAGCCGGACGCAGCACAGTGGGTGACAGCAGCGTCCGATAGAGCCACAGATAGGGCTTCGGGAAGCTGTCCACTCGAGACCCTGCGGCAGACGCGGGTCTTTGGGCTCTTGGAGCCAGAAGAGAGAAACTCTTCGTACTTCGCCTGGTCGAACTCAACGACGAGTGATTCGACCATCTTCCCTTACGGAGAACGTCATCCTGCACCACGATGTGCTCATCGGTCACGAATGTAATCCCCAGCGGAGTCGCCATCTCTTGTTCGGTACGGAAAGAGGTTTGCCGTAAAATTTCCTTGAATCAGTTGAAAGATTACAACAAAACAATATTCCGACTACAAGGGAGGGAGGATGCTTGAGTCTTCCCTTTGTTTAAGGCTGGGTTCTTCGTGTGGCGATGGAGAGTGAATCTTGTTCTCCGTTGACCAGATGACCGTCCTGGACCGTCGGGGGTCTTCTCTTCGGCCGGTAGGGGAGTAACTCAGCTCCGTCTACCAAACTCTCAAAGAGGAGGTAAGCGAAGAGCGGTTAGTACTCAGTAAGCCTGCTGAAGAGTCTTCTCTCTTGTTGGCGTCGTGCTTCTCTCAAAATCTCCGACCTTTGGATTTAATTTGCTCGCCCGACCCTTCTCTGATTCTGGATTCAAGAATGCCCGACCCTCTCCCTTTGGATTCAATCAATCGACCCTTCCTTCATAGCCAACAGGGCTATTTATAGGGGTCTTAAGGGGTGATCGTGCCCCCTAAAAATGCGCCTGAATGAGGGGCCGTTACCCGCTATACGCGCGGTAACTGACCTCCACGATCTGGGGCGGTTGCAACTGAGACGCGGGCTTTGAACCGACGCGCCTTGATGCTGAGACGCGGGCTTCAGGCCGACGCGCCTTGATGCTGAGACGCGGGTTTTGAACCGAACGCGCCTTGAAGTTGAGACGCGGGCTTCGGGCCAACGCGCCTTGATGCTGAGACGCGGGCTTCAGGCCGACGCGCCTTGATGCTGAGACGCGGGTTTTGAACCGAACGCGCCTTGAAGTTGAGACGCGGGCTTCGGGCCGACGCGCCTTGATGTAGAGACGCGGGCTTTGAACCAAACGCGCCTTGAAGTTGAGACGCGGGCTTCGGGCCGACGCGCCTTGATGCTGAGACGCGGGCTTCAGTCCCTTGCGTCTAATGTTTAAGACTGCTTCTTTGATGGCTTGCCTGGTTAGTCATTTTTAGACAGCCTACACACTCTTTGGTTACACTTTGTGTGTTTGTATAATAGTTTTAGTTTGCACAATTAGTTTTAATTCCGCATTAGTTTTGCTTTAGATTAGCTAGTCACCTATTCACCCCCTAGGTGACCTACATAATATTTTAAGCAAGCATACATATAATATACATGTGGTATTAATACCATTTTAAACACCTAGCTAAATAACAAATTAAATAATATCAGTGGGGAGTAGGTGTGCATGGTGATGAGAAGTAGATGGTTGGGATTAATTCTTAGAACTTAAGTGCTCGGTGTCAAATTAAGGAAAAATCAAACAAAAATATTTAAAGGGAAAATGGCTAAAATCCCTCATATATACCCTCACATGCTCTCTTTACCAACTCCCTCACTCTCCTCTCTTCCCCTCTCTTTTGCGGCCGCCGACGAGGGCTGGTCGGAGCAGTGGCAGCCGTGGCCAAAGGCGGCGCTCACCATCCTTTTTCTCTCCTCTTCTCTCTCACCTCACTCACCTTCTCTCCTTCTCCCTCACTCTATGACCCTTTCTCTCTTTTCAACATGAGCAGATCGGCGACGAGGGTGCTGACGCTGGCTAAGCGTCAGCGGTCGGAGCATCGGCCGCCAAGGCCTGGCGGCGCGCAGGCAGCAGACCCTGCTGCTGCGTTGCTATTGATGATGAAGAAGGAAAGAACCCATATTGGGTTTTGGATCCGAACCCGACCCATTAAAGACCGAAACCCAACCTAATCACTTAAAGAAAGGTAAGTTTCATTTTACCCCTTAAAAGTTTAATTTATTTTAGACCCAAAAAATTATTAATAGGTCCCCAGATAATTTTAAATAGTTCATATCTAACCCTAAATTGTCGGTCAGATATTCGGACGATAACTTGACCATTCAGAGTCAGATTTGGACGATTCTTGAGCCATTGTGAGAGTTATGCGTCTGTGATGCAAATAAATATAATCAGACAAAGGTGATGAGGTTTCTAATAAATTGGATTTAATTATAAATTAATTACAAACATGATTTTCTGATAAATATGTAAATATTGCTAAACTGTGACTTATGAAAACAAGTTATGAGTATGAACTTTAATTACCGGTCAAGTGATCATATATAAAATATTATTGATACTATTTATTATTTGACATGCTTGATGACAAGTGTGTGCATGCATCGTGCATAGACATGTTGTGATATGGCGAAGTTATCTACATGGTGGAGTGTGTAGTGAAGTACTAACTATACTTATTCATGACTAACAGGGAGTTTGCCTAAATAATACACATCCATCCATTCGTGGTAGACAGTGGGTGTGCCCGAATAATGTTTGTTAAAATGAATAGGTGGTATGCGTATCACTAAGTAGTTGAGTGATATTTGAACAGGGGCGTGTGTGTATACTTTACATGTGTTGAACGTGTTACCAGGGTATGGTACGATAGATGTCAAAATACAGAATTGTAATGAAAATACCAACAATGTTATTATATACACGTCTGAATTATTTGAACAATAAACTGAAATAAGTTAATTATATAATTGGAACATCTATGTTCTTGATCACTCACTTTCATGTTTCATGCTCAAACACTGATAATATCATGTTAAATTATAAATTAAGATTGACTCCATTCATTAAGCTGTTGAGCTCACCCCTTCTCAGTCTGAATATTTTCAGGTCAAGGCAAAGACCCAATCAAAAGGCTTCAGGAGTATAGCACCGGATTATCATCACACGCTGTGGATGGACATTAAAGTTGATATTTTATAATGACATCCTTATTTGTATGAACATGTTGATTTTTTATAAATTAGTGGTCATAGAGTAGAATATAGTTTTATTTGTTTTGATACATGTTAAGGGTTATGTATAGTACACTTATTTTTGAAATAAAATTTATAGAATAGTTTTGTTGGCCCTTTTTATTGAGGTGGGTTGAATCTATGTGATTGAAAATTTATAACTAAGTAGGTGAAGTCAAGCTGAAATTCTATTATTACATAGTGATGTTAAGACTGTTTTGTATATATATTAATGTATCAGGGCAAACTCTATATTATAGAGGAGGTGCTGCCGAAATTTTGAATAATTTCTGAGGATTTTCTGAACTAACTGAGTTACTTAAATTATTGTTGATGATTAAGTGAAGATTAAGATTAATTCAGGCGATTAAAATCTTGGACTGTTACATATGTTGATTTGGATAAAATCAATTTGGCATATTGGTTGGTTAAAGTTATGTAATGCTGGGTTGTTGATATCTTAGTTAAAAAAAGTCAGGGTGAAATATAGATTATTATTAAAGTTGAAAAAATTGTGGTTATAATCCATTTCATATAAAATGACAAAAATAAAAAAATAAAATAAATAAATAAACAAATAAAAAGAAAGAAAAATCTAGTTTAAGCTAAGGTAGACCTTAGAGCTAAGACTGTTCACAAGAGGTATATTGCAACAATTTGACCACAAGTTGATCAGCCAGGTCGGGGCAAGATCAGTGGGAGGTATTTGTGTCTAAGCATCGGGCCTAATTATGCCAAATTCTTCTTCTTCTTCAAGATTTTGCATTTTAATCTCCAACCTTTAACATCGATTTGACTAAAGTCAAACTCTAACAACTTGCTCCTTGAGTCAATCTCTATCCGAGATGTCCCAAGGGCCAGAGTCTCAATTTTAAATTTGGATTGGGTTAGTGAGTGTGGACATGGTTTTCATGCTAAGAAAGGGTAATGACTTTCCCACCTTATCTTGTTTATAGGACAAGCCCTTAATTCATTTTAGTGCAACATGTACATGTATATAGCAAAAAATACATTCAAGCAACAAATATCACTCAAACGTATTTTCTATGCAGCATGCGATGCAGACGTACCTTTTCTCCTGCACTCTTCAACAATAATAACAAAATGTAAATGAATTAAACAAATTCCTAGATACAAAGTTTAATCATTTTTTAAGCAATTAAAAAAATATGTTACTGTTGAGTTAGAAAGGTATGTACGTTAAGTTAAACAGAAAAACTAATATCTGCAGAAGATAAATCTTTGAATTTCAAATAACCTGCAAGAAAGCAGGTTAGTAGTTCTCCCTCTTATGCCATGTAAACATGGCTTTCATCGTGTTTTCGTGGCAATAAAGAGGTCCCCTGAGCTCTGCTTTCTAGAGGAGAAACTCACGTATACTATATGTCTATTGCAACAACTTGTTTCCTTGAATAAGCCCCTGCACACAAAAACAAAAAAGAAAGTTAAACCGTTATGTAAATAAAAAGAAAACTTACTGTCCTTCCCCAGCAACTACGCCAAAATTGGATTGAGGTTTTCCCTACACAGAAAATAAAAGTTTAGAAATGGTGCTAAGGTTCCTCAATACTACCGCTACAGTAAGTGGCTATTCGGGTTGTGATCCACAATGACTGTGATGGAAGCATTTAGGTAATCTTTCTTAGATTTACTAGAACCAGTTAAAACATTATTCTTAGTTTTTAAATAAAAGAAGAGAAAATGTTAAGTAAGAAGAGGAGATAGAAGAATATGTGGTGTTGTTGTTGTTTTAGTTGAAAGAATAACTATGTTAAAATGAAAGAATCAAAAAAAGAAGAAAGAATTAGTTTTTAGAAGTGTTTCTAAACTAAGAAAGAAAGAAAGAAAGAAAGAAGAGTTACTTATGTCTTTTGCCAATTACTTACCTTGAATCGTTGCCGACATTTACCCTTATTCAGAGGTGATCAACGCATAACCCATAAGAGTTGATTTTAGTCTCTTCCACATTACATCATCAAAATAATGCAAGCTGAAATGATATGAATTGAAACTAAAGCCCATCATCAAGAGCTATCGGTGGCACTCACAGAGGCAAGGCAATTTGATGCTATCTGACTCACTTGGATAGTACTCAAATAAAAAGAAACAAGAAGAAAAACAAAAAAAAGGTAAACTTTCCATTCGATCAAAAAATGATGAAAGAAAAGAAGAAGTTTTACATCAGTGTTACTCTCAATATAATTTTCTCCTTCTCTCATTAATCTTTTCTCTAACCTAAGTTTACAAAGAAACAAAAAAATTACATTAAAAAAACCCTAAGTTAAACCTAGGAACAAAAAGCCTAATCTAAACTCTTTGTTGAGTGGTGCTCGTATGCCTTCTGAAATTGTAGTATATATAGGAGAAATGAATAGGAGAAGGGAGTCAAAAATAAGACCACAGATGCTGGCCTAATGGCCAGCATCTGGTCGCGGGTCCGCAACCAAAGCCATAGAGCCGCAGCAAAGAACTGGCGATTGGCCGCGCGGATCACCGTTACTTCGATACTCTAGATTTCTGATAAAATATCCTTTTGAGCTTCAGATCTGAAAATATACCCGTTGATCTTCAAGTTTACCAAATCGATCCATATAAATCTGATTTTAGCTAATTTTTATTTGGTATTATCTTCTCTAATACGCTCTGATCTTTAGTTAGAACTGTGCTTATCCCCATAAATCTTTTGAATATTTTCTCAATTCTTGATTTTGATTTAAACTCATTTAAATATGAATTTAATTGGGTTTGTGGGCTCATTTCTCTCTTTCTCTATTAAACTAGGCAGGCACATTATTAGACAAAAAGATAATTAAATAACATGGTATATTACAAAAAAAATGTGAAATATGACAATAAATAATACAATATTAGTGACCGATCATGTACCAAAAAGCCCATAGTTGTCCTCTACGCGATCCTTCCTCTCGCCACATTGGCAGTTACTATTAGCCCAAGAGCACAATCACTCAAGAGTATAATCACTCTATGTTTTGATGATTCCAAAACTCATGTAGTGATACTAATTATATTCAAAAGTATTTTTAGTACATAGAGTTTCATGAGTGGAATGATCAGCTTCAAAAGGAGATATTGAAGTATTCAAAGTTCAAGTTTTGAAACCAAACTCAAAGAAGACAACTTTTGGAGAAATCCATTTGATGAATTTGAAGAATACATCTTACTCTCATAAGATATTTAGTTTGTTAAAACTTACCATAAAGATTGATGCTCAAGAGAACACACACACATAAAAGATTTTCAAAATATTTTAATGGTTGTTAGGATTTGTGTTTTGAAAAATCAAGTTTAATTTTTATTCAAATTTTCTATGCAGTATTTCAAAGTGTTTTGAATACATATACTTCAAATATATTTAAAATAATATATATTCATATTTTACAAAATGTAATTTGAAAATGTAGCTTATATTGTCCATGTACTAGGACAATCAAAAACCCCATATAGCTGTTGACTACATACATGTGCACAGGCTGAAGACAGCTTAGCTATCGACAACCCCATATGCTTGTCAACAGGTAAGTCCACCAAAGACTTACTTTAACTCTTTCTATCGAAAACAGAATATAGATGTAAACAGCTGGATTAACAGAGACTAAGAATGTCTAAGTCTGTCAACAACCAAACTCAGCTATCGATAAATAATGTGTAAGTTTTGA
The DNA here is from genome assembly GCA_038442645.1 of Agave tequilana. NCBI lineage: Eukaryota > Viridiplantae > Streptophyta > Magnoliopsida > Asparagales > Asparagaceae > Agave > Agave tequilana. Next base: position 22,250 of record JAVJIF010031534.1, read on the forward strand.
AAAATCTGACAGTTAGAGCCATATCGGTCGATAGTCATCTAGAGTTGTCAACAGGCTAGACAACAAAGTTGTATGATTTGTCTCCCAACGGCTAGTTTTGTATTAAAATCTATGCAGATTCATTTCAAACATGAATTTTATATTTTTTAACATGTTTTTATTGTTTATGTTTATTGGTTAAAGGTCTCTACTCTTATCATATAAATAAGAGAGATTAGAGATGCATTTTACATCAAGAACTTCAAGAGAAAATTAATCAAGTTTTCAAAATTTTCAAATGTTAGTTCTTGTGCTCTAAAATCTCTTTCTTCTCAGTTTTTCTTACACTTTTCTTGAGCATTCATATTCTCTACTATGAGCTATAGAAATAGTGTAAAAGAGAGTGTTTGTGATCGTGTATAGATCATAAGTGTTGTATTTTTTGTTCTTCGAGGGTTCCTCTTGGAAGGAGGGTAGTGAGGTGGAATTACAACTCCAGATCTTGCGAGATCGTGAAAGCGGATTATAATAGAGTCCTTCATTGCAGTGAAGTCAGGGATATAGATTGACTAAGTTGGAACCTGTACACAAAAAAACAAATTTCAGAACTATAAAATAGATAATGCAAGGTACTCAATATTACAGTTATAGAAAGTGGCTATGCGGGTCATAATCAACAAGGAGGGACTAGCGATGGAAGCTTTTAGTAAGTTCTCTTAGTTCACTTGAGATGATTAAAGTTCTTTTAGTACTGGAAAAGAAAATAAAATAAAAGAGTTATAGTTAAGAAGAAAGTGGTTGATTGAGAAGATCGAAAGAAATAGAAAATAATTTTATACAAAGAAAGAGAAAAATAATGAATAGAATTGAGAGATAGTGATGTTGGTGATCTAAGCTAAAAATTAAAAGAAAGAAAGTTAAACCCTAAAAAATACTTACTTACCTCTTTGGCGTCTGCTTACCGTTGACCCGTACCGATGATGTACATTTGTTTGATGGCAAGCGAAGTATGTCAAATAGGATCTTCTCCATTCCCGATTTACACTACGAAATGAAAGGGCAAGCTACACTAGAATAGGAATAGCTATCCATCACCATAGCCATCAATGACACTTGCAAGGGCAAGACAACTTTGAGGCTATCAAAGACATTTGGATTCACAAAACACAGAAGAGGGAAGCAAATAGCAACAAGAGTAAAGAAGAAAAAACTTCGATTTGATTCAAATAACAATGAAAGAAAAGATTTACTTACACTGGTGTCACCTATAATAAAATCTTTGTCTCATTCCTCCATGAAACTCTCATCTCCTCTCAGTTATATAAATAAAATAAAAATTGCATAAAAGAAAATAAAAAAAAAACCTAAGTTACAAACTACAGAATAGCCTAACTTCTACTCTCTGCTTGATCGTCCCTCTACCTCTGATGTGTGGGGTATTTATAACATAAAAATGGATAAGAAAACAAGTCGAAGATAGGAGAGGCAACTATTTCTGAATTTGAATTCTCCCCTTATCTCAAACTTAATTTGATGTGGATATTCAATTCTAATCTGCAACGTGTTGGTGTGATTATTGAATATAACTTATTAAATGATAGAATTAGAAATAGTGATCAACGTAAGAGTTGTATCTCTTTAAGTTTTCTTTCTTGATCAACTTGAATCATCAGATTTGAGTTTCGGTAGCGAACGTCATCATTCAAATACTAAAATGTATCCACTCTGAATCTGAATCAAAATTGCTTCATCTCATCTGTTGATCTTCTGTTTATCCATTTATCCCTTTGGATTTTGAAGTTGGACTCTGTATTTGACGTTATCCTCGGTTTACCTTTAGCTAACCAAAATAGATTTATAGAAATTTGAATTTTACTGGTTTTCATTTGGTGTTATCTTTCTGATTTTTTCTGATCTTCGCTGAATATTTGCCCCGATCCTTCATTTGTTCTGGATGTGGTGATCTCCTCATAGATCTTTAAATTAATCGAATTGATTCACCAAAATCTAATTTTTAACTGACTAGATTTGGGATCTCCTCAGCTAACCAAATATATCCAATTAAATCTGATTTTTAACTGGTATTTATTTGGTTTAATCGTCTTTCTCTCCATGATTATCTTCTGTAAAATAGACATTTAAGACAAAAAACTAGCAGATTTATTACACGATAAATGTAGAAGTGTAATAAAAAAAATGCAAAATATGTGTACGATCACACCCCCACACCTATCTTTTGCTCATCCTCGAGCAAAACAACAAAACTAAACTAGAGATTATGAGATGACTTTTGCAGGTCACACAATTGCATTGAGTATGTCCAACACGTCATTAAACCTCTAGGTTTCTCCTAGAGGATGTGTTTTATCTCGTGAGGGTTTTTAGTGGATTACGCTCACAAATTTCATAAAGAAATAGAAACAAAATATTAGTATTTTGAAAACACAATTTGAATGAGAAAAATATTGAAGTATTATTAAGTAATCTATAAGTTATAGGAAAATCGAACTTTCTATTTCTAAACTTTGTCTTTATTCAAAAACTTATTATCAATCAAGGCAAGGAGTCAAACTGTATTTATCATCTTGTCTATTATTTTACCCTAAGTTATATGCGCCTTTGTAATCGTGAAATTTTGACTCGGGATTTTTTAACTCTAACTCTTATGCCTTTTTTCTTTTATTTTGTTTTTTTATTTTTGGTGATATTATTCCTTAGTTCTATTAGGGTTTCTAATTTGCCCATGTAACCAGCCTTTAGTCAGTGACACCCAAACCAGATAACCTTAGGACACTGGCTTAGAAAACATCCTAAGGACTTAATCACTCGAGCAAAATAGACCACAAAACTAAGGATTTTTATTTATAAACTGTACCCCTTTTAAGTGTGAATATTTATGCTTTATGAGGCACAAGTACCTAATTTAATTAGAGGATATAAGTATATATTTTTCTTTTCTTTTTTTCTTTTTTATATAAGGCATAAGAATCTTTATTTTTGAACTCTAAGTGTGTAAGTGTATAAAGCATGCATATTTCATCAAGATAAAAATCAAGCCTAAATTACTTTTTCAAATTTTCTTTCTAACTCTTGAAATTAAATAAATAATCTTATTTTGACCAAGTATAAGAAATCCTAATTATGATTCTCCTTTTTCTTAAATTGAATTAATTTCTTACAAAAAATATGTCAACATATTGCTCTCTTTTCAAAAAAAAAATTTGAAGAAAGGAAAATGTAAATTTTTTATTTTAAATAAAAAAAACCTATGTTATGTTAGAACACTTCCCCACACCTATCTCATATATTATCCTCATTGTATGAATGAATGCTTAAATGCATGAAAAAGAAGAAAGGGAAGGATAATATTATCTTAAGGTGGTGGTTCTGGAGGTGATCAGATTGGGCCAAATATTGCTACCCAATCAAAATAATGTGGTGGTTCATGGAACCCACCTTTATTAACCTCTTTTTTTTTAAATAATTACAATCCCCAATATGAATAGGATCATGAAAGATCCTAATATGAAACTTATTCCCTTTACATGACCAGTCTTGAAAAATCATCACGGAGTCATCATGATCTATACCTATGTCCAACAAAAGAATGTGACTTAGTGGAATGGTTGACTTGGGCTCAAGAATGATAGGTCGGGACCAATACTAACTCGAAAAAATTAACTTTGGGTTTAAGAGTCAGTTTTGGTTCAAGAGTTGAGTTAAAATCCAAAAATTGAAATTCACATTCTTTTGCATCAATAGAATGTGACTATATAAAATTAGTTATTCAATTTCTAAATCTATGGGTATAAAATAAATGTTGGCTTGGGAAATTAGTCTAAATTGGTAAGGATATCGGAATCAACATAGATTCAAAGACGGGAACTAAATCACAAGGTTGAGGATTAGGGTCACATTCACATTCAAGTTCAATCTCGTTGAATGAAAACTTGCCAATTTGTCTAAGGTTTTGAGTTAGTCAAGTTCAAGTTTATGTGATGAATTGAATCTTGGTCAAAGTTTTCAAGATTTCATGATTCTTTATTTCCATCAATATGGCTAGAAATGTCGAGAATAGTTAAAAATTGGGTAGGGAGAGTTTTTTTATTTCTATGCATGTTTTCTAATCGACTAAGTCTTACTTCTATTATAT
>JAVJIF010031535.1:0-160489 GCA_038442645.1 Agave tequilana
TGACTTATGAAAACAAGTTATGAGTATGAACTTTAATTACCGGTCAAGTGATCATATATAAAATATTATTGATACTATTTATTATTTGACATGCTTGATGACAAGTGTGTGCATGCATCGTGCATAGACATGTTGTGATATGGCGAAGTTATCTACATGGTGGAGTGTGTAGTGAAGTACTAACTATACTATTCATGACTAACAGGAGTTTGCCCGAATAATACACATCCATCCATTCGTGGTAGACAGTGGGTGTACCCGAATAATGTTTGTTAAAATGAATAGGTGGTATGCGTATCACTAAGTAGTTGAGTGATATTTGAACAGGGGCGTGTGTGTATACTTTACATGTGTTGAACGTGTTACCAGGGTTGGTATGATAGATGTCAAAATACAGAATTGTAATGAAAATACCAACAATGTTGTTATATACACATCTGAATTATTTGAACAATAAACTGAAATAAGTTAATTATATAATTGGAACATCTATGTTCTTGATCACTCACTTTCATGTTTCATGCTCAAACACTGATAATATCATGTTAAATTATAAATTAAGATTGACTCCATTCATTAAGCTGTTGAGCTCACCCCTTCTCAGTCTGAATATTTTCAGGTCAAGGCAAAGACCCAATCAAAAGGCTTCAGGAGTATAGCACGGATTATCATCACACGCTGTGGATGGACATTAAAGTTGATATTTTTATCTGACATCCTTATTTGTATGAACATGTTGATTTTTATAAATTAGTGGTCATAGAGTAGAATATAGTTTTATTTGTTTTGATACATGTTAAGGGTTATGTATAATACACTTATTTTTGAAATAAAATTTATAGAATAGTTTTGTTGGCCCTTTTTATTGAGGTGGGTTGAATCTATGTGATTGAAAATTTATAACTAAGTAGGTGAAATCAAGCTGAAATTCTATTATTACATAGTGATGTTAAGACTATTTTATATATATTAATGTATCAGGGCAAACTCTATATTATAGAGGAGGTGCTGCCGAAATTTTGAATAATTTCTGAGGATTTTCTGAACTAACTGAGTTACTTAAATTATTGTTGATGATTAAGTGAAGATTAAGATTAATTCAGGCAATTAAAATCTTGGACTGTTACATATGTTGATTTGGATAAAATCAATTTGGCATACTTGGTTGGTTAAAGTTATGTAATGCTGGGTTGTTGTATCTTAGTTAAAAAAAAGTCAGGGTGAAATATGGATTATTATTAAAGTTGAAAAAATTGTGGTTATAATCAATTTCATATAAAATGACAAAATAAAAAAATAAATAAATAAATAAACAAATAAAAAGAAAGAAAAATCTAGTTTAAGCTAAGGTAGACCTTAGAGCTAAGACTGTTCACAAGAGGTATATTGCAGCAATTTGACCACAAGTTGATCAGCCAGGTCGGGGCAAGATCAGTGGGAGGTATTTGTGCCTAAGCATCGGGCCTAATTATGCCATTCTTCTTCTTCAAGAATTTGCATTTTAATCTCCAACCTTTAACACTGATTTGACTAAAGTCAAACTCTAACAACTTGCTCCTTGAGTCAATCTCTATCCGAGATGCCCCAAGGGCCAGAGTCTCAATTTTAAATTAGGAATGGTTTAGTGAGTGTGGACATGGTTTTCATTCTAAGAAAGGGGTTTCCCACCTTATCTTGTTTATAGGACAAGCCCTTAATTCATTTTAGTGCAACATGTACATGTATATAGCAAAAAATACATTCAAGCAACAAATATCACTCAAACGTATTTCCTATGCTGCATGCGATGCAGACGTACCTTTTCTCCTGCACTCTTCACAATAATAACAAAATGTAAATGAATTAAATAAATTCCTAGATACAAAGTCTAATCGTTTTTTAAGCAATTATAAAAATATGTTACTGTTGAGTTAGAAAGGTATGTACATTAAGTTAAACAGAAAAACTAATATCTGCAGAAGATAAATCTTTGAATTTCAAATAACCTGCAAGAAAGCAGGTTAGTAGTCCTCCCTCTATGCCATGTAAACATGGCTTTCATCGTGTTTTCGTGGCAATAAAGAGGTCCCTGAGCTCTGCTTTCTAGAGGAGAAACTCAGGTATACTATATGTCCATTGCAACAACTTGTTTCCTTGAATAAGCCCCTGCACACAAAAACAAAAAAAAAAGTTAAACCGTTATGTAAATTAAAAAGAAACTTACTATCCTTCCCCAGCAACTACGCCAAATTGGATTGAGGTTTCCCTACACAGAAAAATAAAGTTTAGAAATGGTGATAAGGTTCCTCAATACTACCGCTACAGTAAGTGGCTATTCGGGTTGTGATCCACAATGACTGTGATGGAAGCATTTAGGTAATCTTTCTTAGATTTACTAGAACCAGTTAAAACATTATTCTTAGTTTTTAAATAAAAGAAGAGAAAATGTTAAGAAAGAAGAGGAGATAGAAGAATATGGTGGTGTTGTTGTTGTTTTTAGTTGAAAGAATAACTATGTTTAAAAGAAAGAATCAAAAAGAAGAAGAATTAGTTTTTAGAAGTGTTTCTAAACTAAGAATGAAAGAAAGAAAGAAAGAAGAGTTACTTATGTCTTTTGCCGATTACTTACCTTGAATCGTTGCCGACATTTACCCTTATTCAGAGATGATCAACGCATAACCCATAAGAGTTGATTTTAGTCTCTTCACATTACATCATCAAAATAATGCAAGCTGAAATGATATGAATTGAAACTAAAGCCCATCATCAAGAGCTATCGGTGGCACTCACAGAGGCAAGGCAATTGATGCTATCTGACTCACTTGGATAGTACTCAAATAAAAAGAAACAAGAAGAAAAACAAAAAAAGGTAAACTTTCCATTCGATCAAAAAATGATGAAAGAAAAGAAGAAGTTTTACATCAGTGTTACTCCCCAATATAATTTTCTCCTTCTCTCATTAATCTTTTCTCTAACCTAAGTTTACAAGAAACAAAAAAATTACATTAAAAAAACCCTAAGTTAAACCTAGGAACAAAAAGCCTAATCTAAACTCTTTGCTGAGTGGTGCTCGTATGCCTTCTGAAATTGTAGTATTTATAGGAGAAATGGATAGGAGATGGGAGTCAAAAATAAGACCACAAATGCTGGCCTAATGGCCAGCATCTGGTCGCGGATCCCGCAACCAAAGCCATAGAGCCGCAGCAAAGAACTGGCGATTGGCCGCGTGGTTCACCGTTACTTCGATACTCTAGTTTTCTGATAAAATATCCTTTTGAGCTTCAGATCTGAAAATATACCCGTTGATCTTCAAGTTTACCAAATCAATCCATATAAATCTGATTTTAGCTAATTTTTATTTGGTATTTCTTCTCTAATACGCTCTGATCTTTAGTTAGAACTGTGCTTATCCCCATAAATCTTTTGAATATTTTTCTCAATTCTTGATTTTGATTTAAACTCATTTAAATATGAATTTAATTGGGTTTGTGGCTCATTTCTCTCTTTCTCTATTAAACTAGGCAGGCACATTATTAGACAAAAAGATAATTAAATAACATGGTATATTACAAAAAAAATGTGAAAATATGACAATAAATAATACAATATTAGTGACCGATCATGTACCAAAAAGCCTATAGTTGTCCTCTACGCGATCCTTCCTCTAACCACATTGGCAGTTACTATTAGCCCAAGAGCACAATCACTCAAGAGTATAATCACTCTATGTTTTGATGATTCCAAAACTCATGTAGTGATACTAATTATATTCAAAAGTATTTATAGTACATAGATTTTCATGAGTGGAATGATCAGCTTCAAAAGGAGATATTGATGTATTCAAAGTTCAAGTTTCGAAACCAAACTCAAAGAAGACAACTTTTGGAGAAATCCATTTGAAGAATTTGAAGAATACATCTTACTCTCATAAGATATTTAGTTTGTTAAAACTTAGCATAAAGATTGATGCTCAAGAGAACACACACACATAAAAGATTTTCAAATATTTTAATGGTTGTTAGGATTTGTGTTTTGAAAAATCAAGTTTATTTATATTCAAAATTTTCTATGCAGTATTTCAAAGTGTTTTGAATACATATACTTCAAATATATTTAAAATAATATATATTCATATTTTACAAAATGTAATTTGAAAATGTAGCTTATACTGTCCATGTACTAGGACAATCAAAAACCCCATATAGCTGTTGACTACATACATATGCACAGGCTGAAGACAGCTTAGCTATCGATAACCCCATATGGTTGTCAACAGGTAAGTCCACCAAAGACTTACTTTAACTCTTTCTATCGAAAACAGAATATAGATGTAAACAGCTGGTTAACAGAGACTGAGAATGTCTAAGTCTGTCAACAACCAAACTCAGCTATCGATAAATAATGTGTAAGTTTTGAAAAATCTGACAGTTAGAGCCATATCGGTCGATAGTCATCTAGAGTTGTCAACAGGCTAGACAACAAAGTTGTATGATTTGTCTCCCAACGGCTAGTTTTGTATTAAAATCTATGCAGATTCATTTCAAACATGAATTTTATATTTTTTAACATGTTTTTATTGTTTATGTTTATTGGTTAAAGGTCTCTACTCTTATCATATAAATAAGAGAGATTAGAGATGCATTTTACATCAAGAACTTCAAGAGAAAATTAATCAAGTTTTCAAAATTTTCAAATGTTAGTTCTTGTGCTCTAAAATCTCTTTCTTCTCAGTTTTTCTTACGCTTTTCTTGAGCATTCATATTCTCTACTATGAGCTATAGAAATAGTGTAAAAAGAGAGTGTTTGTGATCGTGTATAGATCATAAGTGTTGTATTTTTTGTTCTTCGAGGGTTCCTCTTGGAAGGAGGGTAGTGAGGTGGAATTACAACTCCAGATCTTGCGAGATCGTGAAAGCAGATTATAATAAAGTCCTTCATTGCAGTGAAGGCAGGGATATAGATTGACTAAGTTGGAACCTGCACACAAAAACAAAATTTCAGAACTATAAAATAGATAATGCAAAGTACTCAATATTACAGTTTAGCAAGTGGCTATGCGGGTCATAATCAACAAGAGGGACTAGCGATGGAAGCTTTTTAGTAAGTTCTCTTAGTTCACTTGAATGATTAAAGTTCTTTTAGTACTTGAAAAGAAAATAAATAAAGAGTTATAGTTAAGAAAAAAGTGGTTGATTGAGAAGATCGAAAGAAATAGAAAATAATTTTATACAAAGAAAGAGAAAAATAATGAATAGAATTGAGAGATAGTGATGTTAGTGATCTAAGCTAAAAATTAAAAGAAAGAAAGTTAAACCCTAAAAAATACTTACTTACCTCTTTGGCGTCTGCTTACCGTTGACCCGTACCGATGATGTACATTTGTTTGATGGCAAGCGAAGTATTTCAAATAAGATCTTCTCCATTCCTGATTTACACTACGAAATGAAAGGCAAGCTACACTAGAATAGGAATAGCTATCCATCACCATAGCCAGCAATGACACTTGCAAGGGCAAGACAACTTTGAAGCTATCAAAGACATTTGGATTCACAAACACAGAAGAGGGAAGCAAATAGCAACAAGAGTAAAGAAGAAAAAACTTCGATTTGATTCAAATAACAATGAAAGAAAAGATTTACTTACACTGGTGTCACCCATAATAAAATCTTTGTCTCATTCCTCCATGAAACTCTCATCTCCTCTCAGTTATATAATAAAATAAAAATTACATAAAAGAAAATAAAAAAAACCTAAGTTACAAACTACAGAATAGCCTAACTTCTACTCTCTGCTTGATCGTCCCTCTACCTCTGATGTGTGGTATTTATAACATAAAAATGATAAGAAAACAAGTCGAAGATAGGAGAGGCAACTATTTCTGAATTAGAATTCTCCCCTTATCTCAAACTTAATTTGATGTGGATATTCAATTCTAATCTGCAACGTGTTGGTGTGATTATTGATATAACTTATTAAATGATAGAATTAGAAATAGTGATCAACGTAAGAGTTGTATCTCTTTAAGTTTTCTTTCTTGATCAACTTGAATCATCAGATTTGAGTTACGGTAGCGAACGTTATCATTCAAATACTAAAATGTATCCACTCTGAATCTGAATCAAAATTGCTTCATCTCATCTGTTGATCTTCTGTTTATCCATTTATCCCTTTGGATTTTGAAGTTGGACTCTGTATTTGACGTTATCCTCAGTTTACCTTTAGCTAACCAAAATGGATTTATAGAAATTTGAATTTTACTGTTTTTCATTTGGTGTTATCTTTCTGATTTTTTTTTATCTTCAGCTGAATATTTGCCCGATCCTTCATTTGTTCTGGATGTGGTGATCTCCTCATAGATCTTTAAATTAATCGAATTGATTCACCAAAATCTAATTTTTAACTGACTAGATTTGGGATCTCCTCAGCTAACCAAATATATCCAATTAAATCTGATTTTAACTGGTATTTATTTGTTTAATCGTCTTTCTCTTCATGATTATCTTCTATAAAATAGACATTTAAGACAAAAAACTAGCAGATTTATTACACGATAAATGTAGAAGTGTAATAAAAAAAATGCAAAATATGTGTACGATCACACCCCCACACTATCTTTTGCTCATCCTCGAGCAAAACAACAAAACTAAACTAGAGATTATGAGATGACTTTCGCAGGTCACACAATTGCATTGAGTATGTCCAACACGTCATTAAACCTCTAGTTTCTCCTAGAGGATTGTTTTTATCTCGTGAGGGTTTTCAGTGGATTACGCTCACAAATTTCATAAAGAAAGAGAAACAAAATATTAGTATTTTGAAAACACAATTTGAATGAGAAAAATATTGAAGTATTATTAAGTAATCTATAAGTTATAGGAAATCGAACTTTCTATTTCTAAACTTTGTCTTTAGTCAAAAACTTATTATCAATCAAGGCAAGGAGTCAAACTGTATTTCTCATCTTGTCTATTATTTTACCCTAAGTTATATGCGCCTTTGTAATCGTGAAATTTTGACTCGGGATTTTTTAACTCTAACTGTTATGCCTTTTTTCTTTTATTTTGTTTTTTATTTTTGGTGATATTATTCCTTAGTTCTATTAGGGTTTCTAATCTGCCCATGTAACCAGCCTTTAGTCAGTGACACCCAAACCAGATAACCTTAGGACACTGGCTGAGAAAACATCCTAAGGACTTAATCACTCGAGCAAAATAGACCACAAAACTAAGGATTTTTATTTATAAACTGTACCCCTTTTAAGTGTGAATATTTATGATTTATGAGGCACAAGTACCTAATTTAATTAGAGGATATAAGTATATATTTTTTTCTTTTCTTTTTCTTTTTTTATATAAGGCATAAGAATCTTTATTTTTGAACTCTAAGTGTGTAAGTGTATAAAGCATGCATATTTCATCAAGGTAAAAATCAAGCCTAAATTACTTTTTCAAATTTTCTTTCTAACTCTAGAAATCAAATAAATAATCTTATTTTGACCAAGTATAAAAAATCCTAATTATGATTCTCCTTTTTCTTAAAATTGAATTAATTTCTTACAAAAATATGTCAACATATTGCTCTCTTTTCAAAAAAAAAATTTAAAGAAAGGAAATGTAAATTTTTTATTTTAAATAAAAAAACCTATGTTATGTTAGAACACTTCCCCACACCTATCTCATATATTATCCTCATTGTATGAATGAATGCTTAAATGCATAAAAAAGAAGAAAGGGAAGGATAATATTATCTTAAGGTGGTGGTTCTGGAGGTGGTCAGATTGGGCCAATGTTGCTACCCAATCAAATAATGTGGTGGTTCATGGAACCCACCTTTATTAACCTTTTTTTTACATAATTACAATCCCCAATATGAATAGGATTATGAAAGATCCTATTATGAAAACTTATTCCCTTTACATGACCAGTCTTGAAAATCATCACGGAGTCATCATGATCTATACCTATGTCCAACAAAAGAATGTGACTTAGTGGAATGGTTGACTTGGGCTCAAGAATGATAGGTTCGGGACCAGTACTAACTCGAAAAAATTAACTTTGGGTTTAAGAGTCAGTTTTGGTTCAAGAGTTGAGTTTAAATCCAAAAATTGAAATTCACATTCTTTTTGCATCAATAGAATGTGACTATATAAAATTAGTAATTCAATTTCTAAATCTATGGGTATAAAATAAATGTTGGCTTGGGAAATTAGTCTAAATTAGTAAGGATATCGGAATCAACATAGATTCAAAGATGGGAACTGAATCACAAGGTTGAGGATCAGGGTCACATTCACATTCAAGTTCAATCTCGTTGAATGAAAACTTGCCAATTTGTCCAAGGTTTTGAGTTAGTCAAGTTCAAGTTTATGTGATGAATTGAATCTGGGTCAAAGTTTTCAAGATTTCATGATTCTTTATTTCCATCAATATGGCTAGAAATGTCGAGAATAGTTAAAAATTGGGTAGGGAGAGTTTTTTATTTCTATGCATGTTTTCTAATGACTAAGTCTTACTTCTATTATATTTAAAGGATTACTTTGGAATTGAATCATGGATTTCATACTCTTTTCTATGTCGGTATGTTCTTCTTGAAAAATAGAGTAAGGATCTTTGATTTGAAAGTCTAATGAGATTTTGAGTCTTCTAGAATTTAATTCATCGCTCAAGCTCTTCTAAGGCTTCCATCCTCTTTTCCAGTCAATTGACTCTTCTAATGGTTGTTCAGGAGGAGTATATGAGCAGGATGTTGGTAAGGTGGTTGACTATATGACTCGAGGAGTTGTATCCCCACTGACTCTGTGAAGAGTGGTGATGATTGTTCCGGTCATGTTCATAGTATTAGGATTAGGGCATATATTGATTCAGATAAGACCAATCTGGCGTACTTAGTTGGTTAAAGTTATGATATTAGTAATATCTGAGTCAAAAAAGATCGGCGTGAAATATGGATCACTATTTGCTTATGAATAATTATAATTATAATCTATATCACCAAGATGTCAAAAATAAAAAACAAGTAAACAAGTAAACAAGCAAACAAATAAAAAGAAAAAAATCTAGCCTAAGTTAGGGTAGACCTTAACCTAGACGACTCCAACTGGTTAGACTGTCCACGAGAGGTATATTGCATAATCTAACCACAAGTTAATCAGCTAGGTAGGGGCAAGATTGGTGGGAGGTATCCGTACTTAAAAGCAACGGGCCTAATTAAGCCAAACCACCAGCCGTCGGGGTTTCGCCCCTCAATCCCTGACCTTTGACACCAATTTGGTAAGAGTCAAATTCTAATCAACTTTCCCCTTAGATCAGTCTCTTATTGAGTCTGAGATGTCCCTACGGCCAATATCTACTCAGTTTTAGTTAGGCTTGGGTTAGTGAGTGAGGAGATTGTTTGTGGGTTAAGAGAGGGTAATAATTTTCCCACCTTATCTTGTTTAGAGGACAAGCTCTTAAATCAATTTAGTGCAATGTGTGCATGTATATGAAAAGCAACAATTAAGCATATAAACAATTCAAAAGTGTTCCTATACTACATGCTACGCACACGTACCTTTGCTCTAGCACTCTTCAACAGTAAAGTAAAATGTAAACGAAATTACACAAATGCCTAAATGCAAAGTTTAAACCGTTTTTAGTATTTAACAAACATCAATTTACTGTTGAGGTTAGAAAATATGTATAGTAAGTTAAACAGAAAATAAATAGCTGCAGAAATTTTACTTTACAATTTAACCAATCTACAAAAATACAATTTAGTAGTTCACTTAGATTGCCGCGGGAATGCAACAAATCTAAGGGCTTCTGGGCTCTGCTTTCTTGAGCAAAGTCCAGGGCCACTTATATGTCAATGCAGCAAAAATTTTCTTATTGTTAAACCTGTACACCAAGAAAAAAGAAGAAAGTTAATTAATAAAGTAAACAAAAAAGAGTTACTTACCATCCCTCCACAGCAATGGCGCCAAAATTTGATTGAGTTTGAACCTACAACAAAAATACAGAATTTCAGAACTATAAAATAGATAGTGCAAGGTACTCAATACTACTACTATAGCAAGTGGCTATGTGAGTCGTGATCAACAAGGAGGGACTAGCGGTGAAAGCTTTTTAGTAAGTTCTCTTAGTTCACTTGAAATGATTAAAGTTCTTTTAGTTCTTGAAAAGAAATGAAAAAAAACAGAGAGTTATAGTTAAGTTAAGAAGAAACTGCTAGATGGAGAAAAATAAAAAATGATTTTATATAAAGAAAGTAAAAAATAATGAATAGAGTTAAGAGATACTGATGTTGGTGATCTAAACTAAAAATTAAAAGAAAAAAGTTAAGCCCTAAAAAATACTTACTTGCCTCTATGGCATCTGCTTACTTTTGACCCGTATCAATGATGTACCTTTATTTGATGGCGAGTGAAGTATGACAAATGGGATCTTCCCATTCCTGATTTATACTACAAAATGAAGGGCCAAGCTACACTAGAATAGGAATGACTATCCATCACTATAAGCCATCAACAGTAAGGCAACTTGGCTATTGGAGTCAGTTGGATCACAAACACAGAAGAGGAAAGCAAACAAAAATAAGAGTAAAGAAGAAGAAAATTCGATTTCATTCAAATAACAATTAAAGAAAAGACTTACTTACACTAGTGTCACCCTTTAATACAAACTTTTCTGTCATTCCTCCATGAAACTCTCATCTCCTCTTAGTTACGTAAATAAAATAAAAATTATATAAAAGAAAATAAAAAAATCTAAGTTACAAACTACAGAATAGCCTAACTTCTACTCTCTGCTTAATCGTCCCTCTGCCTCTGATGTGTGGTGTATTTATTGCATAGAAATGGATAAGAAAACGAGTCAAAAGATAGGAGGAGCTGGCTATTTTTGAATTTGAATCCTTCCCTTATCTTAAACTTGATTGATGTGTAGCTTGTTGGCGTGTTGATTGTTGAATATAATTTATCAAATGATAAAATTAGAAATAGTGATCAACTTAAGAGTTGTAGCCTTTAAGTTTTCTTTCTGTATTATCTTAAATCATCAGATTTGAGTTCCAGTAGCGAAAGTTATGATTCAAATATTAAAATGTATCCAGTCTGAATTCGAGTCAAAATTACTTCATCTCATCCTTTGATCTTCTCTCTATCCAATATCCCTTTAGATTTTGAATTTGGACTCTATATTAGACATATCCTCAGTTAATCTTTAGCTAACCAAAATGGATTTATAGAAATCTGAATTTTACCAGTTTTTATTGGTATTATCTTTCTGATTTGCTCTGA
This sequence comes from Agave tequilana, assembly GCA_038442645.1. Lineage (NCBI taxonomy): Eukaryota > Viridiplantae > Streptophyta > Magnoliopsida > Asparagales > Asparagaceae > Agave > Agave tequilana. The sequence goes on from JAVJIF010031535.1 coordinate 11,255, forward strand.
TCTTCAGCTGAACATTTGCCCCAATCCTTGATTTGTTCTGAATATGATGATATCCTTATAGATCTTTAAGTTAATCGAATTGATTCACCAAAATCTAATTTTTAATTACTAGATCTGGGATCATCCTCAGCTAACCAAATAGATCCAATTAAATCTGATTTTAACTTATATTTATTTGGTTTAATCCTCTTTCTCTCCATGATTATCTTCTGCAAAATAGACATTTAAGAAAGAAAATTAGCAGATTTATTACATGATAAATATAGGAATGTAATGAAAAGAATACAAAATCTGTGTATGATTATAGATCAAGTGGCTCGAACCTCAATAACAATTCTCTATGTTTTCAATTGATGTCTTGTTTGATCTTTCTAAACTCTCACTCCTTTATTTGTTGCAATTATTATTATATTTCTTGTTTATACTTAATATTTTGATTAAACCTTGCTATATTACATGAACTCTCTATATTTGTTTGAACCCTCTAAATGTCAAGAAAGCAATTGTACACCACAGCTCTTATTTTAAGAGGAATCATGAAGAGAAGTTCAGATCCCTTCACTGGGTATACGGCTTTATTTCTTGAAATTGAGATTGACTAAGTGTTACTTATTTGTAGTTTATTATGATTATTTTTATTTTTATTTTATTTAAGTGTATCACCTATTCATCCCCCTCTAGGTGATTTCAATTAGTATAAGAGCTTGGACTCTTGTTTGTAGGTTTCACTGCCTAAGCGTGATCATATTTGATCCATCACTTTTATACACACAAATGGCAGATAACGTCAAGACTCCACCCTAATTTAATAAACTTAACTTTTTTATTTGATAAATTAACATGACTGTTTTCCTACAATCGCTAGGAAGTCAGGTAGCCAAGGCTATCACAATACCCTTTATTGTTCCCAACGGTGATGAGAACACATGGTCCGATATCGCCGTTAAGGCATTTGAGGCCAATGCTAAGGTCCATTATGCCCTATTGTAAGCACTCAATGATGATTATATTTTTAGAGTGATAAATTACAAGTCTGCCCATGAGATTTGGAGTGATCTTGTAGTTACCCATGAGGGGATTTCTCAAGTGAAGAGGGCTAAGATTGATATATTGCATTATCAATATGAGACCTTTAGTATAAATAATAATGAGACTATTGATGATATCATTACTCACTTTGCTGAGATAACTAATGGTCTTTCTTGTTTAGGTGACTCCATTGATAATAATCAAAAGGTGAGATGGGCGATTCGAGCACTTTCTCAATCTTGAGAAACCAAATCTACCACCTTTGAAAGAGTTGAACGACAAAGAGGAGATGGAGTTCATGGAGCTTATAGGAAATTTAAAGACCCAAGAAATGAAAAGACAAGTAAGAGAAGACAAAGTTTCGCAAAAGAAGAAAAGTATCACTTTCAAAGCCACTCTGACCTTCTTCGATAATAATGAAGAGCTTGAGTATGATGATGATGAACTATCCTTGCTTGTGAAGAATGTTTGGAGGATGTTCCACAAAAGAGGAAGTTTTAATAACCGCAAATGGAGATGGCAATGTTAGATTAAAACTTAAATAAACTTCATGATAATTAAATCATCTATCATGGATCTAGAATCAATATACATCTCAAGAAGAAATATACAAATGCATATACATACCTGAAGCCATGTGAAGGATTGATGAAAATCTCAGTCCCTTTCTTGATCCTTGCAAACCCTAATCTGTAGAACTCCTTCTTCTCTCTGTCTCCTTCTCTTTCACAAACCCCAAAAACTGAAATTGATGGCACCACAAAAAGGGGAAGAGTTTGTTTTCCTATATGGAGGAGAGATGAGGGTCTACAATTGCAAGTAACTATATGTGATAAAACCATCCATCATGGCCCTTTCTATCCCATATAATTATTATTAACCTTATACAATGTAACCTTTATATTTGGGCATACACAATATCAGTTAGGCTATAATTATGGAATCCAATTAAAAAACCCAAAGGTTAGTGGGCCACTTAATGTGAGATTAACATTCTCCCACTTGGACCACTAGCCGATTATAGTACAACCTTAGAAAACAAATAAAAAGAAAAACTCATTTTAAAAACATTTTGACTCCATTGGATTCCATACTGAAAACTTTGACACGTGATCACGAATTTAAAAAAAATAACTGATAAGCCCAAATAATGATATACTGTAATACTGCAATTAGCTTGGACCACCAATGTGAGTCATAGCGGTTATATAACATCTATGTCATACTCCCTTCTACGTACCACAACATTGATAACCCTCACTAATAGAGTCTATAACCAAAACGACCCCTGTAATTTGTCTTGTCAAGACTTTTCCTGTTTAACAAACATCCATACATAATATGTGCACACATAATTGGATAACAGGAAATATAGAAACAAACTTTCATTGTGCAATAATGTCAATTACATAAGCACCAAACATACATTACAGATTACTCAAAAGACCCATTCTAATAACATGTTCTTTGAATGTCTTTGGAGGTAATCCCTTGGTCAATGGATCAGCAACCATTAGAGTGGTACTTATATTCTCAATTGACACCCGTTGTTTCTGAACTCTTTCTCTAACGACTAAGTACGTAAGTTCCATGTGTCTAGAACCACTAGAGTACTTTCCATTCTTAGAGAAGAAAACGGCTGCTGTATTATCACAAAATATCTTCAGCGGCCTGGTAATAGAATCAACTGCACCAAGTGCTGAGATGAAATTACGTAACCATAATGCATGATTCGTGGCCTCGAAACATGCTATGAACTCAGCCTCCATCGTGGATGAAGTAGTGATAGACTGCTTTACACTCTTCCACGAGATTGCCCCACCTGCTAGTATGAATATAAAGCCTGAGGTAGACTTTCTGCTATCTGGGCGACCAGCAAAATCTGAGTCCGAATAGCCGATCACTTCCAACTGATCTGATCTCCTATATGTGAGCATATGATCCTTCCTCCCTTGAAGATACCGCATCACTTTCTTTGCCAATTTCCAATGCTCCAACCCTGGATTACTCTGGTATCTTCCTAACATTCCAACAGCAAAACTGATATCTGGCCTGGTACAAGTATGTGCATACATCAAGCTCCCAACTGCTGACGCATACGGACTTTCTGCATTTGTGCCTTTTCTAAGTCATTTCTAGGACACTGACTCCCACTTAATTTGTCACCCTTCATGATGGGTGCACAACTGGCTGAGCAAAGTTCCATATGAAATCTTTTTAAGACTCGATTGATATAACCTTTCTGAGACAGTCCTAGCAATCCTCGAGATCTATCCCTGAAGATCTCTATGCCAATGACATAAGCTGCCTCACCCATATCAACCATCTTAAAGTTCTTGGTAAGATAGTCTTAGTTTCATACAGCAAACCAATATCACTACTGGCTAACAAAATATCATCCACATACAGAACCAAAAAGATAAACTTGCTCCCACTGATCTTCAGATATATACACTGATCAACAGTGTTTTCTGTAAATCTGAATGAGGTAATGGTATCATTAAACGTTATATACCATTGCCTGGAAGCTTGTTTCAATCCGTATATAGATTTCTTATTTAATTGCACCAGTGTTTTCTTTCCTTTCTTTGCAAACCCTTCAGGTTGCTCCATGTAAATTTCCTCATCCAAATTTTCATTCAGAAAAGCTGTTTTCACATCCATTTGATGTAATTCTAAGTCATAATGAGCTACAAGTCTGGCTTTCTGAGTGAAACCTATTTTCACAAGCCATGATGATTCTAAAAGAATCCTTCTTTGATACTGGAGAGAGGTTTCTTTATAATCAATGCCTTCTTTCTGAGTGAAACCTTTAGCTACAAGTCTGGCTTTATATCGTTCGATATTGCCTTTGGAGTCGCGCTTGGTCTTAAAGACCCATTTACACCGACTTTGTTACAGTTACTAGGCAATTCGACGAGATCCCAGACTTTATTTTGGTCCATAGATTTCAACTCATCATTCATAGCATCAATCCATTTGCTAGAATCATTACTTTCAATGGCTTGTGAAAATGAAACTGGATCTTTATTAATCCCAATATCGAAATCAGATTCCTGTAGATACACCACATAATCATCTGAAATGGCAGATCTTCTTTCCCTTTGAGATCTCCTCAAAGCTGCCGGTTGTGGTGGTTCTACAACATTTTCAATGGCGATATCCTCATGAAGTGCTGAACCATTATCATTATGTTGTTCTGGTGACTCAGCTTGATGATCAAGCTGAGGGACAACAATTTCTCTTGAAGAAAAGGGTATTGGGATATTTACCCTTATCACTTCAAGATCTACCTTTCTAGGTTCATCACTCCCACTAATTTCACCATTCTCAAGAATCTGGCATTACCAGTTTCAACAATTCTGGTACTATGGTTAGGACAATAGAATTTGTACCCTTTAGACTTATCTGGATAACCAATGAAATACCCAGATATGGTCCTGGAGTCTAATTTCTTTTCTTGTGGATTATATATTCTAGCCTCTGCTGGACAACCCCAACATGTAAATGTCTTAAACTAGGTTTCCTACCAGTCCACAACTCGAAAGGAGTTGTTGAGACTGCCTTACTAGGAACCCTGTTCAAGATATACATAGCAGTCTTTAAGGCTTCATTCCACAAATGAATTAGGTACATTAGAGAAGCTCATCATGCTCCTAACCATATCCATAAGTGTCCGGTTTCGCCTTTCAGCAACTCCATTTTGCTGAGGCGTACCTGGCATTGTGTATTGAGCACAAATGTCATGCTTTTCTAGAAATTTGGCAAATGGGTCAGGATTCTATCCTGACTCATATATCTTCCATAATACTCACCACCTCGGTCTGATCTCATAATTTTAACTTTTCTATCTAATTGTCTCTCGACTTCTGTAATGAACACCTCAAGGATGTCAACAGCCTGAGACTTTTCATGAATTAGATATACATAACCATAACGAGACAGATCGTCTATAAAGGTGATAAAGTATCTCTCTCCTGTAAAACATGGAATGGAGAGTGGTCCGCAAATGTCTGTATGAATAATCTCAAGAAGCTCTTTGCTTCTTGTGGCACCTTTCTTGGTGTGTTTGGTTTGCTTTCCTTTTATGCAATCCACACACACACCAAAATCAGTGAAGTCTAGGTTATCCAAAATCCCATTCTTTACTAATCTTTCAATTCTATCCCTGGAGATATGCCCAGTCGTCTATGCCACAAGATAGAAGATTTTCATCAATTAAGCCACGTTTAGAACCAACATTTGAATGCAGGGTTCAAAGAGATTATGCAAACTCATAATTCAAGGAAATTTTATACAATCCATCACATAAAATTCCATGTCCAACTGAAATTGAATTAAACATCAAATTGAGTTTTCCACAACCAAATAAAACTGGATATCCAACAACATCTAATTTGGATAAAGACATTAAATTCCTAGAAATCGAAGGTACATAAAAAGTGTTTACAAGATCCATCTGATGACCCGTCTCTAAGAGTAGTCGATAAGTTCCAACATACTCGACCTCCACTTTGAGAAGTTCCCCATAAGACAAATCTTTCACTTTCCTTCGGTTTCCTGTTGTAAGGAATCCCTGCAATTAATTAGTTATGTGAGTTGTGGCTCCAGAGTCAATCCACCAAGTATTAGAAGGAACTTCAGCAAGATTTGATTCATAACATACAAAAGAAAGATTCATACCTTTCTTTTCGAACCAAGCCTTTCTCTTGTTGCAATCCTTCTTCACATGTCCTTTTTCTGCCACAAAAGTAGCATTTGACAGTGAAAGTCTTTCCATGACCCTGGCTACTTTCCCCAGGTTCATTCCCTTTCTTTGGTGGAAACCTCTTACCTCTTCCATACTTTCCCTTCTTGTGTATAGCTCCTTGAGTTACTGCTAACACCGAGTGATGTCCTTCTTGCCTCAGTCTCACTTCCTCTTGAATACACATATTAGTCAGCTCATTCAAATTCCACTTATCCTTATGAGTATTATAGTGAATCTTGAATGGTCCGAATTTAGGAGGAAGTGAGTTGAGGATGAACTGTACCAAGAAGGATTCATCTACTTTCATTCCCAGTGTTCCTAACTTTGCTGCTTTATCAGTCATATTGAGGATATGTTGTTGGACTCCTCTACTACCATCATATTTCATGGTAGTTAACTCAGCCATAATTGTGCCAGCTAATGACTTATCAGCAGATTTAAACCGATCTTTTACAGCAGTTAAAGTTCTGAAGCGTTAGCAGTCTGAGGGAGTGAAGTTTTGATGTTATTGGCAATGGTCATTTTAATGAACATAAGACTGAGTCTGTTCGACCTTTCCCAGGCTTTAGCATGACTGACCTGATCTGCTATACTTTCAACAGTGATTTCCTCAGGTTTCTTAACTAAAAGAGCCATGTCAAGATCCAGTACACCCAGTGTGAATTGGACATGTTCAAACCATTCAGAAAAGTTTGTACCATTCAAGGCTGGAATGCTAGATGCATGAGAGTGAAGGGAAGTGGAAACGTTCACTGAAACAAAATTGGACAATGCTCACATTAAGGCCTCGAATCAATACAAAAACATTAAATTTAATGAAGATGAACTATTGATATCACTTTGATTTCTCCTTTGGGCGAAACCTAAGCATATCCAGTGTTCACTCTACAGGTGAGACCTTTATCACCTATGTAGGTCTAATATAATTTATGCCACTTAGACAGTAAGTCATGTTACCTTTGGGTATCCAATTCTACACCACTAAGTTGCATAAATCACATTACCCTACCCGGTTCATAATTATTTGAAAGAGACTTTCCTTTGGGCTAATCCCAATCTCCTAACTAGAACCGCCACCGAGAATATTATGACTTTAATGTCACCTTTGGTGACAAATCTTTATGTAGTTGTATATTCATAAGGCTTACTAATGTAGGTCACTTTGGCAACTACTAAATCAATAAACCGTATGAATATAAAACTAACCAATAATATTCTCTAACCTTTTATTTGAGTTATTCTATAATACTCCAATATTATCACTTGACCAATTCAATCAATATTAACACAATAACATTAAATGTGTAACATATATTTATGATTGAATTAAACAAACATTAGTCGACTGGTCAAGGTAGTACTAGTCAACTTGTGGCAAGTCAAGTCGACTATAAAGGAAATCCCAGTCGACTAGGGTCAAGTCAAGTCGACTATATAATTTAGGTCTAGTCGACTAGGGCAAAGTAAGTCGACTATAAATGAAGGGCTAGTCGACTAACAAAGAAACAGAGAACCACACATCTCTCGGGTCAACCTGTTAGTCGACTATAGCAAGGGAATAAGTCGACTATACTTATTATTAGTCGACTACCTAAAAGATCAAGTCGACTCCTGAAGTGAAACAGAGAGTTATTAACATTCTGGAAATAGACCTAGTCGACTAGTATTATGGGCAAGTCGACTAACAGTCGATGAAACAGTTATCGATATGCGGTTTTTGTTTAATCGACTGAAGCCAAATTTAAGGAAAAATTAGGGTTTCTAATACTAATTTTGATCCCAGATTTGCATAATCAGAGGAATATGAATAGAATTTTATTTTGAAACAATTAGACAAAACCTCTTTTAAAAATTCTACAGTTAAAAGATCAAATTTCATTTTGAAACAATTAATCAAAAACCTAATTTATGAATTTTAGGTCTCAACAGGAATTGTCCATAATTTTAATTCTAAGATGTATTGATTCTAAAACGAAGCTCTGATACCAAATGTTAGATTAAAACTTAAATAAACTTCATGATAATTAAATCATCTATCATGGATCAAGAATCAATATACATCTCAAGAAGAAATATACAAACGCATATACATACCTGAAGCCATGTGAAGGATTGATGAAAATCTCAGTCCCTTTCTTGATCCTTGCAAACCCTAATCTGTAGAACTCCTTCTTCTCTCTGTCTCCTTCTCTTTTCACAAACCCAAAAAATTGAAATTGATGGCACCACAAAAAGGGGAGAGTTTGTTTTCCTATATGGAGGAGAGATGAGGGTCTACAATTGCAAGTAACTATATGTGATAAAATCACCCATCATGGCCCTTTCTATCCCATATAATTATTATTAACCTTATACAATGTAACCTTTATATTTGGGCATACACAATATCAGTTAGGCTATAATTATGGAATCCAATTAAAAAACCCAAAGGTTAGTGGGCCACTTAATGTGAGATTAACAGGCAAGGTAAAGAAGAGAGAAAGAAAATAAGATTGGCCCTTACTACAATAGCAAGAAGCCAAGCCACCTTATTGCGGATTGCCCCAACATGAAGAGCAATGCTTCCACATTAAAAAAACCAAAAGAAGAAGGCAACGAAGAAAACTTGAGATTCAAAAAGTGAACCAATGGAGATGTTGACACGGCAAATGAGTGTTTCATAACAAATGATAACAACATAACTAAGGTATGTTCAGATCCCTCTTTAGATGATTAGAATTTATCGATTGATGAACTTTGTGATGCTTTTGAACAACTTTCTCAAAACTATGATTTACTCAAAATGAAATATTTGAAAATGAAGAAAGAAAATGAAGTTTTGCAAATAAATTAAAAATTATTTTGAAAGAAAAAGGAGATTTAGTTAATTCTCTTGAAAATACCAAAAAAGGATTTTGATGCTTACAAAGTTTCTTGCAAAGCTAAATTTTCAATTATTGATGAAATGAGATTTCTTTAATGCAAAATAAGATTAATAATTTTAGTAATATTTTAAAGAATGTGTGTTTGAGAAAGCTTAATTAGAATTCATGTTTTCAGAGACATACTCAAAGGAAACCAACGCTACATGTTCTCACACACATCATGCTCACAACACACACCATATTTTTATATATGCCAAGTGTATACATGTACATATTGTGGCCGAAAAGGTCACTTGGTCAAATATTTTTATGATAGACTGAATATTGCTAATGATTATGTTTGGGTTCATAAGACAATATTATATGACCTAAAAAGATTTAGATACCTAAATCAACATCTACTTCAAATGATGTAGGACGCGTCAAGCGCTCAAGACATAGAAAGCGGTGGTACCTTAATAGTGGTTACTCATGACACATGACATACAATATCAATAACTTTGCAACCCAATTGAGCTCTAGTGAAGGCGGCAGCGTCACCTTCGGAGATGAATTCCAAAGTCAAAATATTGGTAAGGTAATGATTGAAACGAGAAATTGTATTGTAAATAATTTAGAAAATCTTAGTCTCGTTTCAAGGTAACCACGTACAAGGGCTAGACGGGTCAATCCACAGGGAAGGATGTGATGGAAGCATTTTGGAACGATCTTCTCTGTAATTCGCTTGCAAAAGAAAAAGAGAGATTGATTAGATTTGATCAAGCAGAAGAAGTATAGTTTACTAATCATCTACCACAACTCAAAGTATTAGTTGCTAAGAGTGAACATCATATTGAATGAAGAGGTATCCATTCAAGGCTATTAATTGAGAATCAAGTGAGATGAATAATAATGTTGGAACCCTAACTAGTGTGCACTAATAAAGATTAAACATTCAATCATCCTAATTTCAAAGTATAGCATACGAAAAGTTTTTTTCTTAAAATTATGCTATCAAAGTTTTTAAGTATGAATTATGAAGAATCATTTAAAAAGTGTAATCTGAATTAAGTCAACCTAATCATCGATTCATCTTCAAGAAAACCAATTTTAATCCTAGGGTTTCTAATAATAATAGATATCAATCAATTCATCTTTTAACTAAACTAGGGTTGATTTAGAGATTAGCAAACTATAGTTTTAATTAGTTATTCATTTTTTTTATTTTTTATTTTCAATTTTTATGTTGAATAAGAAAATTGCATGAAATGAAAAGAAAAAAAATAATTAATCTAAGCAGACAAACTGAATTGAATTGCAAAGAAGAATGGATAATCTTTTTATTGGATGTCACTGACCAATTACAAAGCTCCACTTCTTCTTCAAAATATTCTTCCTCAAATAACAAAAACGAAAATACAAGAAATTTTAGAAAGCAGAAAAAACTAAAGAAAACCCTAAGCTTCAGTCACTGGATCCCCCTCTCTGTTTCTCTGCAGGGGTATTTATAGAAGATATAAGATGTAGAGTCCCAGTACAACTCTCTCACGAAAACACATAACCAGTCTTATCCCAATGGCCGCGGAAATGCGGCTATAGCCGCGTTACCGCGGCAATAGCTTGGCCAATGGCCACGCGCATTCTTGCGTGGCCTCCTCTGGTCCGTTCATCTGGGCTCCTTCTGGATTCTGTATTCTAACCTTCTATCTTGAGAACTCGGGATAACTTGGGAAGCATGTTATCACAAATCTGAATTTATAAAAGGATTTGTTCTTTATCTTTAAGCTTTTCTCTCCTTTTATCTTTATCTTGTATTGCAAGTAACCAGGTTTAAGTCCATCTCTGTTTAAGGATAATGATCCATCTTATCCTTTTCCTCCTCTTTTTAGCAATTAGGAGTTCTATTTTATCCTTCCTTTTCCTCCCTTAGATTTTAAATTAATAATTTAAAATTCAAATTTAGATTAGGTTAGATAAGATAGAAGCTTCTAAATTGCTACAATTAATTATGCATGTGGGCTTGTGGGATTCTTGGGCTTTTGGGCTTCACTTGTACTTTATCTTTTATTTTTTTAATTACTCAAGGCCTGCACACATCAAACAATAAAATATTAGTAGTAGTGCATAATAAAAGAATAAATAGAAAATATGATGATAAATGTGCATTTTTAACTACCTATCAGGTAACAACAAAATTGGTACATCTCCTTTAATAGAAAATATTATTTTAGTAGATACTCTAAAACATAATCTATTAGGCATTACACAATTATGTGACAAAGGCTTTTGAGTTATTTTAATGATTCTACTTGTAATATAATTGATAAGAAGAATAATTCTTGTGTGTGTTCTTGTTTTCGTGAAAATAATGTCTATATTATCGATATGATAAATTTGGATTACAATGTTACTTGTTTGTCTGTCATAAATGAGGATTCGTGATTATAAAATAGAAGATTAGATCATATATCTTTTGGCCACCGATCCTGTATTGGTTCTAAGAAAGCGGTGAAAGGTATCCTAAATTAAGATTTGAAAAAGACCATATTTGTGATGCCTGCTAACATAGGAACAAACTAAGCCTTCTTTCAAATCAATTAGGGATATTATGACATCTCGTCCATTAGAATTAATACATATAGATTTGTTTGGTTCGGCCAAAACTAAAAGTTCAAGTAAAAACCGTTTTGTATATGTACTTGTTGATGATTTTTGAGAGTTACTTACTTGGGTTTTTTTTACAACATAAAGATGAAGCTTTATCTTTTTTTAATGTTTTTCAGAAAAAAGTTTTAAAATATTTATTTTTGATTTTACATATTCAATAGAGGTGGTGAGTTTATCAACTAGTCTTTTATTACTTACTGTGAAAAAAATGAAATTAAACATGAGCTTTCATTTCCTAAAACTAGACAACGAAATAGAGTCATCGAAAGGAAGAATAGAACTCTCGAAGAGATGACTAGGACTATGATTAATAAATATGAACTCCCTCAATATTTATGGGCAGAAGCCGTAAATACATCATGTTATATTATAAATAGAATACAATTTTGTAAAAAATTGAACAAAACCCCTTTTGAGATTTTTCATTTGAGAAAACCAAATATTTCATAATTTAAAGTTTTCTGTTGTAAGTGGCTTATTTAAAATACTAAGGATAATCTAGAAAATTTTAATACTAAATCCTGTGAAGCTATTTTTGTTGGTTATTTTAGCACTTATAAAGCTTATAGAGTCTTTAATAGATCAACTTGAAGACTCTATAAGCTTTATGGAATTTAATTTTTTATGAAGAATGTCATGGATTGTCAAACTCATTCTTTAGGTAAGGATATGAAAAGGATGGTTATGAAGAACTCACCGCTGAAAAAGAAATGCAAAGAGAAGAACCAAGTGGTGAAATACAGGAAGTACAAGAGGAAACTCAATTTAGTCAATCACTTTTGAAACATTAGAGGTATACTACAAGCTACCCCAAAACCTCATCATAAGTTATATATCAGGGAATCACTACTAGGTCTAAACTTCAAAATATTTGTGAACATTATGCCTTTATTTCTCACATTGAATCCAAGAATATTCATGAGGCAGAAGTTGACTCCTTTTGGTTGCTTGGCATGCAAGCGGAGCTCAATCAGTTTGAGTAAAACCAAGTTTGAAAGCTTATTCCTAGGCCCTCATGATAGATTAACCATTGGTAACTAAATGGGTCTATAGAAATAAGTTAAATGAGTCAGGTAATATAGTTAGAGATAAGGCTAGGTTAGTGACCTAAGGTTACAATCAAATCAAAAGAATGATTTTGAGGAATTCTTTGCACATATTGCATGGCTCGAAGCCATACATATGACTTAATTTTGCTGCTTTTAAAGATTTTAAATTATTTCAAATGGATGCGAAAAATACTTTTCTTAATGGTTATATTGATGAGGAGGTGTGTGTTGAATACCCCCGAGTTTGTTGACCCTACACATTCCACTTATGTTTATAGATTAGAAAAAGCTTTGTATGATTTGAAATAAACTCCAAGAGCTAGGTATGAAAGGTTTAGTAGTTTTCTTGTAAACGAGGGCTTTGATAAAAGTAAAGTAGATGCTACTTTGTTCACAAAGCATGCTTATAAAGATATATTGATTATTCAAATTTATATTGATGATATAATTTTTGGGTCTATTAATGAAAAATTGTGCAAGGATTTTGAATCTTGTATGAAGGAAGAGTCTGAGATGAGTATGATGGGTGAGCTCAACTACTTTCTTGAACTCCAAATCAAGAAAAAGAGTGATGGAATCTTCGTGCACCAAGCCAAGTATACCAAAGAATTAATCAAGAAGTTTGGTCTAGAAAATGCAAAGATTAGTAAGACTCCAATGGCTACAACTACCAAACTTGATAAGGATGAACAAGGTAAAAGTGTTGACATTAAACTATATCATAATATGATTGGTAGTGTGTTATATTTAATGGCAAATAGCCGGACATTATACTTAAGGTTTGTGTTTGTGCAAGATTTCGATTGTTTTCTAAAGAGTCTCACTTGAGTATGATAAAATGCATTATCAAATATTTTAAAGTTACCATTGGTATGGGCTTCTGGTTTTTGAAGACCAGATAATTAAATATGACGAGTTATTTGGATGCCGACTATGTCGGTTCTAGAGTGGAAAGGAAGAACACTAGTGGAACTTGTCACTTTCTAGAAAATTGCTTGTTTTGTGGTCTTTTAATAAGCAACATTTTGTAGCCCTATTAACTGTCGAGGCGGCGAATGTTGCCGTGGCGGCCTGTTGTGCACAAGTCCTTTGATGAAACATACCCTCCTTAATTCTGATTTGCATTATGATCATTTTAAGATTTATTGTGATAATGCTAGTAATATTCATATTACAAAGAATGCAAATCAACATAGTAAGAGCATATAGATATTTGATATAACTTTCTTAGAGATCATTATGAGAAAGATGACATAGATAATTATTATGTTTCCCCCAATTTTAACTAGCTGATATTTTTACAAAATCTCTTGACTACCATCATTCTACATTTATTTGTAGAGAATTAAACATAATGTTTTACAAAACCTCTTTCTTTGATGAATGACAAAAAAGGGTGAAGAATATGAGTTTATAGAATATGAGTTTTATGAGTTTCATAAGTTTTTATAAATTATTTTTATGACTTGTCTTAGAAATGTTTTATGACTTGTCTTTGTTAGTATGCATAATTCAATGGGAGCTTCTCTTGAAGCTCTTTCATATATTGTTTATATAACTCGCGAGTTTCATCATCATCAAAAAAGGAGAGATTGTTAGCCCAAGGGTACAATCATTCAAGGGTACAATCACTCTTTATTTTAATGATTCTAAACTCATGCAGCAGTACAATTATATTCAAAAGTTTTTTTAGTACACAGGTTTTCAAGAGTGGGTGATCAGCTTCAAAAGGAGATACTGAAGCATTCAAAGTTCAAGTTTGGGATCCAAGCTCAAGAAGATAATTTTTGGAGAGATCCATTTGAAGACTTTGAAGAATACATCTATTCTTGTAAGACATTTGGTATGTTAAAACCTAGTGTAGTGAATTGATGCTTAAGAGAACATACATACATACATAAAAGGTTTTTCAAAATAATTTCATGGTTTTTAAGAATTTGTGCTTTGAAAAATCAAGTTTATTTATATTCAAAATTTTCTATATAATATTTGAAAGTGTTTTGGATACACACACACACACACTCTTCAAATATATTTAAAATAATATATATTCATATTTTACAAAATGTATTTTGAAAATATTGTTTATATTATCCATGTACTAGGACATTCAGTAGCCTCATATAGCTGTCAACTGTTGGTACATGAGCACAGGCTGAAGACAGCTCAGCTTTTGACAGCCCCTTATGGCTGCCAACAGGTAAGTCTAGCAGAGACGTACTCAAGCTCATTTTATCGATAGTCGAGTATAGCTGTCAACGGCTGTGTTAATAGAAACTGAGGATGTCTCTGAATTTAAACCAGATTGCTTGTACCACATTTAAATAGCAATAGACATCCTCAGTTTAAATAGAAGTCCATCTCTGAATTTAAACCAAATAACTAATTAAAGATAGAGATGGACTTCTATTTAAACCAGATTGTTTGCACCACAAGATGAAGATAAAGGAGAGAAAATCTGAATTTAATTCGGATTCAGACTGAACACTCATTAATATTTCAATCATAACTTTCTCTATCGAAATTAAAATTTGATGATTCAAGATGCTACAAAAAGAAGACTTGAATGACTACAACTCCTATGTTGAACATACTTTCTAATTCAGGCGTCTGTAAGCCATATTCAGTGATCAACACAATAATAAGTTGCAGGTCAGAATTAAATTTCTACGGATAAGTGAAAACAAGTTTAGAGATAAGAGGAGAATTTAAATTCAGAAATATTTTGCTCCTCCTCTATCTTCATACGCTTCTTATCAATCTGGTTTTCTCCTATAAATACCCCTGCAGAGAACAGAGGAGGGCAGCTTTCAGAAGCTCAAGTCTAGAGTTTCTTTTAGATCCTCTTTCTTTTCGAATTTATTTGTATTTTTCTGTTTCTTTTTACTTTCAAGAGGAGATGAAGAAAGGAGAATGCTTTGTACTGAGTTGGTGACAGGCTTAATAAAAGGTCATTTTTTTCTTTTAATCTCTTTGCTTTTTTTAATTTGTGTTTCTTTTATTTAATTCATCTATTTTATAATACCATGCTGAATTCAACTATAATTATGTGTAACTAATTCCTTAGTAGCTTGCTAATCTCTCTACTAACTAAAACATAGATCTATGAAGATAAGTTGGCTGAACTCTATACATGTTAAAACCCCTAGGTAAGTAAATAATTCTTGAAGACTAGTCATGAATTGAGTTAAACTAAGGTTTATTGTATACTATTTAATAATTATTCTTGGTTTATACTTGGATGCTTTGATAGTTTAATGTTAAGACTATTTTTCTTAAACTATATTTTGGGACTTTGATAAACCAATGCTTAGTTTTATCTAGTGTAATACCAACAGGGTTTAATCTCTTTCTTACTTTTCTTTCTTGGATTTGAAGCAATAATATTAGGTTAATCTTTATAGGTTCAACAGGATATTTATTCTTGATAGACTAGTGTTTGGTTGTGGTAGATGATTAGTAGACTATAACTCTCTTTACTTAATTAAATCTAGTTCTCACAATCAATATCTCTTTTTCTTTTCCAAGAGATTACAGAGAAGATCGTTCTGAAAAGCTTCCACCGCATCCTTCCCTGTGGATCGACCCATTTAGCCCTTGCTATGCAGTTACATTGAAACGAGACTAAGACTTTCTAATTTTAACTCTTTCTTTATTATTTTTCCGTTTCAATCAAGCACCACACCGGTGCTCCTAATCTGAAAAGTATCTTTTCCATATGTTCTCTAAAAGGTACCATATGGGAAACGCCCAAATTGCTTGTGATGGGATCAATCCACGGTAAGCAGACTTTTATCCACCACACATAATTAGGTAAACTTATACAAGTTCTGGTACTAAATGAAGAAAACTATATATAATTAGATAATGGATTTGGATTCCGTATATGCAGACCGAAAAGTAAAAAAATGATAAAAAGAAAAAGAAAAGTGAGATGGACTTAATTTAAAGGAATATTCAAATGTTGCATAAATTGCAATTGATGTATTGTACCGGGGGGGGGGAAGATGGTGGGTTGAGATAGTCTATTTTCCTTTAAAAAAAAAACTTAAATACGTATCAAAAGTTAAAAGGAAAAAAAATGTGATTCTAATGAACACTGGTATTCTTCTATGTGTAAATGCACTTGCATTTACAATAAAAATATATGAATTCAGAGAGTGAAGATGTAAAACAATAAAATTTAGCATTTATAAATATCAACTTCACATTTTTATTTTTTTATGTACTTTTTTTTCTTTTTGCATATTTCATGAATTCAAGGGACATCCAATTACACGCATAACCCTTTTGTGCTAGATATAGAGAAATAAAGATAGGACTTTACATTAGAGAACATATTGGTTTATTCTAACCACTGGATCATGATCTAACACTAAAATCTTATACATAATCATCAGTTTACCAAAGAATTGATTGTGTGAAACTTTGTTATTTTAAACCTAGGAATATGCCTGTGGTGGGGATTTTCCGCCATGGGCGATTGGACGCTCCAGATTGAATCTGCCAAAAACACAGAGGAAAGAAAATGCCTTTCAGGTCAAAAGCACCACTGTGGTGCCAGCCAAAAATTCTCGAGCGTGAGAATGGGTATCCTTGTTGGGATAAAGCAAAGAGAGCGCTCGTGTGTGGTGGTTTTTGGTGATGATCAGAAGTGAACTTCTTCTTGATGGAGAAGGAGTTGTGTTTATACCTGCAGGGACAGTTGTGGTGGATGAAGATAATTAATGTTTCTGCAACTGACGATCTCTGAATCATAACCGTTTGGGCTGGTTTAGACAAACACGCAAGAGAGTTTGTTGTTATCTATAATTGGCTGCCTGAGTTGTTGAGATCGATGCACAGAGGGATTCATCGCTATTCGCCACCGTTTATACAACATTTCTGTAAATCTTTATAACTGTTTTGATCACACTGAGGTTATTTGGATTGATATATTGAGGAATCTATTCTTATCCATAGTCGCCGCTTAACTACAAGGTTGTTACAACTACCTGAGTTGTCTAATGCCTAAAGCGTAGGGAAAGATCAAGGTACACAATTTATTCTGTGATTTGCAGACATCATGTTGCTGTTCTATTGTTGGAGTGGAAGCAAAAGTCCTCAGAGAAAGTCTTTGTCATGGAGATGGAAGCATCATTGAAGTGGATCTTCGCTATGAAGATTGGAGCCTTTGAATAGCTGAGCAGCTCCAACTGGGTTTAGGATCCAGATGAGTGGCTCCGGATTGTTATGGTTCTAGTGAGGAATCTGAGACTTCCTGGGCCTGTGTTAGGGTTACTAGCATTTTGAGCTTGCTGGCGGAATAGTGGTTGGCCACTTGGATGCCTCTAAGGTAGCAGGAAAAGTGTCATGATCCGACAAGGGTCAAAATCGGCCACTGCAGATGCCCACCGCATTCCCCTTTCAGAGTCTACAATCGGAAAGGCAGGGAAGAGTATCCGACTTGGTCCTCCGAATCGAGACTAGATTTGTTGCATTATGGCTAGTGAGTGACCAATGCATCGCTTTAAGTTCAGATCATTTAATGTGGCCATTGCACCGAGTGGCTAACTGTCACATCACGCATCTGATCGACGTGCGCAGTGGGCATATAATCGCCTAGACTGTTAGGATTTATTGGGATTCATGCAACAGTTTGATTTGAATCGAGGATGCATTGATTTGAATCGAGGTGACGTGTGATGCCTCAATCCAAAATAGGATTATTATTGTTATGATGCCATCTTCCTGGGTGTAAAGTGGGGAAACATTTGGGGTTTCTCTTCTGAAAATCCTAGTTTTTAAATTATTTTCAAATCTTCCTTCTGCCTTGCCCACAAACCCACAACTCGGCCCTTCATTCTTCTACCTTCCCTTGATGGATCTGAGAGATGGCGAGTCGAGGAAAATTGTCATTATTGATTAGAAGAGAAAGAGGGCCGCCTTCAAGACGAGGGAGGCAATGGACTTAAACCCTACGCCAACCATCCTCCATAAACAAGAGGATGTTATCGAGTATTTGGAGAAGCATCGTGGCTCCCTGCCTTCTAGTATTGAAGTGAAGTGGTGCCCCTTGGATGAATTTCAAGGTCTCTCCCCAAATGGAGGCGTGTAGTTCCACCTCCAAATTTTGGCACTAAGGGTGTAGCTTCCACTGACCGACTTTGTCCACTGAGTTCTAACCTTCTACAATGTCACTCCTACCAAGTTGACATCAGATGCATGGTGAACGATTCTAGATTATGAAGCCCTTTGCGCCAATTTCACCACTCCCTCATATAGTCTCGAGGATTTTTCAACCTTGTACACAATGCAAAGATTTTGCCTAGGGTTCATTGCTTCAATCCATAGGGAAGCCAGCCAAAATTAATCATTAACCTCCCAGATAGCAACAATGGGTGGAACTGCACTGTGGTCTGGGTATTTTATCCCTGGGAAGCCATCGCAGAAAGCTTCATGGGAGCATTCTAAGAACTTGGTGTATGGGCACTATTACCTAGGGCAGTGAATTGGTTTCGGAGGAGTTTAAGGAGCGAATGAAGAACTATAACAGATCCAATGCGACAGGCATAACTGGAGCTAGCTACTAGACCCCAACATGCCTGAAGTGCCTCCCATCTTTCCAAGAGACAAATCTTCAGCCGACTTCCGATGCTGCCAGAGGAGAGATCGATGGAGGTGATGCTTTGCTCAAGGAGGTGGTGGGTCAGGCTCAAGCTTGAGCTACCTTGAAGAAGAGGAAGTGATTGAAAGATAAGTCACCTATTCGAACTAGTCTGTCGAAGAAAAGAGACTGGAACCGGCTTCCCAGATGCAGGATCTCGGTGAGGAAAAATATCAGTTCTACTTTTGACTTGCATGTATTTTTCTTAGTTCACGCACGTAATTCGCAGGGGGTTCCCAATTCAATAAGGAGGAAATAAGCAAGGAGATGCAGAAGTTACGGAGAAACTTTGCTTTGAAGAAGAGGCCTGGCTCTATAAAAATGGTGGTTCCTTTTGCATCAAGAATTAGACCCGACCATTGTTCAGCAGCTCGCCCGCCTGGGGCCTTGCTTTGGGTAGCAACAGGTAGTGGGCCTGACCTGGCCCATTTGGCCCACCCACCTGGGCCTCTATCCCCCCATCCGCTGCCTCGGGCCCCCTCTGCCACCGCTTCTGCCTCCTTCCCCTCCATCGCTTTCTGTCGCCCCCTCAGCCTATATAAAATGTCAAAACATACGTGTGAGCTCGTCTTTGAAAATGGGACCTTTAGTATATGAGATTAGTATGATGACCAACTACACCACCCCAAGAATTTTTAGAAATATTTTGTAGAGAAATTTTATTTAAGTTTTGAATCGAACCCAAAACTAGAACCGGCTGGACCCAAAACTGGAACCAGCCTGGCCCAGTCCGGTTCCTCTGGAGGAGGAATAGGGAACCGCCAGTTCCAAAATCAGAACTACCGGTCTGGAACCAGGGTTGGGTCTATCGAGATTGTTCAAAGAGTAGCACGTCTTTCATGCTTGCGAGTAGTCAAAGGAGCCTCCAAGTGGGCATTTCTCTAAGACCAAAGACGGTAGTTGGCTCTTTAGAGCCCAAGTCTCAGTCCAGCATGTGTCTCTATGAGGGGACTCCACTGCGATGCTTCTAACCGAGAGTTCGGCTCTGGTTGAGCGCTATCGGGGGCCGTTTCCTAAATTTGGGGAAATGTCACCGCTGGTGCAGCAGACTTAAGGTTGAATAGTCTATAATTTTGCACTTTCCTATCGTATTTTCCTACCAATTTATGAATAAAATATTGTTCCTAAACCATGTTTTGATCTATTTTTCAGATAATTAAGAGTTTAGGGGTAAAGGAGTAATAAGAGCTTAACTAAATCCATTTTCGAGTAATTAAATCCAGATTTCTTGGAGACCAAGGTAGAGAGTTTCAAGAAGATACATTGAATCTAGATTTTGGCGGGTGTCTGATGAAAATCTAGATGTAAATATCCGAATCCAATATCTAGAAGGTCCCCAAGTAAGACGAAGTCGTTCTCCAAAACCAGGGACCTAAGTCCTTGGTTTGGCCGTGAAAGTGCGACTATGGCCGCATTTTCGCAGCCATATTGGCGAGCCACGTGCCTCCTCTCGTCTTCTAGAAGCTCCTATTGCCTACATATATCCCTGTAGAGACCTCAGACGGAAGCAGATTGAGGAATAGGCTTGATTTTCTATCTTTTAGTGCAGGTTAGTGTAGGTGTTCTTCTTCTTCTTTATTTTGTATTTTCATTTCATTTTAGATCATGTATTAGAGCAGAGAGATTTAGAGAGAGATAGAGAGATATTGATGTAATAGATGGTGACAATCTATGTAGAGGTGCCTCTTTTCTTCTCCATTGTAATCTTCTCAATCTTTTACATGATGCTTAGCTAGTTTTCTTCTTCTCATGGTAATCTAATTGCTAACCACTAATCATCTACCCACTTACTTGATAATCCACATGAATCTAATAGCCTCATAAGGCCTTACTCTTGCAACACGAATATAATCTAACATTCTGACATTTCTAACATCTAATCTACTAACTTGCTAACTTACAATGTCTTATTTATTTCATGCTCACCTTTAATCAGTTTGATGATTTAATAGTAGCTTGCAACTTATTGCATGATATGGATGTACTATTTGAATGTAGAAGAACAATCTTATGAGCCATACTTTGTATCGTTTCTTGAAGCCAAGAACTAGTGATGGCCAAGGATCCATGTGAGGCAACTATCACTAAGAGGTTAGCATGGTTAGTGGAGCAATTAGTAGTTAGTAGCCATGAGTTTTCTTTCATAGTTTTCCTTATTCATTTTATCTTGTTTTAAAAATTAATTTCAAAACCTTTTTATCATTTTCATCATTGCTTTCACCAACTTCTTAATTCACCTTTATTTCATCTTCTTTTTATTTTAAAACCACTTCTCTTTTATTTTCACATCACCGTTCCATCGTCTTTTCCACTTAACACTTCTGAATTTCTTTTTCTTTTTCTTTTCTCATTCTTTAACAAAGAAGAACTTGTTAACATACTACGTGAACGGACTGTTAATGCTTCTATCCCCTCCTGTCCCTATGGATTTGACCTGTTGAGCAAATGCTGCTATAACAGAAGTATCGAGGGAACATTAGCACACAAGCTTTTATGTTGATTTCAATAAATACACATTTTTAAGTGCTTGCTCCGTCCCGATCAAAATTTGGCGCTGTTACCGGGGATTAGAATGGTTTAAACTCACGTTTTTGTTAACATTTTCTTCTATGTTTTGGTGTGCAAGGTAATTTTTACAGAATCTTTACATTGCAAAAGTCTGCTTTTGTTTGCCTCTTCCTGCTCTAGAAAGCAAAAGGCTTGCTTCTAAAACTTTGCCACGGAAATTAAAAAAAGCCAAGAAAACGCTACAATTTTGTGGCAATTGTACTGTGTCTTTTGCAAAAAATTTGCAAGTTGCATATATTGTTGTATTCTTCTGCTAATTATCTGCTTCGATTGCCTACACACTTTAATAAATTAAAAAACTAAAATACGGTATTTGAACACTTTAAAACAGTTCAGACATTTGTATTTAGACATATGTCATTTCAATTCCAATATACTGTATTTTATTCTATTTGTATGATCTGGATTGAGGTGTACATATGGCATCGCATATAGCATAGGACAAATACGTGGGTGATTTACTCGCTTTATGTGTTATTCTTATCTATATTGCATACTTGCACTAATTAGACTTAAGGGAACCCAATACACGATAAAGTGGGGATTTCATCACCTTTCCCCAAAATCACCTTCCCTAACATAACCCATCCCTTAATAAAAATTGATAGACGTTAGCCCCTAAGAATATCTCGGACTCATTAAGAGATTGAAGAGGGTGGAACTTATTTTAAATCTTACTTTTGGGAAATCGGTGTCTAAAGTTGGGGATTAAGAGGTTACGCCTCGAAGATACTGTGGTTTAACATAATTAAGGCTCATTGCTTATGCACGGATATCTCCCACTGTATTTTGCACCTACCTGGCCGGTTAGCTTGTGGTCAGATTTATACAACAACCTCCCCAGGATCAACGACCAGTTAGGAGTCGTCTAGGTCTAGGTCAACCTTAGTATAGGCTTGATTTTGATTTTTTTTTCTCTTTTTTGTTTGTTGCTTGTTTTTTCTTTTTATTTGTGATTGTTTGTGAAATGGAATTCAACAATAACAATTTTTTCAATCCTACTATGATTTCATATTTCACACCGACCTCATTTGACTCAGATAACTCCAACCCGGCTTTTTATAACATGAACCAATCAAATAAGCTGGATTGGATTTATCCGACTCAATATGACCCATACCCCTAATCTTAGAACCATAATTTCTAAAATAATTTCAACTCTTCACAAAGTCAATGGAGATTCACCTCCCCCGAATTAAATTTTCAACCACCTAGTCCATAATTTTCACAAATTCCACAATATTCATTCCCTGATTTTGCTTCCTATACTCTTTTTTCAGAACTACACATAGAAGAAAAATATGAGTTAGAAAAGAGTATAGAAGCTAACATGTAAGAGGCCGAGCAAAAAATTTTAGAAAATGTTGGCCTCCCTAATTTCATAATATTTTCAAGAGTCTTACTCAGTCCCACCTCTTCAAAATGATCAAGCAATCATCCATCTTGGAATTGACTGAGGAACTCTTGCATGAGTCTGAGCAACAATCTCAAACTTGTTGGACTCATAATCTTCTTAATTTTTTCAAAACCTAGATTCCTACACTCCCTTTCTAAAACAACCATTCGAAGAAAAATCTGATCAACAGAAGAGCATAGAAATCTTCCATGAGACCTCACAATAATTTCAATAATCTTTTGCCCAGTCTATTGATAGGCTAGGAGCACAACTGAGTCAATTGGTCAACATTCATAGGAATGAGGAAACTCACTCTTATCAACATTTGACCAATTCAGATATCTCTAACTCTATTGATTTGACTCACAACTCTTGTTGTTTTGGAAACAAGATTCAACTTCAGCACCACCATTTGAACTTGACCAAACTTCAAATTTTGAAAATCATATTGACATTTTGGTAAGTTATCCTTTTCTTGAAATTGAACTTGAGAATGAATGTGATCATGAACCTCAACTTGGTAATTCAGTTTCACTTCTTGATTCAATGTTGATTCCAGTATCTTTATCTCATTTTATTCCTTTTCCAATCACCAATCTTTTATGATCAACAAATTGAACTTGACCAATTTCATATTTTTGAATGTCCCATTGACAAATTAGAAAGTTTTTCTTTCAAAGAAATTGAACTTAGACAAGAATGTGACTTCGATCCTCAAATTTGTGATCCGGTTCAAATACCTGAATAATATTGACTCCATTTTGTTACCCAACTTGATCAGGGATTAATCTCTAAAATTGCATATTTCATACCACATTTTCACATTTATTTAATATTAAATCCTGTTAATAATACCTCTCTTGCATGTTTCTAGGTCTATGGCATGAAATAAAGAAGAAGCCCAAAAGTCCCATTTAATTGGTGATTAAAAGCCTACAAGAATAGTCATTGACTTTGGAGGGACGTTTCGTCAAAACCGGGGGCTCAAATCTAGAATTCAAGATGTACAGCCGATATGAGGATAAGCAGGGGGCGCGCGCAGGTGGCAGCGCGCGTGCCGCCCTAGAATTACCATGGAAATGCGGCAATTGTCACGTTTTCACAGCAATGTCGTGGAGCCGCTCATCGTGATTTGACGGGCAGCTCCATACAACTTCTTGGGTGTCCCCTTTCTCCTATAAATACCCTAGGATTTTCAGAGCACGAGGAGGAGAAGTTTTGAGGAGTTTTTCTTTAGTTTTAGTGTAGTTTTAGAGTAGTTCTTCTTATGGTAATTTTGCTTAGTTGTTCTTCTTTTTCCTCTTTGTATTTTTTCATTTCTTGTAGATCATGTAATAGGAAAGAGAGTGGTACATGAGTGAAAAGCAAGAGTGTTTATAATGGATGGCGACAATCTATGAAAGATTTCCTCTTTATGTCTTCTTGTTTTCTTCTCTCTAACTCCTTTTACATGTTTAGCTAATTTTTGCTCATGGCAACTAACTACTAACCACTAACTTGCTAACTACTTATTTGATAATCAACATGAATCTAATAATCTTTACTTGGCCTTGCTCTTACAAGAGCCATTGATGGCTCATGATGATGGATTCTAACACTCTAACATCCTAACTCTCTAACAAGTTAATATTACTTTATTTCATGCTTGCTCTTGTTTAGTTTTGATGGTTTAAGTGTAGCTTGCATTTGTTTTGTTGAGTTTGAATGTGATGAGTTATCTTATGGGTCATGCTTTGAAACGCTCTTGAACCAAGGACTAGTAATAGCCAAGGATACATGTGAGACAACTATCACTAAGAGGTTAGCATGTTAGTGGAGCCATTAGTAGTTAGTAGCCATGAGTTTTCTTTTCTTTTTACTTTATATTAGAAATATACCAAAAATCACAAATACATTCTTTTCTATGTTTCTCCCTTCTTCGTGTTTCACCGTACTCTTCTATTTTCATTTTTTATTTTCTTTTCTTTTTGATTCTTTAAAACTTTGAAGAAACTTTAACACACACGTGAATAGACCGGTAAAGTTTCTATCGCTTCCCGTCCCTGTGGATTCGACCCGTTTAGCCTCATGCTATAACGGAAGTATCGAGGAAGCCAAAGCACGCATTTTTAACTCTTGATTTCAAAACATACACTTATCGTGCATGATTTTCCCCCGATCAAGTAACATTTTAGAGTTAGTTTTGATTCCCACACCTATCATTCTTGAACTTAAATCACCAATCATAAAGAGTCACATTCCATTGTGAGAAAATGAATGTGGAATAGGATTTCATCTTCTTAATTTGGACCCACTTCCTGAACAAATTTCAACTCCTTAACTAATCTTGACTTCAGTCAATTTTCTGAGTCGATTGAAGTTCATGTCCTTCCTGATTCTAGATCAATCATTCATTCTTTTTATACTCTATTTTAGGATAAAGGTGTTGATAAAATTGACTCTAAAATTATTTTATAAATTTGAAAATTAAATGGGGTAAAATTTCTAATAAAAATCATCGATGTTCACATCATCATAGCGGGTTATATTATAGAGGTCTCGGTGGGTTCTTTCGAATTCCACGCAAATTGAATTAGGCCGCATTTTCTTGGACCAATCAGACCACCACTGGAACCACCACCTTGAGGTGATTTTTCTTCCCTCTCTATTTGTTTAATGCATACATACATTCACGATGCATTGAGGATAATGCATGAGATAAGTGTGGGGAGGGTCTACTAATGTAGAGTTTTTAGATTTTCTTTTTTTTTCACTTTTTTTAGGATATTCTTAGAATTTTTTTCTTTTTGTATAGAATTTTTTCCCTTTCTTAAAAAAATTTTTGAAACAAGAGACAATGTTTTGATCTATTTTTAAGAAAATTAAGATGATCTTAGAAACTAAGAAAACCTTAATTATAACATCTTAAACCTAGTTGAAATAATAGATCTTATTTAAAATTATAGATTAAGTAAGAGAGATTGGAGAGATAATTTATCTTGAATTTTTTACCTTAGAGAGTATGCACTTCACACTTACACATTTTTGGGATGGAAACAAACCTAAAATGCCATAAAGCAAAAAATAAATAAAAAATACACAGTATATATGAAGAAAAAAATCACTTATTAAGTTGAATAATTATGCCTTAAGAAGCATAATTCTTCACACCTAAAGGTGGTCATAAGAAATAAATAATCCCTCATAGTTTTGTGGCCTTGTTTACTCGAGTTCTTAAATCCGAGGGATGTTTTCTCATTTGGTGCCCTAAGATCGTCTAGTCTGAGAGTCATCGGTTAAAGGCTTACTATCCAGGTAAATTAGAAAGCCTAAGAAAACTATCGGATGAAAATATATATATATATAAAATAAATGGCTTGATGATTAAAGTTAAAATCTCAAAAATCTTCACTATCACAAAGTGCATATTATCTAAATTTTATGAAAGATAAAAATATTCAATCCAACTGAAGACAAGATCTTGCATATAAACTAAGTTTAAGGAAGAATAATTTTTGGTTGACTTATGATCTTAGATTGCTTATATTTTTGCAATAATATTTTGAAAACTTGTCTCTCTTTTAAAATGTATTTTCAAAACACTAACATTTGTTTTCTTTCTTTATGGATTTTGTGAGTGCGATCCGCTGAAAACTCTCAGGAGATAACACTCCTCTAGGGGAAACCTAGAGGTTTAACGGCTTGTTGCACATGCTCAGTGCAATCGCGTCACCTGCGAAAGTGGTGTAATAATATTTGTAGTATAATTTTTCTTTTTATTGTTTTGCTCGGGACGAGCAAAAGATAAGTGCGGGGTGTGATTAGTCTAGAATTTTGCACTTTTATATCACATTTTTCTACCGATTTATGAATAAAATATCGTTCTTAAACCGTGTTTTGGTCTAGTTTGTATATAATCAAGAGTCTATAGGCAAAAGAGTAATAAGAGCTTAATTAAACATATTTTTGGATAATTAAATCTATATTTCTTGGAGGCCAAGCTAAAGAGTTTCTAGAAGATACATTGAATCTAGACGTTGGTGGGTGTCTGATGAAAATCTGAACGCAATACCCGAATCCAAGAATATCTGGAAGGTCCCTGAAGCAAGACGAAGTCGCTCGCCAAAACTAGGGACCTAAGTCCCTGATTTGGCTTTGAAAACGATAGTATGGCCGGGTTTTCGCAGCCATATTGGCGAGCCACATGCCTCGTCTCATCTTCTGGAAGCTCCTATTGCCTACATATATCCCTGTAGAGACCTAAGAAGGAAGCAGATTGAGGAATAAGCTTGATTTTCTATCTTTTAGTGTAGGTTAGTGTAGGTGTTCTTCTTCTTCTTTATTTTGTATTTTCATTTTATTTTTAGATCATGTATTAGGGCAGAGAGATTCAGAGAGAGATAGGGAGATATTGATATAACAGATAGTAACAATCTATATAAAGGTATCTCCTTTCTTCTCCATTATAATCTTCTCCATCTTCTACATGATGCTTAGCTAGTTTTCTTTTTCTCATGGCAATCTAACTACTAACCACTAACCATGTAATCACTGTCTAGATAATCCACATGAATCTAATAGCCTCTACAAGATCTTGCTCTTGCAAGAGCCATTGATGGCTCATGATGATTGATTCTAACATTTTAATATTTGTAACATCTAACCCACTAACTTGCTAACTTGCAATATCTTTTTTATTTCATGCTCACCTTTAACCGGTTTTGATGATTTAATAGTAGCTTGCAACTTGTTATGTGGTATGGATGTGTTGTTTGAATGTAGAAGAACAATCTTATCAGCCATACTTTGTATTGCCTCTTGAAGCCAAGAACTAGTGATGGCCAAGGATCCATGTGAGGCAACTATCACCAAGAGGTTAGCATGATTAGTGGAGCAATTACTAGTTAGTAGCAATGAGTTTCTTTCATAGTTTTTCTTATTCTTTTTATCTTGTTTTAAAAATTAATTTTAAAACCATTTTATTATTTTCATCATTATTTTCACCAACTTCTTAGTTCGCCTTTGTTTCATCTTCTTTTTGTTTTCAAAACCACTTCTGTTTTATTTCACATCACTGTTCCATCGCCTTTTCCACTTATCACTTCTAAATTTCTTCTTGTTTTTCTTTTCTCATCCTTTAACAAAGAAGAACTTGTTAACATAATACATGAACGAACTGTTAATGCTTCTATCGCCTTCCGTCCCTGTGGATTCGACCTGTTGAGCCAATGCTATAACGGAAGTCTCGAAGGAACATTAGCACACAAGCTTTTATGTTGATTTCAATAAACACACATTTTCAAGTACTTGCTCCGCCCCGATCAAGCATCTAGAAAGAAATTAAAAAAGGAACAATAAAGAGAAAGGATAAAACTTTTTATAGATTGTCATACTCTATTACGCATAACATCTCTCTCTCCAATGAATCACTCTCTGGTCTAATCCTAGATCTAAAATAAAGAAGAAAATATAAAGGAAAAAAAGAAAAGAAAATCCTACACTACACTAAAGAGAAAAAAAAACCTAGAATTTACTCTCCTCCTAGCATTGGCTCATACTTGCAGTATCCATGGACATAAGAGGCTAGGCTCAGCTGAGTGATGCCCGCGTCAAGAATTGGGGTAATTGGCCCTGACTCTGCTGCAGATCCACGGCCTAATCAGGGCCAATGGCTCTAATTTTTGGCCTGGGATTCGCCTAGCTACGAGAAGGTTCAGTATATATCTGAGTTTTTGTGTTTGGATTTGTATATTCTATAGATACGGTCTTCAATTCCAATGTATCTTTTAAAAGCTCTTTGCTTGGCCTCCAAGAAATGTGGTAATCAATTACTCAAAAAATGGGTTTAATTAAGCTCTTACTCCATCTTTGCCCCTATACCTTTTTAATCTGCACCAGAGACCAAAATATGAGTTAATAGCAGTATTTTATTCATAAATCGGGTAGGAAAATATGATGATAGAATGCAAAATTGACGATTAATTACACCCCCACACTGATTTTTTACTCATCCTGAGCAAAATAAGAAAACTAAAAACTAAATTAAGAGTGTTATTATACCACTTTCACAAGTGACGCGACTGCACTGAGCATACGTAGCAAGCCTTTAAACCTCTAGGTTTCTCCTTGAGGAGGAGTTATAATCTCTTGAGGGTTTTCAGTGGATCACACCTACAAAATCTATAAAGAAAGAAAATAAATGTTAGTATTCTTGAAAACACATTTTGAAAGAGAGAAAATTTTCAAAAATATTTCTGTAAAAATTTAAGCGATCTAAGGTCATAAGTTAACCTAAAATTATTCGTCCTTAAACTTAGTCTAGATGCAAGATCTTGTTATAATTCAAGGTAAGAATTTAAAATTGAATTGATTATTTGATCTTTCATAAAACCTAGATAATATGCACTTTTGTGTTAGTGTAGATTTTTGGCATTTCAACTTAAAATATCACGCCAGTTATTTATATATATGTTTATCTTCTCTTAATGTCGTTCTTAGACTTTCTAGTTTACCCAAGTAGAAAGTCTTTAGCCAGTGACTCTCAAACCAGACGATTTTTGGGTACCAGATAAGAAAATATCACTCGGGCTTAAGGACTCAAATAAATAAGGCCACAAAACTAAGAAATTGTTTTTGTTTTGACCACTGTTAGGCATGTATAATTATGCTTCTATGACATAATTATCTAGCTTTAATCAATAGTTTTTATTTACTCATAATATTTCTTTATTTTATTTATTTATGACATTTTAAGTTTTTGTTTCAGTCTCAAAAATGTGTAAGTATTTAAATGCATATTTTCTAAGGTAAAAAGTTTAAGATCAAATTAACTTTTCTTTCATTCTTTCTTAATCTAAAATTTAAATAAAATCCATTATTTTGACTAAGTTTAAGAAGTCATAATTATGTCTTCCTTAATTCTAAAATCAACTTAATTTTCTTAAAAATAGATCAAAAATATTTCTCTTATTTCAAAAAGTTTTTTAATAAAAGAAAAATCTTATACAAAAGAGAAAGTTCTAAAAATATCCTAAAAATAAGTGAAAAAAGAAAAAAAATCTAAAATTATATGTTAGTAACCCTCTCTTACTTATTTCATGCATTATCCTCAATGCATCATGCATCGTTATTGTATGTATGCATGAAAATAAAGAGAGTAGAAAAATTCACCTTAGGGTGGTCTTATTAGTGCATGAAATGCTGCCCAATCCAAAAAAGTTGGAGTTCGCAGGAACTCACCATTGACTCTCCCCTAATATAACCTAGTAATTGATTGTAGAAATGTAAGATTTTATTTAAAAAATTATCCCCATCAAATTTTCAATTTTGAAAAATAATATCTGAGTCATTTAGTTCTACACCTTATCTGAAAACTAAGCGTGATTATGAATGATAATTGATTTTGGCTCAAAAGGTATAGGAACGAATACCGACTCAGGAAACTGACTTAGTTCAAGTAAAGGTTCAGGAGTCAAAATTGATTCAAATTTTGGATTTAAACTGAAAAAATGAGGTTCACACACTTCTTCCATTAACAGAATGTGATTTTGAAAGATTGGTGATTCAATTTCACAATGTATGGCCACAAGATTTAATACTGACTCAAAAAGTGATTAAAATTGGCTAAAGATACCAAAGTCTACATTGAGTCAAGAAGTGAAATTGAATTACCAAGTTGAGGCTTAGTTCATATTCATGTTTAAGTTCAATTTCAGAGAAGTAAAAACTTGCCAAATTGTAACTATAGTTCTCAAACTTTGATTTTGGTAAAGTTCAAATTGGAATGATGAAGTTGAACCTTGATTTCCAAAACAATATGATTCCTGGGCCAGATCAATAGGTTTAGAGATATCAAAATTGGTCAAAGATTGATAAGAGAGAGTTTTCTCATTCCTATAGATATTGACCAATTGACTCATTTGTACTTCTAACCTATCGACAGACTAGGTAACAAAATTTTGAGTCTAAATCATATTTTTCATACTTTTTCTAAGTCATTCGGTTCATTTTGAAAAGGTGAGTATGAAGGTTGGTTTTGAAAATTGAAATTATGAGTCCATCGGATTTTGAATTTGTTCTTTCAACTCAAGCAAGATTTCAATACTTTTTTCCAAGTCGACTGGTTGTCCAATTTAGGGATGTGGGACTAGATATGATGAGTATGAATCATGAAAATTTAATGTAAATTGTGAGTCCACAATGTTTTGAAACTGTCGCTTGGACTCATGTAAGACGTCTAAATTTTTTTCTAACTCTGATTTTCTTCAATTGGTTGCTCTAAAAAAATAGTATATGAAGCAATAATAAGGAACAGTTGTGGATAAGGTGATTGAAATTTGACTTGAGGGAGGTGAATCTCTATTGACTTTGTGAAGAGTTGTATTTACATAAACTTAATTTTGTGAAATTTATTGAGATTTTTTGAAATTTAAATAGGTTTTAAAATGTCATATAAAAATCCCTTCAATATTGGTTTTGCGCTGCTGCCCGTTGACCGAACGGTTCGACCGATGGCTAGAGTCGGTCGACCGAGCGATCGACCGACATGCACCAACGTACACAGCTAATGAGAGTTAGGAGATCGGCCGACCGACCGATCGACCGACTGTCCCTGTAGAACTCTCGTGTTTCATCAGTCGACCGGTCGATCGACCGACAATCCCTAACGATCAAAAATGTCACCATTGGCGGTCGACTGGTCGACCGATAGGTCTTTCTAACCTGTGTTCTGAGCCTAATGGCTAGTTTTTGTTTTGGCCTATATAAATAGGTTTTTGGCTAGATTTTTAATAAAATTTTCGAGAGCAATTTTTCCTGCATTCAACTGACTTTTCAAACAAGTTTTTGAGCCTCAAAATCTACAACTTCTCATTTATTTCAAAGATTTTAGAAAATCAAAGAAAATAAGTTTTGAGAATTCAAGTTTCAATTTTTAATTTCTACATCATTCAAGAAGTTTTCCCAAGTGTTTTCTTTTGTGCTTGTTTTTCAAAATCTTTATTTTTATACAAGTTTGAGTTATTCATTGCAAAATCTATTCTTTAAGATCTTGTAATGTGAAAGGAGTGTTGTTTGTGATCTTTGTGGTCACCAAGTGCTATACCCTTGTTTTCTTTATGATTTTGTGCCTTAGCTTTGTGCTTCTCTATTGTGTAGAGGAGTTGGCTTTGTACCCATCTCTTGCGTAGAGATTGTTGGCTTTGTGCTTTGGCTTTGTGCCTCCCCTTATGTAAATGATTGAGTTTTGTATCCTTTGTGGAGTTCCTTCGTGGAGATAGTAGAAATCCTTCACGCGGTGAAGGCGGCGACGTAGAGCTTGATGTTCGAACCTCGAAATATATCCTTGTGTTTGTATTTAGCTATCTCTCTAAGCTCTACTCTCTTTATACTTACATTGCTATTATTGTTCATCTATACATGTTTGGTATTGTTCTTGTGTTCACACTTGTATTGATCCAAGAGGGCTATTGAAGCACCTCAACTCTTATAAAAGAGGAATCTTGAGGAGAAAATCTAGAGCCCTTCACCGAGTATTCGACTTCACTCTTTAGATATCTATTGTGGTAGTGTGAAAGTTTTTAATTTCGTATTATTGACTATTAGATTAGCACTACACCTATTCACTCCCCTCTAAGTGTACTTTCAATTGGTATCAGAGTTAGTGCTTCTGATATTCGATTTTACAACCTAGGAGTTATCTTATATTTGCTAATCACATATTTGCATTACAAAAACTTATGGATTATCTTGTTTCACCTATGTTTGATGTTTCTAATATTGGCATGTAGAAATTTAAAAAGGTTCATATCTTAAAATCTTAGGATTACATGTTTATCTTACCATCACTAAGAAATCATATATTGAAAATGGAAAATACTTAGAGGCTAATGCATAATCCATTAATGCACTAAAGTAAACACTTAAGAAAGATTATATTTTTATGATTTCTCATTGTGATTCTGCTTGTATAGTTGGAATACGTTGATCTCTCATAAGGAACAAGTTTCAAATGATACTGAGAGAGGACCTAGTGAAGATGAGTCCGACCAAGCTTGTTACATGGTCCAAGGGAATAACTCCCTTGAGATAATTTCAAATTCTCATTTTGATGATTGTGCTAATACATCTAACGATGATAATGATAGTATGGATGCACACAGATTGAATAAAAAGCTTTCCAAATTTTGTGAGGATTTACTTTCAAACTACAAACTATTGAAAAATAAGAGCTTGAATTTGAAGAAAGAAAATAAAATATTATTTTCAAAGCTTGATTTTGTTTTGAAAGAGAAAATAGAGATTTCAAATAAAAGAGAATCTTTGAAAGCTCAACTTGATTTTTTTTTGAGTAAAAATGAGATTTTCAAAAAAAAATGATTTGAATGTTGTTTTAAAGAAAAATGATGTTTTATCCTCAAGACTTGATTTTATTTAAAAGAAAATGATTCTTTAAAAAATAAGATTTTTTTGATTTTCAAAGAAATTGATTGCAAATATTTTGATTGAAAAAGAAAAAAAATTTTGTTTCTCATGCTCATATCATTCTTCTTCCGATATTGATTGTGTTTTGAAGAAGAGTGTTGATTGTTTGAACTTCACTTTGAGCAAATGTGCTATTGAACACAAGAAGTTGGAATTCATGTTTCACAAGAAACATGCTCCACATTTGCATGCACACCCTCCACGGTATACACATGTTCATCTTGTTCTCACACATGACACTTTTTATGCTAGAGTGCACATTGTGATCGTAAAGGTCATCTTGCAAAATTTTGTTATTATAGATTAAATGTTTCTAATTATTGCAAGTAAGAATGACTGGGTTAGAAGAGGTACTAATCCCTAAGGACCCAAGAAATTTTAGGTACAAAAATCCACTTCTATTATTTTTGATGTAAGTGTGGGCTCTCACAAGATCTGAGAGGTTTGATGCCTTGTACTGGATGCATCGGAGCCTAATGTACTATATCTAAGAATGCATCACTATCAAAGAGTGTAGGTAGGAGGACCACTTAGTTTTTAAAGAAATGGAGACTAGTTCTTTTAGTTTGGTAACTATCTCAATCCTCCATGTCATTGTTATATATGTGCTTATAAATTGAATGATTTTAGCATATCATATTTCATATGTTTAGGGTTACTTGTTTAAATGTAATGCTTGTTAGAACTTATAATATACATATATACTCTTAAGATGCACTCATGATTTTGTGCAAAATTGATTCATATCTTTTGTGTTCTCAAATATTATTTAGCTATGTGTGTATATCCTAGTTTTGATGACCCTTACATTTACACTCATGATTATTTTTGTTCTCAACAATGTTTTGGTGTTTTTATGCTAATCTTGTTTTGGTTACATGTCCAGATGCAAACTGTGTTAAAACTTGTAACATGTACAATTCGTGCGTTACACTTGATTCTTATGCATTATTGTTATATTGCTTACATATACTCTTTACATATTTTATTGTACTTATATGACTTAGTTTTGATGATTCTTGCATTTGTACATGCACTCTTTTATTTTAATAACTTATTTTCATATTACACTTGTACATGCGTTGATTCTCTATAAGAATGTGCTTCATGTATGTGTAAATTGTGTTAAAATTATATGATATACATATTGTATCTTTGAGTGTTATATATTCTTTGTGTACTCATTTCATGTTTAGATATATATGTATGCTTTAGTTTTTACAAAACATACATATATCTTAAAATTTGTTTTTACATCTTCAATGGAATTCTTTAATAGCTTTTTATGAAAATAAAATTTTTTGTGATTTGTACTTTCATGTTATGAAAACAAATTTCATATGAATTTTGATAAAATTGAGCTTCATTCCTTTATCTTCATAAAAGTGTTATTTACATGTCTCTTGTATACTCTATATCTTTTGTTTACTTATGATTTTAGATTCATGAGCATTTATGTGCTTTATAGATTTCAAGTGTCAATTCTTGTGTGATTACAATTTTTCATAAGACATACATGATTTAGTTTATGTTTGAAGAAGTTTGAACTAATTTTCAAAATAATTTTATATTAGTTCGTTTATTCTTCTCTTGGTAGTATTTGCAAACTATCCTTAACTATTTCAAAATCATTATTTTGAAAACTTCTACCCTTAGTAGGAGGTTGGTTGAGTGATCATGCCTTATTCTGCTTAATAACTATTGCTTGACACGTGCATGTAGGTTGGTGATTTCAATGAGTTATACACATGATTCTCATGATAATTATTTTTTACGCATTTTTATTTATCTATATATATATATATATATATATATATATATATATATATATATATATATATATATATATATATATATATATATATATATATATATTATATATATATATATATATATGTATGTTTTTTATTACGAATAGTATTTCATTGACATACATACATATATATGATTTGGTTGATTGTGCATGTTTCATTCATGTTTTAGCGTAATCTTTTTTTTGCATGGCTTGACTATACTTTAATGTATAAATTGGTCAAACTTTTAATTGATTTCATTACTATTCAAAACTTATGCATTAGTTTGTGATTGTTTCAAAAAGGAGGAGAACTTTCTTAATTTAAAGTTTAATTGGCATCTCATTCCCTATTTTTTGAGAAAAATATTTTAATAGCTCATATTTTTAATTGGTATCAATTATCACAGTTGGTATATACTTTTCAAAATTATTTCAGAATTTTAAAATTGGTATTATGGGCTTTCACTTTCTATTTAATTGGTATCATGTTTAAGCTTTCATTTGGTATAAATATTGTTTTACAAAATAGTATCTATGCTTATGATTTCAATTGGTATTCCTAATTTTTCAATTGGCATTTATGTTTTGCGTTAAAACTGGTATCTTAGAAAATCATGGTTTCATTTTGTTTAAAAAATTTATTTTTGATGCTTATTGCCTATATGCTAGAGAAGTTAACTTAACGTCTTTTCTATATGTGAATTTATGATGAGTGTATTATATAAAAAAGAGTTTGACCGCTTTTCTCTTTATATCGTACACACGTATAGGAGGAACTTAACATCTCTATCTGTACATTATATATTATGTTTATATGGGTTAGGGGTTAGTCATCCCTTCTTTATGTAATGCATGTATACTGGGAATTTTACAGTGATCGGACCACGAATAAATAGGCCATGTAAGGGCAAAATTCAGTGGGAGGAATCTATGCGTAAGCAACGGGCCTTAATTGTTAGCCCGAAGGCCTATCACTCTAGTTTTGATGATGACTAACTCATGTAGTTATACTACTAATGATCTTGTTATGTTTAAGTTTTAGATATTAATTAAGATCTTAGTTGGCGTTTAGCTTCTTTGAAGCTAACACATGGTGATTCAAGAGCTCAAACTTATAGAGCATATCTAGTGCTCAAGATGAAATTTAGCTCGAAGAATCAAATTTGAATCAAGTCTACTTAGAGAAGAAGATCTACAAGAAGACTATTCTAGAGTTTGTGAGTTTAGATCTCTTATAAAGAATAGATTATTTTGATTGCTCAAGCTTACGCACATACAAATTTTAAATATTGTCTTTCAAGATCAATAGTTTTGATTTTCAATTTAACCGTTTTGATTTCAAAAGTTTATGTTCGTACGGTTTTCATCACAATAGAATAATTTTATAGTTTAGAATATGTGTTGGATCTCATCCACACATACTAGAGCTTCAATTGTTTATAAAAACTTATTTCTATGTGTTTTAAGTTTCGATTTATCAAGTATACGTTTTTTGGTTTCATAAATAGATTTCATCAAAATAAGTTTACATTGGTTTATACACGTATTGGATTTCATCCATATACATTGTTGCTTCATAAATATTTAAGTAACTAATTTTGGTGAATTTAGTTCATGTGTTTTAGTTTTGTATTTATCAATACTTATTTTGATGCGTATTGTAAAAAATAAGTCTATATCATTTATTATGTGTATTGGATTCTATTCATACGCATTGTGCTTCAAATATGTTTCAATAACTTGTTTTTGTATTTATACAAGTTTTGAAAAAATCAGTTTTTCATTTAGAAGTTTGGTTTGAAAAAATACAGTTGTTGTTTTAAGCTTAAATTTTCATGTCTCAAAAATAGTTCACATATTTATAATATGTTTTGATTTTTAATCACACATATTTGTGCTACAATGTATTTACATGAACTTATTTTTGTGAAATTTATTGAGATTTATTAGAATTTAAATAGGTTTCAAAATATCATTTAAATATCCCTTCAATATTGGTTTTGGGCTGCTGCCGGTCGACCGCACTGTCGACCGATAGCTAGAGCTGGTTGACCGACATGCACCAACGTGCACAGCCTATAAGAGTTAGGAGATGGACTGACGACCGGTCAGCCGACTGTCCCTGTAGAACTCTCAAGTTTCATTGGTCGACCATCAGACCGATGATCGTACACATACATTACATATTTAATATCACATGTGTCACATTTTTGCATTTATTTTATAATAAAACTTTATTATTTGATGTATTTCATGTCTAGTAGCGTGCAGACTAATTAAGAAAGAAAAGAAAGAGATTGACAGATATATCCAATTAAATCTAAAAGTTTAAAAGAAAGGGGATCAATTCAAATTCAAATGTTCTAAAAGTCATCTTATCTGAAAACTAACTATACTGGATTAGATAATATCATCAGATTTTAAGAAAAAATAGATTGTTTGAAGGCCCTATCAGTGTCGCTGAGGATAAAGAGAGATCATCCAACTCAGAGAAGATATTCAAAATCAAAGAAGATGTAGAGGATGAATCAACAGACGACCGGCTCCCAGATCCTGGCCCTACGGCCAGGATAATGCGGAAAAAATGTGGCAAAAGCAGCATTTCTGTGGCATTTTGTTTGAATCTAAGGGAGCACCAGTTCCCCCTATCTTCGTACATCTATCCTCGTCCTATTTTTCCTATAAATACCTGCATACTCCGAAGGCAGAGAGTGCACGACTTCAGGGGAGAACTCCAGAGAGAGTTTAGGGTTAGGATTTTCCTTTTTCAAATGTTCATTGTAGTTTTAAATTAGAGAGAAAGGATTGTAAAGAGAAGACGGAGTGCTTGTAATTAATGGTGACAGCTCAATAAAGGTTCTTCTGTTCTTTCCAACTTACCTCTTTTTATTTTTACTTGCTTTAATTACTTTATTTACTTTCATCTTCTCTCTATATGCCTTCTTTTTAATCATGCCTTCTTTATAGCTAGGATTAGGGAAAGATTCATAATAGAAAAGAGAGTTAGAATTATATTTTGAGTGATCTAGATATAATCTTCTTTAAAGACAGTTATATTGATAGTGACAGCCAATGAAACTATCCTACTTCTCTTCATCGTTACTCAAGTTAATTGATCGCTTGATTTCTATTAATTACTCCAATGTATGTTCTTTCTTCTCTTATTCATTTTCTTTCTTTTAACTTAGTAATCAAAACACCAACAGCATCTTCTTCTACTACCTTCCACTTTCCTTCTGACTTAGCTTAATCTTTTCTTTTATTTTCTTTTAAAACAAAAAAGATCTTTAACCGGTGTAGTAACTTAGGAAGAAGACTTACACAATACTTCTGGTCGAGCCAAACCTGCATCAAAAAAAAATATAGAAATTTAGAACAATGCTACCGTGTAGCCTAGGGCTAACGGGTCGTGATCCACAGGGAGGGACAGCAATGGAAGCGTTATGTAAGTTTCTTCTTTTAATTTATCAAAACTAGTTAATACTTATCTTCTCAGTTTAAGAAAAGAAAATAAAAATATTAAGTTAAGTTAAGAAGAAGATGGTAGAAGAAGAGATGGTGGTGTTTTTTATTTTAATTATGAAAGAAAAAGAAACAAAAAGAGATAAAGGAAAGTGTTGATGCAAAAATCAAAAATAAAAAAGAAATAAAAGAAAAATATTTACCTCTCTTGTTGAACCATAATAAAATTTACCTTAGGACGGAGTAAAGCAAAGTAATAGAAAGAATAAAGGAAAGTAAGGCTTCGGCGAGATCGAGCACAATGAAGAAAAGTGGGAAACCTCCATTGAAAGTCACCTTCAATATAAGGTTCTTGAAGAAAACATTTACAATAGTGTCACTCTACAATAACTCTTCCT
This sequence comes from Agave tequilana, assembly GCA_038442645.1. Classification (NCBI taxonomy): domain Eukaryota; kingdom Viridiplantae; phylum Streptophyta; class Magnoliopsida; order Asparagales; family Asparagaceae; genus Agave; species Agave tequilana. Next base: position 50,319 of record JAVJIF010031535.1, read on the forward strand.
CTCTTTTCATTATGTAACTCTCTCTAGCCTAAAAATAAAATAAAAAATAAAAATTACATTGAAGAAGAAAAGAAAAACCTAAACTAAAGCTCTCTCTGAGATGGTCCTTTCTGCCTTCGAGGTATGAGGGTATTTATAGGAGGAAACTAGAGGGATAGAACGTGTATGAAGATAGGAAGAGTTGGATATTTCTAAATTTGAATTCTTCCCTTATCTCCAAACTTGATTTGATTTATCCAGAAATTCAATTCTGATCTGCAGGCTGTTGGCATGTTGATTGCTGAATGTCACTTATCAACTGATAGAATTGGAACGAGTGATCAACAGAATAATTGTAGCCCTTTAAGTTTTCTTTCTGTAACATCTTGAATCATCAGATTTGACCTTCCGTAGTGAAAGTTATGATTAAAATGCTAAACTATATCTAGCCTGAATTCAAATTTAAATTGCTTCATCTCATCCGTTGATCTTCTCTCTATCCATTTATCCTCTTTGATTTTCAGTTTATCTTCTAGAATTGATAAGATATTCACTTATCTTCAGCGAAATAGATAGGGTCTTCAAACAATCCATTTTTGTCTTTGAAAGGAGATGATATTATCTTATCTGATATATCCAGTTTTCAGATAAGATAGCTTCTAAAACCTTTGGATTTGAATCGATCCCCTTTCTTTTGAACTTTTGAATTTAATTGGATAAATTTCATGATTATCTTCTCCCTATCATACCCTACATGATTTAGGACATTAAGACTAGTTATTTGCAATATTCATTGCAGAATATATGTAGGAACGTAATAATATTTATGCAATATATGTGTCCAAACAACTTCCATCGCTGTCCCTCCCTATGGATCACGATCCGTTAGCCCTAGGCTACAAAGTAGCATTGAGGACCTAACACTGTTCTAAGCTTCTGTATTTTTCTGTGTGCAGGTTTGGCTCGATCAAAATTTTAGCGCCTTTGCTGGTAGGGACGATAAGTTTTCTTCTTTTTGATTTACTTTAAATGGTTTAACTTTTTTCTCTCTATTTTCTTTTTGTGTGCAGGGTCTAATATTTGAAAACTAAGAGCTGCAGTGGATATATTACTACTTTGTGCCTCTGTCCAAGAAGGCAGAGCATCAGAGCCCACAACTATAGTGAACTACTAACTATAGTTGTTTCTTATAGGTTGTTTGAAATTCAAGGATTTAGCCAATTCAGTTGATAGCTTTCCTGTTTAGCTTAGGAACACACTTGTATGTTATTGTTGAGGTGTTATTTTTGCTATATACGTGCAACGCACACTAAAATAAATTAAGGGTTGTCCTATAAATAAGATAAGGTGGGGAAGTCATTATCTTTCTTTGACCCAAAAACCATCTTCTCACTCACTAATCTAGTCTAACTTAAAGTTAAGTAGACATTGGCTCTAGGGACATCTCAGACTCAATAGGAGACTGGCCTAAGGGGGAAGATTAGAATTTGACTATTGTCAAATCGGTGTCAAATGTTAGGGATTGAGAGGCGAAACCTTGAAGAACAGTGGTTCGACATAATTAGGCTTGTTGCTTAGGTGCGGATACCTCCCACTGGTCTTGCCTACCTGTCTGATTAACTTGTGGTCAGATTCTATAATACACCCCCTGTGGACAGTCTAATCAGTTAGGAGTCATCTAGGTCTAAGGTTTACCCTAACTTAGGCTAGATTTTTTTTTTTTAGTTTTTTTTTTTTGATATTTTTGTGATATGGATTGCAATTACAATTATTCAAATGCATATAGTGATATGTACTTCACACCGACCTTTTTTTATTCGTATACTGTCAACCCGACATTTCATAACTTTAACCAACCAAGTATGTCGGATTGGTCTTATCCGAATCAGTATATGCCCCAACTTCAGTATTATAATAAGATTGGGATAATCATCACCACTCTTCATCGAGGCAGTGGGGATGCAACTTGTAATACCCCGTTTCCGTAATACGTACTAAGTTGCGTATTCAGCTTTTCGATCGTATTTTTCGATTTACTTCCCGTATTTGACCAATTTCAATTTTAAATATCATTTTCTAATATATTAGATTTTTGGTGAATTTCTGGAATTTTCTAGAATTAAAATGAATTTCTTCAAACCGGTGTCGACCAGTATCGCTGATCGATTCCTGGATTTTTAATTCCCAAACAGTTAGGAATTTCAAGAAAATCTTTTAGACATTATTTCTTAGAATGACATTTCTTATCTAAATACTTTTTCTGAGAATTTTATAAATTTATGAAAATTCTTTCGGAGTCGGTAGGTAACTGATTCCGGGATTTTTAGTTCCAAAACTATAAAGTATTTCTTCAAACGGATTTCACTATACGTCTTCTTATATTATTCTTGATTTTTGGTAAAAATTACGAGTCGTTCCGAGATACTTAAATTTCGGACGATTTCGGTATTTTCCGAAATGTTTTCCCGCATTCTTGACTTGAACCTAGGAATCCGTGTTTCCGGTATTTTCATTTTTCAAGACCAAGAAAATCTCTTCATTTATCAATTCTTTTCTTTTTCCTTTTCCCTATTTTCTTTTCCTTCCTTCACAACCACAAAAAAATTCCATTTCCAAATTCCCATTTTCTTCCAAAAATTCCATCTCCACACATTCTCACCAACCTCCCTCATTTAATACATCTCTCTCTCTCTTTCTCATGGCCGGCCACCATTGGCCAAGGGAGACACCTCATCTCCCCTATTTTTGCACAAAACCCTCTCAATTTCTTTATTTGCATTCCTTTTACAAAATCAAAACCTATATAAATCCTTTCCTTTACAAATCTTTTCTCTTTTCTTCACTTCACCAAGAAATTAACCTTCACCATTTTCTTCTCCATCTCAAACCCTAACTCCAAAACACCACAAGGTCTTCATCTCCTTTTCAAGCAACGACTGCTTTTGGATTGTGATCGTCCGTAGTATCGCCGTGGAATCATTTGGTGATATTTATCGACACGATCTTTTCGGAACTCGTCAAACCTCGATTTAACCGTTCAAGGTGAGTATCTTTACTCACCAAGACTAGACAACTTCCTGGTTTACTTGTGTTAATCTTTCATGTACACTTGTGCCATAAAAATCGTATTTTTAGTCCATCAAACAATCACCATAAAATCTGTTCTGTATCCTGTTTTCCCAGAATTAGTCGACTTGACCTAGAGACTAGTCGACTAACCCAATTGTTCTGAAACGTGACTTTTTCTGATTTCACAGTTTTAGTCGACTAAACCATATTACCAGTCGACTAGACCCCCCTAGTCGACTACATTTTTAGCCTAGTCGACTAATCTTTCTTTGGACCAGAAAACACCAACTCTCGGCCCTAGTCGACCTAGCTTAGATATTAGTCGACTTGAGACCCCTAGTCGACTACTATTTTCACCTAGTCGACTAATATTTCCTGGAATAAATCCTAACTTTCTGTATCACAGTTTTAGTCGACTTAGCCCCCCTATTAGTCGACTTAGGTATCTGTTAGTCGACTATACATTTCACTCTAGTCGACTAACTTTCCTGAAACAGAAACCCAACTCTCTGTTTCCCAGTTTTAGTCGACTAATTCAGACTGTTAGTCGACTTAAGACCCCTATTAGTCGACTAACCCCTCCACCTAGTCGACTAATTCTGACTGTTTGACTTGGTTGATTCTATTCTGAATTTGGATCTTATTGTTGATATAAGTGTGGCATATTATTCTTGTTCTTGCTTCTTAACTGATACTACATGACATGTTACTTGATAGACATTATCTCATACTGTTTCATGACTTGTTATTACATATCATAGCTCCATAATTTGTTAAAATGTGAATATCACCACTTATCATGCCATCACTTGAACCAAGCATGATACACTTGACTTTTGCATAAAATGGACCAACTTACACATGGGTCGGGGGAAAACATGCGGATATCGATATGTGTTCGTGTTTACAGTGGCTTTTAGGAATGTTGTGCAACTCATGTTCCGGTCTGACCTGTGGGCCTCCAGGGGACCGAGGGGAGTGCTTGCTCCCTCTATTACTGGTACCATCATGATAAGGGCATACATAAGTCCCTCCTGAATGGCCTAGCGGCTGGCTTCCGTCACCAAGCAACGGAACAATCCTGGACCGTTATCCCGGGCATGTACGGGGTCCACTGTAAACATAGTTCGTCGATACAACCGCTGATTTCCAATAACCTCCTTGCTTTATTGGGATATGGATCTATGTGCTCTGGGACGCTGGGTCACATAGCTAGATATCACAGTAAGACAAGTAATAATAATAAGAAGTTAATTGTAGATTATTGTATTATGATCTTATCTCTTCATGCTTTTCATTCTTATTAGTTGATATTCTTTATACCTATTTCATCTTTTCTTATTCATGTCCCTTAGCCACTTGGCTATAGTTTGTTATCGTTATATGTCTTGATTCCTTGGATTTGCATATTCAGATTCCGAGACCTGGAACGAAGTGGATCCTTCCACGGAAGATCAGGCATACTTCAGTGAGCAGGCTGACCAGCTCTAGTTCCCTCGTGCCGTACTCCTCTTTTTGGCTCACGAGTCTCCATCTCTTACGTGAGCACCTTATGTATATCCTTGTATATATTCTTTTGGACTTGGTTGTGATACATATCACTTGTCAAGTGTAACAGTTATCACAACTTGTATAACGTTGTATTTGTACTTCTATAGTTGGTATATGACTGTATACACCACGCTTTGTGTTGTACTCTGTTTCCTTATTGTACTTTTATGCTTAGCGTATATACGTGGGGGCTTCTTCTGACCTACGTATATACGTCGCAGTGACGTCCCCGTATCCGTGGAATCGGGGCGTTACAGGTTGGTATCAGAGCCTAGGCTCTCAAACCTAAAGTACAAACAAGTGGCAAATTCTAGTAATTTGCTTATGCCAACTACAATGTACAAAGTTATAGAGTCCTTCTTGCTTCTTTCGTTGATCAATTCTTTCGTATCCTAAACTCCTTTCCTTTGTTTCCAATTCCAGTTATCATTCGGTATGGAGAGACGATCGGGTCGTAACAATATCGGGCAAGTCCCGAATGGACCCGTAGGAGGAGAGAATGCTGATATCCTGAAGGTCATTCAGACCATGCTGGGAAACCAGCAACAGCAGATGGAAAATCAGCAACAGCAGACCGAGCTCCTTAGGCAGGAGTTGGCAGCCCCGAAGGAGCAGAGGCCGGGGAACGTGTCCGACTTCCGACGGCTGCAACCGGCCATCTTCACGGGAGGCGAGAAACCATTGGAGGCTGAGCAATGGTTGACAGACACTGCAGACCTACTGAATGCAGCCCGTGTCCCGAAGGAGAACCAAGTTGAGGTAGCAAAGATTCAGTTAAAGGATGTTGCGAGAACTTGGTGGCTCGCAGAGGAGGCTAGACTGGAGAAGCCCGTTACTTGGGACGCCTTCTCCAAGAGTTTTTACAGCCGCTTCTTCCCTGCTACGGCACAGAAAGATATGGAGGAACAATTCATCAGGCTCCAGCAGTGGAACAAGTCCGTGGACGAGTATGCCGCGGAGTTTCTTCGACTGAGCCGCTTCGCGCCGTATATGGTGACGGACGAGGAGAAGCGAGCGAGCAGGTTTCAGCAGGGTCTTCAGATGAGGATTCAGATGTACCTGATGCCCCAGCAGCTGAAGACCTATGCAGAGGTTCTCACCATCGCTCGGGAGGTGGAGCGTGGGTTTGAGAAGGAGCAAGGGGATCAGATGAGACAGCGGGTCATGAAGCGGCCATTTGTACCAGTGGGAAGAGGAGGCCCGTTCAGAGCAGCAAAGGTCCAGATGAGGCAACCTTTCAGGCCAGCTCCTTACCAGACGGCCCAACCTATTGCCTTCTGCAACTACTGTCAGAAACCAGGGCACACTCAACCAAATTGCCGGAGGGCAAATGGGCTGTGCTTGGTGTGTGGATCCAGAGACCATTCCATAGAGGCTTGTCCACACAGGAGAGTGGGGATAACCGGTCAAGCAGTGCCAGCACTTCAAGGACCGAATGGACAGAGGATGCTACCAGGACCACTTGGGCAGAGGAACCAAGGACAGGTGATGAGGAGAGCTCTACCCCTTCCTCCACAGCATGTTGTTCGCCCAGTTCAGAGGGGAGGTAGGACAGCAGCAGGGCGTGGCAGAGGTCAGGCTTACAACCTGACAGCAGAGGAGGCTGAGGCTTCAGAGGAGGTGATTACAGGTAACATCAGAGTACATTCACATCCTGTTCTCGCTCTCTTCGACTCAGGTGCATCCCACTGTTATATCTCAGATAAATTTGTGGCTTTACATTCAATACCTGTTAAGGTTTTAGACCACAAATGGGAGATAAGTACAGGGAATGGGGTAGTCATATCATCTAGAGTGTGTACTGATTGTCCAGTAGAACTGTGTGATAAGACCATGGCCATAGATATGCTCGTACTAGACACCAAAGGGTACGACGTGATCTTAGGCATGACCTGGCTCAGTCAGTACTATGCTGTGATTGATTGTAGGGAGAAGAAGATCAATTTTAGAATTCCACTTCAACCGGAGTTCCAGTTCAGTGGAGAAGTGAAGAACACAAGGGGAAAGACTCAGATGACCACTTCGGAGGTTCAGAAGCAGAAGGTACCGGTGTGGGAAGAATTCCCTGAGGTGTTTGCTGAGATTTCAGGACTGCCACCGGAAAGGAAGATTGAGTTCTCCATTGATACAGTTCCAGGAGCAGCTCCGATATCTAAGGCTCCGTACAGGATGGCACCGACGGAGTTAGAGATTCTGAAGAAGCAGCTGCAGGAATACTCGGACAGGGGATTGATTCGGCCGAGTATTTCACCATGGGGAGCTCCAGTACTGTTGGCCAACAAGAAGGATGGTGGTAAGAGACTTTGTGTTGATTATAGGGAATTGAACAAGGTCACCATCAAGAACAAGTATCCCCTTCCCAGGATTGATGATCTATTTGATCAGCTTAATGGAGCCCGTGTGTTCTCCAAATTGGATTTACAGTCGGGTTACCACCAGCTGAGGGTGAAGAAGGAGGACATTCCGAAGACAGCATTCAGGACCCGATATGGCCACTATGAGTTTCTTGTTATGCCTTTCGGAGTCACTAATGCCCCTGCAGTGTTTATGGACTTGATGAACAGAGTGTTCTCGCCCTTCTTGGATCAGTTTGTTGTTGTTTTCATCGACGACATCTTGATCTATTCAAAGAACAATAGGGAGCATGCTGAACACTTGAGGATTGTGTTGCAGACACTTCAGCAGGAGCAGCTTCATGCCAAGAGAAGTAAGTGTGAATTCTGGCTGGACAGTATAGCATTTCTTGGACATATGGTGTCAGCAGAAGGTATCTCAGTTGATCCGAGCAAAGTCCAGGCAGTAAAGGACTGGCCAGTGCCGAGGACGGTGACGGAGATAAAGAGTTTTCTTGGACTAGCTGGATATTACAGACGCTTCGTCCAGGATTTCTCTCGGATTGCAGCTCCGTTAACCCAGCTCACCCGGAAAGGAGTAAGGTATATTTGGACAGAGGAGTGTGATGCAGCCTTCGAGCAGTTGAAGCAGAAGCTCATTTCAGCTCCTATCTTGAGAACTCCCTCAGGGAGAGGAGGGATGGTCATCTTTAGTGATGCATCAGGTAAAGGCCTGGGGTGTGTGCTTATGCAACATGATCATGTGATAGCATATGCATCTAGGCAATTGAAGCCTCATGAGAGGAATTACCCAACTCATGACTTGGAGTTGGCAGCAGTGATCTTTGCCTTGAAGATTTGGAGACACTATCTTCTGGGAGATAGAGTGCTGATATATACAGATCACAAGAGCCTCAAGTATATCTTTTCACAGAAAGAGCTGAACATGAGGCAGAGACGGTGGCTGGAGCTTATGGCAGATTATGATATTGACTTGCAATATCATCCAGGCAAGGTCAATACAGTTCCTGATGCCCTGAGCAGGATGCCAGAGAACAGGGTGCTTGTTCAGTTCACTCAGCAGAAGGAGTTGATCCAGGACTTTATCAGATTGGACTTGATGGTGGTTCGAGGAGCTGAGAAGACAGGACAGCTTATGACTTTACAGATTCAGTCTTCATTGATAGATGAGATCAAGGAAGCTCAGAAAGAGGATCCCAGATTGCAGACATTTCGAGCTCAGGTAGAGGCTGGATTGAGGACCGATATCTGTATTCGTCCAGATGGAGCCTTGTACTTTGGTAGCAGGCTTTGTGTTCCCCAGGGAGAAGTTAGACAGAAGATTTTGGTAGAGGCACACAGTTCAGCATATTCTATACATCCAGGGGGAAACAAGATGTACCAGGACTTGAAGAAGCAATTTTGGTGGAATGCCATGAAGAGAGAGATAGCTCAGTTTGTAGCTAAGTGCTTGGTGTGCCAGCAGATAAAGATTGAGCATCAGAGATCAGCTGGACTTCTTCATCCTTTGCCAATACCTGAATGGAAGTGGGAGCACATCACTATGGACTTTGTCACGGCATTACCTCGTAGTCCCAAAGGTAATAATGCTGTGTGGGTTATCATTGATCGTCTTACCAAGTCAGCTCATTTCATACCATTCAGGGTGGGTCAGACTACAGAGGTTCTGGCAGATAAGTATGTGAAGGAGATAGTTCGTCTGCATGGAGTTCCAGTCAGTATTGTTTCAGATAGAGATACCAGATTCAGATCTCATTTCTGGGAGAGTCTCCAAGAAAGTCTGGGAACTCGTCTGAAGTTCAGTACAGCCTATCATCCTCAGACAGACGGACAATCTGAGAGGACCATCCAGATCCTCGAGGACATGCTTAGAGCCTGCATGATTGAGTTCAGGGGTTCATGGGAAGACCATCTACACTTGGCTGAGTTTTCTTATAACAACAGTTATCAGGCAAGTATCAAGATGGCACCTTTTGAGGCACTGTATGGGAGGAAATGCAGGTCACCGATTTGTTGGGATGAAGTCGGTGAGAGGAGTCTATTGGGGCCTGAGATTCTGATCCAGACCACAGAGAAAGTTAGAGTTATCAGAGATCATCTCAGGGCAGCTCAGAGCAGACAGAAGAGCTGGGCAGATTTGCAGAGGAGGCCATTGGAATTCGGAGTTGGAGATCATGTGTTCTTGAAGATTTCACCTACCAAGGGAGTAATCCGGTTCGGCACTCGTGGGAAACTAAGTCCGAGGTATATCGGCCCATTCGAGATATTGGATCGAGTGGGAGATGTGTCTTATCGATTGGCGTTGCCGCCATCGTTGGACGGAGTTCATAATGTCTTCCACGTGTCTCAGTTGAGGGGGTATGTTAAGGATGACAGCCATATTTTGGATCATTCCGAGCTGGAGTTACAACCGGACTTATCATATCAGGAGCAGCCGATGGCCATATTGGATAGAAGTGTGAAGACACTGAAGAACAAAGCCATACCTTTAGTGTTGGTGTCTTGGAACCGCCATGCACCAGGAGAGGCCACCTGGGAACGAGAGGACGTCATCCGAGAGCGTTATCCTCAACTCTTCTTATCTTGATTGGTAAGCCTCTTTCCTTTTACTCTTTTCTATTGTTATCTTTCTTCCTAGCCTGATCTATCTGTTACCATTCCTGTTACCCTTCACCTTATGAAATTTCGAGGACGAAATTTTTGTAAGGTGGGTAGATTGTAATACCCCGTTTCCGTAATACGTACTAAGTTGCGTATTCAGCTTTTCGATCGTATTTTTCGATTTACTTCCCGTATTTGACCAATTTCAATTTCAAATATCATTTTCTAATATATTAGATTTTTGGTGAATTTCTGGAATTTTCTAGAATTAAAATGAATTTCTTCAAAACCGGTGTCGACCAGTATCGCTGATCGATTCCTGGATTTTTAATTCCCAAACAGTTAGGAATTTCAAGAAAATCTTTTAGACATTATTTCTTAGAATGACATTTCTTATCTAAATACTTTTTCTGAGAATTTTATAAATTTATGAAAATTCTTTCGGAGTCGGTAGGTAACTGATTCCGGGATTTTTAGTTCCAAAACTATAAAGTATTTCTTCAAACGGATTTCACTATACGTCTTCTTATATTATTCTTGATTTTTGGTAAAAATTACGAGTCGTTCCGAGATACTTAAATTTCGGACGATTTCGGTATTTTCCGAAATGTTTTCCCGCATTCTTGACTTGAACCTAGGAATCCGTGTTTCCGGTATTTTCATTTTTCAAGACCAAGAAAATCTCTTCATTTATCAATTCTTTTCTTTTTCCTTTTCCCTATTTTCTTTTCCTTCCTTCACAACCACAAAAAAATTCCATTTTCCAAATTCCCATTTTCTTCCAAAAATTCCATCTCCACACATTCTCACCAACCTCCCTCATTTATACATCTCTCTCTCTCTTTCTCATGGCCGGCCACCATTGGCCAAGGGAGACACCTCATCTCCCCTATTTTTGCACAAAACCCCTCTCAATTTCTTTATTTGCATTCCCTTTACAAAAATCAAAACCTATATAAATCCTTTCCTTTACAAATCTTTTCTCTTTTCTTCACTTCACCAAGAAATTAACCTTCACCATTTTCTTCTCCATCTCAAACCCTAACTCCAAAACACCACAAGGTCTTCATCTCCTTTTCAAGCAACGACTGCTTTTGGATTGTGATCGTCCGTAGTATCGCCGTGGAATCATTTGGTGATATTTATCGACACGATCTTTTCGGAACTCGTCAAACCTCGATTTAACCGTTCAAGGTGAGTATCTTTACTCACCAAGACTAGACAACTTCCTGGTTTACTTGTGTTAATCTTTCATGTACACTTGTGCCATAAAAATCGTATTTTTAGTCCATCAAACAATCACCATAAAATCTGTTCTGTATCCTGTTTTCCCAGAATTAGTCGACTTGACCTAGAGACTAGTCGACTAACCCAATTGTTCTGAAACGTGACTTTTTCTGATTTCACAGTTTTAGTCGACTAAACCATATTACCAGTCGACTAGACCCCCCTAGTCGACTACATTTTTAGCCTAGTCGACTAATCTTTCTTTGGACCAGAAAACACCAACTCTCGGCCTAGTCGACCTAGCTTAGATATTAGTCGACTTGAGACCCCTAGTCGACTACTATTTTCACCTAGTCGACTAATATTTCCTGGAATAAATCCTAACTTTCTGTATCACAGTTTTAGTCGACTTAGCCCCCTATTAGTCGACTTAGGTATCTGTTAGTCGACTATACATTTCACTCTAGTCGACTAACTTTCCTGAAACAGAAACCCAACTCTCTGTTTCCCAGTTTTAGTCGACTAATTCAGACTGTTAGTCGACTTAAGACCCCTATTAGTCGACTAACCCCTCCACCTAGTCGACTAATTCTGACTGTTTGACTTGGTTGATTCTATTCTGAATTTGGATCTTATTGTTGATATAAGTGTGGCATATTATTCTTGTTCTTGCTTCTTAACTGATACTACATGACATGTTACTTGATAGACATTATCTCATACTGTTTCATGACTTGTTATTACATATCATAGCTCCATAATTTGTTAAAATGTGAATATCACCACTTATCATGCCATCACTTGAACCAAGCATGATACACTTGACTTTTGCATAAAATGGACCAACTTACACATGGGTCGGGGGAAAACATGCGGATATCGATATGTGTTCGTGTTTACAGTGGCTTTTAGGAATGTTGTGCAACTCATGTTCCGGTCTGACCTGTGGGCCTCCAGGGGACCGAGGGGAGTGCTTGCTCCCTCTATTACTGGTACCATCATGATAAGGGCATACATAAGTCCCTCCTGAATGGCCTAGCGGCTGGCTTCCGTCACCAAGCAACGGAACAATCCTGGACCGTTATCCCGGGCATGTACGGGGTCCACTGTAAACATAGTTCGTCGATACAACCGCTGATTTCCAATAACCTCCTTGCTTTATTGGGATATGGATCTATGTGCTCTGGGACGCTGGGTCACATAGCTAGATATCACAGTAAGACAAGTAATAATAATAAGAAGTTAATTGTAGATTATTGTATTATGATCTTATCTCTTCATGCTTTTCATTCTTATTAGTTGATATTCTTTATACCTATTTCATCTTTTCTTATTCATGTCCCTTAGCCACTTGGCTATAGTTTGTTATCGTTATATGTCTTGATTCCTTGGATTTGCATATTCAGATTCCGAGACCTGGAACGAAGTGGATCCTTCCACGGAAGATCAGGCATACTTCAGTGAGCAGGCTGACCAGCTCTAGTTCCCTCGTGCCGTACTCCTCTTTTTGGCTCACGAGTCTCCATCTCTTACGTGAGCACCTTATGTATATCCTTGTATATATTCTTTTGGACTTGGTTGTGATACATATCACTTGTCAAGTGTAACAGTTATCACAACTTGTATAACGTTGTATTTGTACTTCTATAGTTGGTATATGACTGTATACACCACGCTTTGTGTTGTACTCTGTTTCCTTATTGTACTTTTATGCTTAGCGTATATACGTGGGGGCTTCTTCTGACCTACGTATATACGTCGCAGTGACGTCCCCGTATCCGTGGAATCGGGGCGTTACACAACTCCTTCAAGTCATACTATCAACAACCTGACCAACATTCAGCTTCATATACTCAATATGAAAATCAACCTTTAGAAGAGAAATCTTCTTTAGAAAAGAGTTTCAAAGCCTTTCTTGAGTCCACACGATAATTCCAAATCTCGACGAACTCAATACTTGCAAAAAATTCTCAAGTCCAAGATCGTTACTCCATTTTCTAAGCACACCACAATAAGAAGAACATACTGACTTAGAAAGAGTATAGAATTCATGATTCGATTCCAAAGAAATCCTTTCAACATGATAGAAGCAAGACTTAGTCGATTAGAAAGCATGCATAGGAATGAGGAAAATCTCCCTACCTGATCTTTGACTATTCCCGACACTTGTAGCCATATTGATGAAATCAATTCCAAAGCGATCCTTTCGATATGATAGTAGCACGACATAGTCGATTAGAAAACTTGCGTAGAAATGAGGAAACTCTCCCTACCCAATCTTTGACTATTCCCAACACTTCTAGCCATATTTATAAAAATCAAGAATCATGGTGTCTTAAAAACTTTGACCAAGATTTAGTTTTACTACAAAACCTTGAATTTGACCAATATCAACCCATTGAAAAATTGGCAAGTTTTCATTTCAATGAAATTGAACTTGAACATGAATGTGACTCCAACCTACAACTTTGTGATTCAATTCCAATTTTTGAATCTATGTTAACTATGATATCCTTTTCTAAGTTGGACCTATTTTTCAAGCCAGCATTGATTCCTATATCCACAGATTTTGAAATTAAACTATCTCTTCTGGATGGTCACCGATCGGGGGAAAACCGCGTATAAAAAATGTATGGTTTGAAATCGATATTTAAAGTGTGTGCTTTGGCTTCCTCGATACTTCCGTTATAGCGTAGACGCTAAAACGATCAAAAATCCATAAGGACGGGAAGCGATAGAAGCTTTACCAGTTGATTCACGTGTGTATTAAAAGTTCTTCAATGTTTGAAAGAATGAAAAGAAAGGAAAACAAAGAATGGAAAAAAGAAGTACGGTAAAACACGAAGAAATGAGAACATAGAAGATAAAATGTTTATGTTTTTTGAAAGTATTTCTAAAACAAAGTGAAAAGATAAAGAAAACTCATGGCTACTAACTACTAATGACTTCACTAACATGCTAACCTCTTAGTGATAGTTACCCACATGTATCATTGGCCATCACTGGTCCTTGGTTCAAGAGCGTTACAAAGCATGACTCATATGTTAACTTTCACATTCAAATTCAACAACCAAGTGCAAGGTACACTTAAATTATCAAAACCCAATAAGAGCAAGCATGAAAGAAAGTAATGTTAGCTTGTTAGAGATTTAGATGTTAGAGTGTTAGATCCATCTTCATGAGCCATCAATGGCTCTTACAAGAGCAAGGACAAGTAAAGGCTATTAGATTCATGTTGATTATCAAGTAAGAAGTTAGGCTAGTTAGTGGTTAGTAGTTAGTTGCCATGAGAGAAAAGATTAACTAAACATGTAAAAGGAGTTAATAGAAAACAAAGAGAGGTAAAGAGAGCATCTTTCATACCTTGTCACCTTCTATTACAAGCACTCTTGCATTCCAAATATGTATCACTCTCTCTTCTATTATAAGATCTATAAGAAATGAAAAATATAAAGGAGGAAGAAGAAGAACACTAACCTAAACTACCCTAAACTACAAAATGGAGATGAAACTACCCTAAAACATTGCATATCTTCTGCTCTGAAAACCCCAAGGGTATTTATAGGGACCAAGGAAAAGGGCCAGGGGACAAACCCTGGCCCAAAATACGAGTACGGCCGTGCCCGTACGGCCGTAGAAATGCGGCCATAGCCACGTTTTCGCTGCTTTTCTAGAGCCGCACGGGTGGTGCTTCAGACTGTGCGTTGTTCCGTTTGTCCCCTATCAGATGTAGTTCCCGGTTTTTGATTTTGGGCCCCTGGTTTTGACGAATCAGCTCTCCAAAGTCAATGGCTAGATTATAGGCCTTTAATTACCCATTAAATGGTGATATAGGGTCTTCTTCTTCATTGCACACCATGGATTTATAAACATGCAAGAGAGGTATTTATTAGTAGAATTTAATATGAAATAAATGTGAATATGTGGTATGAAATATACAGTTTTAGAGACTAATCACACCCCCACACTTATCGTTTGCTCGTCCCGAGCATAACAAAAAACTAAAGGAATTATTATACTACTTTCGCAGATGACGCGATTGCACTGAGCATATGCAACAAGTCGTTAAACCTCTAGGTTTCCCCTAGAGTCGAAGTTTTATCTCCTGAGGGTTTTCGACGGATTACACCCACAAAATCCATAAAGAAAGAAATCAAATGTTAGTATTTTGAAAACACATTTTGAAATAGAGAAAAGTATTGAAGTACTTTTGCGAAAATATAAGTGATCCAAGGTCAGAGATTAACCAGAAATTATTCTTCCTTAAACTAAGTCGAAATGAAAATCTTGTTATAAATTAAATGTAAGAATTTAAAATTGAATTGACTCTTTGAACTTTCATAAAACTCTTAGAAAAATATGCACTTTGTGGACTGTGAAGATTTTTGGGATAACGACTCAAACTTTCATGCCATTGATTTTTGTGTGTGTGTATATATATATATATATATATTTCATCCCTTAGTTTTCTTAGGCTTTCTTATTTACCCGGGTAGTGAGCCTTTAACCGTGACTCCCAAACCAAATGATCTTAGGGCACCAGATGAGAAAACATCCCTCAGACTTAAGGACTCAAGTAAATAATGCCACAAAACTAAAAGGAATTATTTTATTTATGTCCACCGTTTTAGGTGTGAATAATCATGCTTCCTGAGGCATAATTACCTAACTTGAATAAGTGATTTTTATTATCATATATTTTTATGACATTTTCAGTCTTTGTTTCAATCCCAAAAATTATGTAAGTGTGAAGTGCATAAATCTAAGGAAAAAAATTCAAGATCAAATTATCTTTCCAATCTTACTTTCTTATCCTAAATTTAAACAAGATCTATTATTTTGACTTCATTTAAAAATTAATAATTTTAGGTCTTCCTAATTCCTAAGATAATCTTAATTTTCCTAAAAATAATTAAAACTATTTCCCTTATGTTAAAAAGTTTTGTAAAAAGAAAAGAAAAGGGTTTTTATATAAAATAAAATTTTTTAAAATTTTCCTAAGAAGAAGTGTAAAAAAGAAAATGTAAAACTACCTATGTTAGTAAACCCTCCCCCATACTTTCTCATGCATTATCCTCAATGCATCGTGAATGTGTATATATATGAAACAAATGGAGAGGGAAGGAAGATTACCTCATGGTGGTGGTTCCGGTGGTGGTCTGATTGGGCCAAGCGTTGCTACCCAAACAAGATATCGTGAATCTTGCAGAAACCCACCAATGACCTCTCTAATGCGACCCAGTAAAAGAATGATTGACTAAATAGTCTTATTTAAAAACTTATCCCATTTAATTTTCAATTTTTAAAAATAATTATTGAGTTATTTTCTTCAACATCCTTGTCCAACAAGGAAGTGTGATTTTAAAAGATGATGGATTTCGTCAAACGGGTTAGGAACAAAAACCGATACCGACTCGAAAATTTGACTCAGATCAAGTCGAGAGTCAACAATGAGAGTCGAAATTGGTTCAAAAATAGGGTCCAAACCAAAGAATTGATTTTCACACACTTTCCCCATTAATGAAGTGTGTCATAAGATATTGTTGATCAATTTCACAGTGTACTGGTACAGAATTCAATGTTGACTCCGGAATAGAGAAAAAAAATCTGGTAAAGATACCGGAGTCATTATTGAATCAAAAAGTGAAATGGAATAACCAACATAAGGTTCAGGATCACTTTCAAGCTCAAGTTCAATTTCAGGAAAAGGATAACTTGCCAAAATGTCAAGAGGTTGATGTTGGTCAAGTTCAGGTTGGTATGATGAAATTGAAAACTAGATTTCAAAATGACATGATTCTTGGGTCCAATCAGCAGAGTTAGTGGTATAAGATCAGTCAAAGGTCATCAAAAAAGACTTTCCTCGCTCTCATTGATCAATTCGCTCATTAGTGAGTTTAACCTACTGATAGGCCAGGTAACAGAATTTGGAGTCGGAATCATGTCTTCCATACCTTTTGTAATTGGTTCTTCTTGAAAAGGTGAGATGGAAGTTGATTTTGAAAATTGTGGTGAAATTGTGAATCCATCGGATTTTGCGATTGCTGCTCGGACTCACGCAAGGGTTCCATACTCAAGTCCAGTATTGATGGTCGTTCATTTTGATTTGGCGAGATTGGAAAAGATGAGTAAGATTCTTGAAATTTTGGCTAAGATGATGAGTCCAACATATTTTGGAATCAGTGCAATTTTTCACAAAAGACTTCCAAACGCTTTTCTAGCTCAGATTCTTCTTTAATTGGATGTTCGAGAAAAGGAGCATATGGAGTTTGATTTAGGAAGGATTGTGAATTGAGAAAATTTTGAACGTGTTGTTGGGACTCAAGCATGGCTTCCATACTCCTTTCCAAAATTAGATTTTTCCTCAGTTGGTGGAACAGGAAAAGGAGGATATGAAGCCGAATTGGGGAATGAAAATTATGGACAAGGTGGTTAAAATTTGA
The DNA here is from genome assembly GCA_038442645.1 of Agave tequilana. Classification (NCBI taxonomy): domain Eukaryota; kingdom Viridiplantae; phylum Streptophyta; class Magnoliopsida; order Asparagales; family Asparagaceae; genus Agave; species Agave tequilana. The sequence continues at coordinate 67,543 of JAVJIF010031535.1, forward strand.
CCCAGGGGAGGTGAATTCCCATGAACTCTGTGAGGAGTTGAAATTATTTTGAAATTTATGGTCATAAGATTGGGGGTATGGGTCGTATTGAGTTGAATAATCCCAATCCGGACTATATGATTGGTTCATGTTCTACATATCTGGGTTGAAATTATCCGAGTTAAATGAGGTCGACGTGAAATATGGATTCATGTTAGGATTGAAAAAATTGTTGTTGAAAAAATCCATATCACAATTTACACAAAAACAAACAAACAAACAAACAAATTTGAACAAAGAAGAATAAAACAAGCCTATGTTAGGGTTGACTTAGACCTAGATGACTCCTAACTGGTTAGACTGTCCACGGGGGGTACATTGTCAGAATCTGACCACGAGTTAATCGGCCAGGTAGGGGCAAGATCAGTGGGAGGTATCCGTGCCGGAGCAATGGGCCTAATTATACCAAATCACTGTTCTTCGAGATTTCGCCTCTCAATCCCTAACCTTAGACACCAATTTGGCAAGAGTCAAATTCTAACAACTTCCCCCTTAGGTCAATCTCTTAAATGAGTCCGAGATGTCACTAGGGGCTGACGTCTAGCAAATTTTATTTAGGCTTAGGTTGTGTGAGTGGGTAGGTGATTTTTAGACTAAGGGAGGGTAATGACTTCCCCACCTTATGTTGTATTGGGTTTTACCCTTAAGTTTAATTTGTTCAAGTGTGCAATATAGATAAGAATGAACACACAAAGAGAGTAAATCACCTATGTGTTTGTCCTAACTATATGCTATGCAATATGTACACCTTGAAAAACACCTAGAGGGGGGGTGAATAGGTGTAAATGCTAATCTAGAAACTAAGTGCGCTAAATGCGGAAGCTAAAACAAATTTTGCAACACACTTAATACAACTAACAATTGTAGCCGAGTTCCCCGTGAAGGGCTCTGGACTAACTCCTCTTGATTCCCCTAAATATGGGTTGAGGTGCTATATGAAGCTCTTGTGGTTAAGTATAAGTGAAGCACACACAAACAAGCCAAGCATATAAGAATAAGCAATATGAAATAATGTAAGGCAACACAAGTAATATGAATGATATGAATGAAGAATGATGCTTTGCACAAATAAAAGAGAGAGGGTTAGAGAGACAATGGATCAAACGCAAACACAAAGATATGTTTCGAGGTTCGAGCCCCTAGCTCTACGTCCCCGCTTTCACCGAGAAGGATTTCTAATCCACTATCTTGTCCACCGAGGACTCCCACCGAGGGAACCTTCACCGAGAAGGATTTGTACAACAAGGGAGTACCGAACTCCTCTCTCAAACACCGCCTCACAACCGAGGGGTAGGCCCGTAGCCAAACAACAACCAACACCTCTACCGAAGAGGGATAAGGCCCGTAGCCAACAACCAAACTCATTCACATCTACTGAAGAGGGATCCAAATCAATACCACTCCGATCAACCTCTACCAAAGAGGGATACACAAATATAAGGAGGGTTTATAACTTGGAGGCTCAATCAACCTCAAACAATCTCTTTTTCACAAAACAAAGATCCTAAATAGATTAGGATAGAAGATATAGCTCAAGTGGATATCAAGGTGTTTTTGGAAAGCAAATCACAAAGAAAAACTACTTGGGAAATCTCTTGTAGATGATAGAAATGAAAAACCAAACAATATCCCAAAAACCTAGTTTTCTTTGATTTTCCAAAACCCTTGAAAAACAATAAAGATGAAATCTTTGTAGCTCTAAAACACTTTTTAAAACTTTAAAAACACTTCAGAAAAGTAAGAATTTTTGCTCTTAAAAATCTTATCTAAAACCCTAAAGAGATGGGGTATTTATAGCCCCAAAATAAAACTAGGCGTTAGGCTGATCTGTCAGCCTGACAGGCTTGCGGTCGGCTGGCCGGCCGACCGCCAACGGTCATAAATATGACCGTTGGGCAAACTCGGTCGACCGCCCGGCCGACCGCCCAGATACAGAGAGCAGACTTCTCTGCTCCGGTCGACCGCTCGGTCGACCGCCAACGGTCAGAAATATGACCGTTGGGGCATCCGGTCGACCGCACGGCTGACCGCCCAGATACAGAGAGCAAAGCTCTCTGGTCCAGTCGACCGGTCGGTCGGCCGGCCCACTGTGCTGCCAGACGTGCACAGCTCTGTGCACGTCGGTCGACCGCAAGGTCGACCGGCCCTTGGTGCGATCGACCGTGCGGTCGGCCGACCTGGCCTGTCAGCCACAGTCTGGGTCAGAAACTGGGTCAGAAAAACAGTTAAACATATTTCTAAAAATTCTTTTAAGTCTTGTAAAAATCTCCAAAAATAGTTTTCTCATTTTGCATTGATATATAAACATGTGATAAAAATTTCAACTCAAATATCAAGCATATGAAACTATTTTTGTGTTTTAACATTTTTACCAAAAACCAAAACATGTATTTTATCAAACTTGTATTTTTCAATACATGAATATGATAGTCAAAATAAGTTTGTATAAGATATGAAGCATGTATGTATATCGAACACATCTAATATACATAAAAACCATTTAAACTTGTTTTGATCAATCTATTCATGAAAACCAAAACCAAACATAAAACTTGTGTGTTGTGCACTTGAGCATATCAACTATTCTAAGCTTTACAAATGGATCTAAAACACACTAAACTAAACTAGGATACCTAAGTCTTCTTGATGATCTTCCATCTTCAAGCCGACTCGATCCCAACGTGATCCACCGAGTGCAAAGGTATGATCTTGATGCTCGGGCATTGGAATCACCAAGTGAAAACTTCTAAACTCCTCTTTTTGAAACAATCACCAATTAATATCTTGATCAATGATCTGTAACTAAAATCACAAGAATATTAGTAAACATAACTACATGAGTTAATCATCATCAAAACTAGAGAGGAAGGCCTCCGGGCCAACAATCTCCCCCTTTTTGATGATGACAAAACTCATGGAGTTATATATGCATGGATTAGAGTTAAGCTTCAAAGAAGCTCCCCCTTAACTCATGCATAAACAAATAAACATAAATATGCAATGAATATTAAACATGGAACATGCATAGATATGCATAAACAATAAAAGGTTCTAGATACCAATGAAATTGTCATAAACAAAACATGCTCTAGATTGCTCTAGATACTAATTAAACTTAAACTAAATTAAACTTAATATATGCAAAACATAAATATGTGTATATAAAATTCAACCAAACTCAAAATCTTTCTCCCCCTTTTTGTCAATCATCAACAAAGGGGTAAACAATCAAAACAAAACAAAATCTTCTCCCCCCTTTTTACTACAAAGAAACAATCATCAATAAGGGGTAAAAATAAAACCAAATCAATAAATTTTTCTCCCCTTTTTGTTCGAAACAACGAATCAACAAAAGGGTTAATAAAAACAATGTTCTCCCCTTTTTGTCTAAAACAAAAACAAAGTCAATAAGGGGTGACTTAAAACATGATACCAATTAAAAATATGTCAATGAAGTGCCTCTTGATACCAATTAAAAAAATGAAAGCAACATCTTGATGCCAATTGAAATAATTGTTCATTAAAAGTAAATGATACCAAAATGGAAATTCAATATTTTCTATCATAAAGTAAGGGAGTGGAAATCAAATACCAATTAAAATACAAAAACAAATTTTCTCCCCCTTTATGAGATACCAACTAAACAATGCGTAGGCTTGAAATGAGATATCAATTGAAAAGCAATTGAAAACTAATCAATTGAAACAAAATTGAAACGCAAGCTTAGCATAAACACAAACAAATATATGCATAAAAAATAGATACCAATTGAAATTGATATTCTTTGAAATGAAAGCATACATATACGAAAATATATGAGTATACAAGAAAGGTCAAAATTGATACCAATTGAAAGAATTTCAATGATACCAATTGAAACAACAATAATGATCAAGTGTATACATCATATAACTACCACCCATACATGTTCAAGTTAAAATGATTTTCACTATAAAGCATACATGAGCATGATCTCCCATCCAACCGCCCATTAGGTTGGTAGGGGTTTTCAAAAAAATAGATTTGAAAATAAGCTTTGTTTGAAAAACTCTACCAAGTGAAGAATATCGCAACTAGTTATAAGAAAAATTTGTAAACTAGTACGAAATCCTTTAAGCAAGGAATAAAACAAAATTATTTTTCATGAAACAAGAAATCCACATGATAATCAACACTCATAATCAATTAAGCATAAATATGACTCATGAAAACAAAACATGAGTAAACAATAAATGTGAGTGTACGAATAAGATGTGAAGATCATAATCATGAACGATGGACAATAAGCTCAATATTCCTTGAAATATGAAAACATGAAAATCATCAAAACTTATTTAATCTTCAAGGTATATGTATGTCATATACAAATTAAAGTATACATACATATCCAAACACAATGAGTCCACAAAGATATATACATGAAGGCACGTGGCTCAAAAGGATGTATATGTATAACAATAATTTGGATAAAATGGACATATACATGAAGTTAAACATAAACACATGGAAACATGATAAACTAAATTTTCATTAAAACAAATTTCATTTCAAGGTATATGTATGATTTGTCAACACAAAAAAGTATACATACATATCCCTAAACACAATTGAGTCCATATGTATAGATTTGCATGAAAGGCAAATGACTCAAGGGGTATACATGTATATCTTAAAGTTTGGCAAAATAGACATATACATGAAATGAAAACACATGATCATAAAACAAAATCAAAATGGGAATACAAGTTTAAAATGCATGGATCATCAAAACTAGACTATACTAGCACATCTAATGGGAACAAATAAGCATTCAAGCACAAACATATATAGATTTATTTGTGGCCCACTATATGCACAACTATATATCTAGTCTTAATGAAAACTAACATTTAAACTAGTAATCAAGGCATGAAGCATTAAACAAAATAAAATTCATCATGATAAACAAAAAAACATGATTATTATATAAATCCACATGTTATTAAACCTATGATAAACATGATAACTAAACAAACGGTGAGAACACAAAACTAATGATCCATATTAAACATGGGTGTCTCAAAAGGGCTATACATGCATGTCAAGAGTCTAATAATCATGGTATTTACATGATAATCACTAAACAATAAAACATGCTATAAACAATGAAATGGAAGGCATGTAAATAATAATAAGGAGTTAGGAATCGTTACCAAAACCTAGAAGGCAACTCTCCTTGTCTCCAAAACATGGTGGTCCTCTCCACCAAACATCCCTTGAAAGTGATGCATCCAATTGATTTCCATGAAGCTCGGAACGCATCCACTCCAAGGTAACGCTACTCTCACGTCATGTGAGAGCCCACACCTACATTATAAACAAGAGGGGTGGTCTTTAGTACCCATAACTTTTTGGGTCCATGGGGGTTGTACCTTCTCTAACCCAAACAAATTTATTTGCTAAATTAGAAACATGTATACGATCATAACAAAATTTAGCAAGGTGGCCCTTACGTCCACAATGTGTACAAGTGTACACATGAGCATACAAGTGATGATGGTGTCCGTGAGGAGCATGTGTATGCCATGGGGGGTGTGCATGAATCATAGATGGAACTTGTTTCTTTCGAAACAAAGTTTCCAAACGTGTATGGCTCTTGGCATATTGGCTCAAAGTGGAGCCCAAACAATCCATATTCTTCTTAAGTAAATTTATATCATTTTCAATAGTAGAAGAAATAGAGCATGCAAGTGGTGATCTAGGTGAAACTACCCTAGAATGGCAAACATGGGAATCAATCTTATTTTTCAAAACTCATTTTTCTTCAAACAAACATTTAAATCATTTGAAATAGAAATTATTTTATTTTTCAAAACAACATTCTCTTTTAAAACAAAATCAATTTTTGAAGACAAGTTTTCATTTTTCTTCAAAACATTATTACTATCATTTTTATTCTTCAAAAAATTATTTTCTTTTAGTGCAAGATCAAGTTGAGATCTCAATGAATCCCTTTCATTATAGACCTCAACCTTCTCTTGCAAAACCTTGTCAAGTTTAGAAGACAATTTTTCATTTTCTTTAGTTAAAGCAAATGTCTTCTTTTTCAAAACTTTATATTTTTCAATCAATTTTTCACACACAATAGATAGTTCTTCATTTAAAGCATGGGGATCCACATATTCATCACACGAAGAATTAGCATCAAAACTATCTAGTTGAGATTCTGATTGTACCTCAAGGGAGTCATTCCCTTGGACCATATAGCATTGAGAGTCGGATTCTCCACTAGTTTCCTCCGGTTGATTTGGCATTTGAAGCTTGGAGGTGGTGGTAGTGGTTGTCAACATATTCCACACTGCAAATGCGGAATCAAAGTTAGAAGCAAGCATAAGATATTCTTTATTTAATGTGCTTCTAATGGCCTCAAGGGCTTGTGCACTGGCCCCTATATGCTTGCTATCACTAAGGAAGGATTCCTTGGTAATCGCAAGGTGAACCTTATAACCTAGGGTTTGTAAATAGATTGACATCCTAGTCTTCCAAACAATGATGTTGGAAGGGTCAAACATAGGTGGGGTCATGAAGACCATGGGTCCAAACTATATGTGTGCAAACAAGCAAATGCAAATGAAAGATTAGCTAAACAAGGATCTCACTCCTAGGTTGTTAAACCTAAAGTATCAGGAGTGTAGGCTCTGATACCAATTGAAAAACACCTAGAGGGGGGTGAATAGGTGTAAATGCTAATCTAGAAACTAAGTGCGCTAAATGCGGAAGCTAAAACAAATTTTGCAACACACTTAATACAACCAACAAGTGTAGCCGAATTCCCCGTGAAGGGCTCCGGACTAACTCCTCTTGATTCCCCTAAATATGGGTTGAGGTACTATATGAAGCTCTTGTGGTTAAGTATAAGTGAGGCACACACAAACAAGCCAAGCATATAAGAACAAGCAATATGAAATAATGCAAGGCAACACAAGCAATATGAATGATATGAATGAAGAATGATGCTTTGCACAAATAAAAGAGAGAGAGGGTTAGAGAGACAATGGATCAAACGGAAACACAAAGATATGTTTCGAGGTTCGAGCCCCTAACTCTACGTCCCCGCCTTCACCGAGAAGGATTTCTAATCCACTATCTTGTCCACCGAGGACTCCCACCGAGGGAACCTTCACCGAGAAGGATTTGTACAACAAGGGAGTACCGAACTCCTCTCTCAAACACCGCCTCACAACCGAGGGGTAGGCCCGTAGCCAAACAACAACCAACACCTCTACCGAAGAGGGATAAGGCCCGTAGCCAACAACCAAACTCAATCACCTCTACCGAAGAGGGATCCAAACCAATACCACTCCAATCAACCTCTACCAAAGAGGGATACACAAATATAAAGAGGGTTTACAACTTGGAGGCTCAATCAACCTCAAACAATCTCTTTTCCATAAAACAAAGATCCTAAATAGATTAGGATAGAAGATATAGCTCAAGTGGATATCAAGGTGTTTTTGGAAAGCAAATCACAAAGAAAAACTACTTGGAAAATCTCTTGTAGATGATAGAAATGAAAAACCAAACAATATCCCAAAACCTAGTTTTCTTTGATTTTCCAAAACCCTTGAAAAACAATAAAGATGAAATCTTTGAAGCTCTAAAACACTTTTTAAAACTTTAAAAACACTTCAGAAAAGTAGGAATTTTTGCTCTTAAAAATCTTATCTAAAACCCTAAAGAGATGGGGTATTTATAGCCCCAAAACAAAACTAGCCGTTAGCCTGATCTGTCAGCCTGACAGGCTTGCGGTCGGCTGGCCGGCCGACCGCCAACGGTCATAAATATGACCGTTGGGCAAACTCGGTCGACCGCCCGGCCGACCGCCCAGATACAGAGAGCAGACTTCTCTGCTCCGGTCGACCGCCAACGGTCAGAAATATGACCGTTGGGGCATCCGGTCGACCGCACGGCCGACCGCCCAGATACAGAGAGCAAAGCTCTCTGGTCCTGTCGACCGGTCGGTCGGCCGGCCCACTGTGCTGCCAGACGTGCACAGCTCTGTGCACGTCGGTCGACCGCAAGGTCGACCGGCCCTTGGTGCGGTCGACCGTGCGGTCGGCCGACCTGGCCTGTCAGCCACAGTCTAGGTCAGAAAAATAGTTAAACATATTTTTAAAAATTCTTTTAAGTCTTATAAAAATCTCCAAAAATAGTTTTCTCATTTTGCATTGATATATAAATATGTGATAAAAATTTCAACTCAAATATCAAGCATATGAAACTATTTTTGTGTTTTAACATTTTTACCAAAAATCAAAACATGTATTTTATCAAACTTGTATTTTTCAATACATGAATATGATAGTCAAAATAAGTTTGTATAAGATATGAAGCATGTATGTATATCGAACACATCTAATATACATAAAAACCATTTAAACTTGTTTTGATCAATCTATTCATGAAAACCAAAACCAAACATAAAACTTGTGTGTGTTGTGCACTTGAGCATATCAACTATTCTAAGCTTTACAAATGGATCTAAAACACACTAAACTAAACTAGGATACCTAAGTCTTCTTGATGATCTTCCATCTTCAAGTCGACTCGATCCCAAACGTGATCCACCGAGTGCAAAGATATGATCTTGATGCTCGGGCACTGGAATCACCAAGTGAAAGCTTCTAAACTCCTCTTTTTGAAGCAATCACCAACTAATATCTTGATCAATGATCTGTAACTAAAATCACAAGAATATTAGTAAACATAACTACATGAGTTAATCATCATCAAAACTAGAGAGGAAGGCCTCCGGGCCAACACACCTCCGTCAAGATCACAACAACACAAGAACTAAATACAGTATATTGGAATTGAAATTGACAGGTACCTAGATGCAAATGTCTAAATCATTTTAAAGCATCCAATTTCTGTATTTTATTTCTTAAAATTATTTACAGTGTACAGGTAATATAAAAACTAGCAGCAGAGTATAAAAATATATAAGAATTTACCCGACCACATAAGAGTAAGTGTGGACTTCTGCAATGCTAAAACTTTAATCTGCACACCAAAAAATAAAGAAGAAAGGTTAATAAAAATGTGAAATCAAACCGTTCCCATCCCGGCAATGGCGCCAAAATTTGATCGGGGAAAACCGCGCACAAAAAGTGTATGTTTTGAAATCGATATTTAAAGTGTGTGCGCTTTCGCTACCTCGATACTTCCGTTATAGCATAGAGACTAAAACGAGTTGAATCCACAAGGATGGGAGACAATAGAAGCTTTACCGGTTGATTCACTTGTGTGTTAAAAGTTCTTCTATGTTTGAAAGAATGAAAAGAAAGGAAAACAAAGAATGAAAAAGAGAAGTACGGTGAAATACGAAGAAGTGGGAACATAGAAGATAAAATGTTTGTGGTTTTTGAAAGTATTTCTAAAACAAAGTAAAAAGATAAAGAAAACTCATGTCCACTAACTACTAATGATTCCACCAACATGCTAACCTCTTAGTGATAGTTACCTCACATGTATCATTGGCCATAACTAGTCCTTGGTTCAAGAGCGTTGCAAAGCATGGCTCATATGTTAACTTTTCACATCCAAATTCAACCAACAAATGCAAGCTACACTTAAATCATTAAAACTCAATAAGAGCAAGCATGAAATAAACTAATGTTAGCTTGTTAGAGATTTAGATGTTAGAGTGTTAGATCCATCTTCATGAGCCATCAATGACTCTTGCAAGAGCAAGGCCAAGTAGAGACTATTAGATTCATGTAGATTATCAAGTAAGAAGTTAGACTAGTTGACAGTTAGTAGTTAGTTGCTATGAGAGAAAAGATTAGCTAAACATGTAAAAAGAGTTAAATACAAAAAACAAAGAGAGGTAAAGAGAGCACCTTTCATGGCTTGTCACCTTCTATTACAAGCACTCTTACATTCCAAATATATATCACTCTCTCTTCTATTACAAGATCTACAAGAAATAGAAAATACAAAGGAGGAAGAAGAAGAATACTAACCTAAACTATCCTAAACTACAAAATGGAGATGAAAGTACCCTAAAACATTGCATATCTTCTGTTCTAAAACCCCAAGGGGATTTATGGGCACCAGGGGACAAACCGGGCCCAAAGTACGGGCGCAGCCATGCCCGTACGGCCTCCAAAACGCGACCATAGCCACGTTTCTGCGGCTCTTCTAGAGCCGCGCGGTGCTTCAGGCCGCGCGCTATCTCGTCTGTCCCCTGTCAGATGCAGTTCCTGATTTCTAGTTTTGGGCCCCTGGTTTTGACGAATCAGTTCTCCAAAATCAATGGCTAGATTATAGGCCTTTAATCACCCATTAAATAGTGATTTAGGGTCTTCTTCTTCATTGCACATTATGGACCTAGAAACATGCAAGGGAGATATTTATTAGCAGAATCTAATATGAAATAAATGTGAAGATGTGGTATGAAATATGCAGTTTTAGAGACTAATCAGTCACATTTCATTAATGGGAGAAGAATGTGAAATTAAGTTCTTTGATTTGGACTCAACTTTGAACCAAAACCGACTCTCGAACCCAAAGTTGATTTTCCTAAGTTAGTTATGGTTCCCGAACCAATCACTCTTGAACCTAAGTCAACCATCCCACGAAGTCACATTCTTTTGTTAGATATAGGTATTGACTATAATGACTCAGTAATGATATTTCAAGATCAGTCATGTAAAGGGAATAATTTTCATGATAGAAACTTGCATGATCCTATTTATATTGGGAATTGTAGATATGTAAATAAAAAAGAGATCAATAAGGTAGGTTTCGTGAACCATCACATTATCTTGATTGGGTAGTAACGTTTGGCCCAATCTGACCACCACCGGAACCACAACCTTAGGTAACATTTTCTTTCCTTTCCTTCTTTTTAATGCATTTATGCATTTATTCATACATTGAGGACAATACATAAGACAGGTATGGAAAAGGGTTCTAACATAACATAGGTTTTCTTTTTATTTAAAAAATAATATTTTATTACTTTTAAAAACTTTTTGAATAGAGAAACAATATTTTGACCATTTTTGTAAGAAATTAAGTAAATTTCAAGGAATAGGAGAATCATAATTAGAATTTCTTTTACTTGATTAAAATAAGATTATTTGTTTGATTTCTAGGGTTAGGAAGAAAAAAATTAGAAAAATAATTTAGTCTTGATTTTTACCTTGATAAAATATGCACACTTTATACACTTACACACTTAGACTTCAAAAATAAAGATTCTTATGCCTTATAAAAAATAAAAAAGGGGAAATATATATATATCCTCTGATTAAGTTGGGTATTTGTGTCTCATAAAGAAAGAGTATTCACGCCTAAAAGTTATCTAGATAATAAATAAATTCTTAGTTTTGTGGCCTTATTTGCTCGAGTCCTTAAGTCCTTGGGGTGTTTTCCGACCCGGTGTCCTAAGACCGTTCAGTTTGGAAGTTACCGACTAAAGGCTCGTTATATAGGTAGATTATAAAGCCTAATAAAATTAAGAGATAATACAACAAAAAATATGAAAAATAAGGCATAAGAGTTAGGGTAAAACAATAGACTAGATGAGAAATACAGTTTGACTCCTAACCTTAATTGATAACAAATTCTTGAATAGAGACTAAGTTTAGGAATGAATAAGTTTGGTATTCTTATAAGTTATAGATTGCTTACGTCTTGCAAAAATACTTCAAATATTTCTTTTCTTTTCAAAATGCGTTTTCGAAAATACTAACACTTTGTTTCTCTTTCTTTATGGATTTTGTGGGTGTAATCCATTGAAAACTCTCACGAGACAAAACTCATCCTCTAGGATAACCTAGAGGTTAACGGCTTGTTGCAAGTGCTAAGTACAACCGTGATTCCTACGAAACTGAGTTAGGTTAAGTTGGTTTCATTTTTTTTATTTTGCTCGAGGATGAGCAAAAGATAAGTGTAGGAGTGTGATCGTACATATACATTACATATTTAATATCACAAGTGTCACATTTCTATATTTATTTTATAATCAAACTTTACTATTTGATGTATTTTATGTCTAGTGGTGTGCACGGTAATTACAAAAGAAAAGAGAGATATTAACAGATTTATCCAATTAAATCTAAAAGTTTAAAAGAAAGGGGATCGATTCAAAATCAAAGATTCTAGTAACCATCTTATCTGAAAACTGGATATACCAGATAAGATAATATCATCAAATTTAAGAGAAAACTAAATTGTTTAAAGACCCTACCGGTACCGCTGACGATAAAGAGATGGATCATCAAATTCAGAGCAGATATTCAAAATCTATTATAAAAGGATAGAGGATAAATCAACGAACGACTGGGTCCCAGATCCTAACCCTACGACTGAAAAATCACCTAGAGGGGGGGTGAATAGGTGATGATGCTAATCAATGGAACTAAATGCGGAATTAAAATTCTAAATGCAATGAGCACTCAAGTGTGATCAACTAGTGATGCACACACAACCAAGCCAAGCAAATATGATGAACAATATGAATAGTAATGCAAGACACAAAGTAATAGAGATAGAGATAGAGAGAGCCAATCAATCAAACGCAAACACCAAGATATGTTCTCGAGGTTCGAGCACCCAGCTCTACATCCCCGCCATCCCCAGATGGATTCTAGCTTCACTATCACACAGACAGTTACAATCACCGGAGTACACAACTCCCAAAAAGGCACACAGCCACACAAAGGTAAGGTTTACAACTGAGTGGTTTCCAACAACTACCACAAAACAATCTCTTACTACTTGGTGGTTTAAAGCAACAACCACAAATAATCTCTTTTTCTCCCACAAAAATCCTATAGACAAGATAGTAGATTTTAGCTCAAGTGTGGAGAAAACCAAGGGATTTGAAACCAGCAACTCAAAGAAAAACCTTTGGGAAACAAATGAAATCAAGATATAGAAGTTCAAACAAAAGCTTTTTCCAAAAACCCTTTTCTTTGGTTTTTCAAACCCTAATCAAAAACACAAAAGATTGTTCACTTTGAATCCAAAAACCTATTTTTCTTGCAGCAAAAACACCAGAGAGATAGAAAATTTTAGCCCAAAAATTCTTAGAGAAAAACTCTCTCAAATGGAGTATTTATAGGCAATTTAGAAAACAAGCCGTTTACAGAATTTTTACCAGAAATAGCCTTCCGGTCGACCGGCCCGGTCGACCGTCCAACGGTCAATTTTTGACCGTTGGCAACTAACGGTCGACCAGCCCGGTCGACCGAATAATCCCGAGAGCAGATTATTCTGCTCCGGTCGACCGTCCCGGTCGACCGCTGACTGTGCCAGAAACGTGCACAGGTTTATGCACGTCGTCGGTCGACCGTGACGGTCGACTGGCTACATGCGGTCGACCGGCACGGTCGACCGAACTAGCCTGGCAGGCAGCAAATGGGTCAGAAAACTGAGGTAAAAAATATTCCAATAAATCCCACAAAATCTCTAAAATTCCACAAAAATAGTTTTATTATTTTATATTGAAATACAAACTTGTGTTAAAAATCCTAACACAAATTACTATTTTTGTGTCATAGAAATTTTGCCAAAAACCAAAAACCGTATTTTCTAAAACCTTGTATTTTGAATAGAAAATACACATTGTCTAAAACTCATCCATGATACAAAAATATGATATTTAAACACTTTGAAGCATATTGTATATGAATAGAAATTCAATATACAAGAAACATATATATATATCATGATTTTTGTCATTAAGTCCAAAAATATGTTTTGTTGTAAATACCAAAACATAAAACACATGGAATAGATTATCAAACAAGGTTTGTCTAAACAATTGAAGCATGCAAGTATATAGAACAAATCTAATATACATAAACCATGTAAACTTGTTTTGATAAAAAATCTATTCATGAAAACCAAGATTGGTTAAGCCTAAAACCGAAAATCAAAACATGAAAGGTGTGTGTTGTGAACTTGAGCTTATCATACTATTTTAATCTTTACAATTAGGATCTAAACTTAAAACTAAAACTATGAATACCTAAGTCTTCTTGTAGAGCGCAATCTCCAAGCTAGAGCGCAATCTCCAAGTCGGCTCGATCCAAACACTCTTGATTCACCGAGCAAGTTGCAATGTATGATCTATGACACTCGGGCTCTTGAATCAACAAATGAAAGATGTGTGGAAGCTTTCACCAACTAATATCTTGATTAATGATCTGAAACTTAAACATCACAAGATAATTAGTACACATAACTACATGAGTTAATCATCATCAAAACTAGAGTGGAAGGCCTTTGGGCCAACAATCTCCCCCTTTTTGATGATGACAAAACTCATGGAGTTATATATGCATGGATTAAAGTAAAGCTTCAAAGAAGCTCCCCCTTAACTCATGCATAACAATAAAACATATAAGATATGCAATGAATGTTCTTAACAACATGTTTATATGTGTTTAAAACAATATCAAAACATGCTCTTGATACCAATAAAAATGAAACATAAAACATGCATAGACATGCATATAAACAAGCCTTCTTTTCATCAAATGTAAACTATATGCAAACACAAATATGCATATAAAACTCAAATTCTTCTCCCCCTTTTTGTCAATCATCAAAAAGGGTTAAAAACAAAAATATGATACCAAAAAAATGTAGAACACAATGAAGTGTAAACAAAAAACCTACCAATTGTAAAATGAAAATCTTGATACCAATTAGTAAGTAAACAAATAACCTACCAATTGTAAACAAACAAACTAGATACCAATTTTGGAATTAAACAATACTAATTTTGAATTTCCTTAAAAACAAATCTTGATACCAAATGAAACAATTATTCTTTGCCAAATGAAATCTTTATTTTCTATCATAAAGCAAGGGAGTGGAATCCAAACAAAATATCAAATGAGAGATAAGATGCCAATTAAAAAATAAAATACTAGTTTTCTCCCCCTTTATGAAATACCAAATGAAAATATGCATATGCTTGAAATAAGATACCAATTGAAAATTAACTCAATTGAAAATTCGCTTTAACATTGTTTCAATTTGAAAAGTTCAAGCTAAGCATAAACAAAATTTGTGATATCTTGAAGCACAAATAAATCATCTATATATGTATGTCAAAGATAGATATCAATTGAAATTTGATACTATATGAAGTGCAAGCATATATATATAAAATACAAACATATATGAGTATACAAAAAGATGTCATATTGATACCAATTGAAAGAGTTCAATGATACCAATTGAAACAACAATAAGATCAAGTGTATATCTCATATCAACTACCACCCAATCATGGTTCAAGATAAAAAGGATTTTCATTATAAAGCATTCAAGAACATGATCTCCCATCCAACCGCCCATTGATGGTAGGAGTTTTCAAAAATAGATTTGGAAATATAGTTTGTTGAAAATCTCTACCTCATGAAGAATATCACAATTAGTTATATGAATCAACTAATACGAAATTCTTCAATAAATCAAAATATATTTCATGAAGGACATGTAAAACACATGATCATCAACACTCAAAATCCATAAAGTCCATCTAATACTCATGAAAACAAGGTCATGAGAAAACTAATAAGGTGAGTGTATAGGATATATGTGAAACACACTTATCATGAAAATGGACAATCAAGCTCAATATTGAAATTCCTTTAAAACATTTACACATGATAAATTAAATTACTTTTACCAAAAGAAATTTCCAAAAACATGAAACCTATCTAAGATGTGAAATCACCTATTGAAATCATCTTAAAAACATGATATTCATCATAAATGTGAAATCACCTAAAAACATGAAAATCATCAAAACATGATTTAAACTTCAAGGCATATGTATGTCATGTACAAACTAAAGTATACATACATATCCTAAACACAATGAGTCCACCAAAGTATGTGCATGAAGGCACGTGGCTCAAGGATGTACATGTATACTCAATAGTTTGGACAAGATAGACATATATATGAAGTTAAAACAAAATATGATGAATACAAGTCAAATGCAAGAATCATCAAAACTAGACTATACTAGTACATCAAGTGAATACAAATGAGCGTTTAAGCACAATCATATATAAAGGTCTATTTGTAGCTCACTAGTTGTACAAGTATAAATCCTAGTCTTAATGAAAACTATCATTCAAGCAAGTAGTCAAAACATGAAGCATAAAACGGGTCAACAATCAACATGATCATGATAATTAAAAACATGAATTATTAAAACAAAAAATCATAGTCAACCATATGATTAGCATGACAAAGACATGTGCATTAGAACTATGATCAACATGATAGCTAAACATAAAGAGAACACAAAATAAGGGTCCATACTAAACATGGGTGATCTCATAAGCTAAACATGCATGTCAAGGGTCTAACAAACATGGCACATATCATACTAAAACATGAGTCATCAAAACAAATCATCATATAATCATAAACATCCAAATGGTCATAATGCAAATGTATGTGCATTAGATCTAGGGCATACATGTTAGTTCTAAACAAGGTGAGAACACTAAATATAGATCCATATGAAATATGGGTGCTCAAGTAACTAAACATGTATAACACTAATCTAACATAGCATAAGCATAATGAACAATGAAACAAAACATGCTATGAATAGATGAACATGGAAAGTATGCAAATAAAAATGGGAGTTAGAGAATGATACCAAAACCGATGAAGGTGCATCTCTAGTTCTCCAAAACATGGTGGTCCTCTCCACCTAATTTCCTTGAGAGTGAAGCATCCAAATGGTTCTCCTTTTAGCTTAGAATGCATCCACCTCAAGGCACCAATACCCTCACGTGACGCGAGAGCTCCCACCTACATCAAAAGTCAAAGAGGTGGATCTTGGTACCCATTTCTTTGTGGGTCCATGGGGGTTAGTATCTTTTCTAACCCAAACATAATTAGTTGCTAAATTTTCATGATAAATGCGATCATAACAAAATCTAGCAAGGGGCCTTTTCGACCACAATGTGTACATGTGTACACGTGAGCATACATATGATGGTGGTGATCATGAAAAGCATGTGTATGCCTAGATGGGTGTGCATGCAAGGTTGGAACTTGTTTCTTGCGAACCAAGGTTTCCAATCGTGTGTGATTCATGGCACAATGGCTCAAAGTGGAGCCCAAACAATCAACACTTTTCTTCAAATTATTTATATCATTTTCTATGCTAGAAGACAAAGTGGAGCATGCAATAGGTGTGCAATAAGTAGAAGCTACACTAGTATGGCAAACATTAATATCAATATCATTTTGCAAAGATTTATTTTTAATCAAAACCAAATTCAATTCTTTAGTAATAGAATCAATTTTATTTTTCAAAGTAAGGTTTTCTTTGAAGACACAATCCAATCTTGAGGATAAAATCTCATTGTGCTCCAAAATATCATCACAATCATTTTTACCTTTTAAAACTTCAATTTCTTTTAAAGCAATGTCTAGTTGAGATCTTAGTGAGTCACATTCACTAGTAATCTCTTCTTTCTCTTGCAAAACGGTTTCAAAAGTAGAGCATAAATCTTTCATTTCTTTTTGTAAATTAAAATGTTTTTCTTTCAAAGAGTTATGTTTTTCCAAGAATTTTTCAAGCTTAGAAGCAAGTTCAACATTTAAATTTTGAACCTCAAAACATCCATGGGAATAAGAGCTAGAGCTATCATGTATTTGAGAGTCCGATTGTACCTCATGGGAGTCATTCCCATATGCCATGAAACAAGGCTCTTCGGATACATCTCTCCTAGATCTCCTCATATTGTTGATGATCCTTGGAAGCTCCGGAGATGTCAAGACGCTCCAAACTGCAAAAGCCGAGTTAAAACTATCAAAAACAAGTAAGAGATTATTATCAAAAGATGCTCTAAGTGTTTGAAGTGCAAGTGCATTGGCCTTCTTATGCTTACTAGTATTTGGGAGGGCTTCTATGGTGATGGCTTGATAAACTAGATGACCTAGTGTTTTTAAATATCTAGTCATGTTAACTTTCCAAGAGTCAAGTCTAGTATGGTCAAACATAGGAGGACTAGCCATGAGAGCAAACTAGTATGAGTGCAAATGAGATGCAAATGAAGATTAGCAAAGCAAGATCACACTCCTAGGTGGTTAAACCTAAATATCAGGAGCGCTAGCTCTGATACCAATTGAAAAATCACCTAGAGGGGGGGTGAATAGGTGATGATGCTAATCAATGGAACTAAATGCGGAATTAAAATTCTAAATGAAATGAGCACTCAAGTGTGATCAACTAGTGATGCACACACAACCAAGCCAAACAAATATGATGAACAATATGAATAGTAATGCAAGACACAAAGTAATAGAGATAGAGATAGAGAGAGCCAATCGATCAAACGCAAACACCAAGATATGTTCTCGAGGTTCGAGCACCCAGCTCTACATCCCCGCCATCCCCAGATGGATTCTAGCTTCACTATCACACAGACAGTTACAATCACCGGAGTACACAACTCCCAAAAAGGCACACAGCCACACAAAGGTAAGGTTTATAACTGAGTGGTTTCCAACAACTACCACAAAACAATCTCTTGCTACTTGGTGGTTTAAAGCAACAACCACAAACAATCTCTTTTTCTCCCACAAAAATCCTATAGACAAGATAGTAGATTTTAGCTCAAGTGTGGAGAAAACCAAGGGATTTGAAACCAGCAACTCAAAGAAAAACCTTTGGGAAACAAATGAAATCAAGATATAGAAGTTCAAACAAAAGCTTTTCCCAAAAACCTTTTCTTTGGTTTTTCAAACCCTAATCAAAAACACAAAAGATTGTTCACTTTGAATCCAAAAACCTATTTTTCTTGCAGCAAAAACACCAGAGAGATAGAAAATTTTAGCCCAAAAATTCTTAGAGAAAAACTCTCTCAAATGGAGTATTTATAGGCAATTTAGAAAACTAGCCGTTTACAGAATTTTTGCCAGAAATAGCCTTCCGGTCGACCGGCCCGGTCGACCGTCCAACGGTCAATTTTTGACCGTTGGCAACTAACGGTCGACCGGCCCGGTCGACCGAATAATCCCGAGAGCAGATTATTCTGCTCCGGTCGACCGTCCCGGTCGACCGCTGACTGTGCCAGAAACGTGCACAGGTTTGTGCACGTCGTCGGTCGACCGTGACGGTCGACCGGCTACATGCGGTCGACCGGCACGGTCGACCGAACTAGCCTGGCAGGCAGCAAATGGGTCAGAAAACTGAGGTAAAAAATATTCCAATAAATCCCACAAAATCTCTAAAATTCCACAAAAATAGTTTTATTATTTTATATTGAAATACAAACTTGTGTTAAAAATCCTAACACAAATTTCAAACATATTTGACTATTTTTGTGTCATAGAAATTTTGCCAAAAACCAAAAACCGTATTTTCTAAAACCTTGTATTTTGAATAGAAAATACACATTGTCTAAAACTCATCCATGATACAAAAATATGATATTTAAACACTTTGAAGCATATTGTATATGAATAGAAATTCAATATACAAGAAACATATATATATATATATCATGATTTTTGTCATTAAGTCCAAAAATATGTTTTGTTGTAAATACCAAAACATAAAACACATGGAATAGATTATCAAACAAGGTTTGTCTAAACAATTGAAGCATGCAAGTGTATAGAACAAATCTAATATACATAAACCATGTAAACTTGTTTTGATAAAAAATCTATTCATGAAAACCAAGATTGGTTAAACCTAAAACCGAAAATCAAAACATGAAAGGTGTGTGTTGTGAACTTGAGCTTATCATACTATTCTAATCTTTACAATTAGGATCTAAACTTAAAACTAAAACTATGGATACCTAAGTCTTCTTGTAGAGCGCAATCTCCAAGCTAGAGCGCAATCTCCAAGTCGGCTCGATCCAAACACTCTTGATTCACCGAGCAAGTTGCAATGTATGATCTATGACACTCGGGCTCTTGAATCAACAAATGAAAGATGTGTGGAAGCTTTCACCAACTAATATCTTGATTAATGATCTGAAACTTAAACATCACAAGATAATTAGTACACATAACTACATGAGTTAATCATCATCAAAACTAGAGTGGAAGGCCTTTGGGCCAACAACGACTAGGATAATGCAGCGAAAACTTGGCAAAAGCAGCATTTTTGTGGTGTTTTGTTAGAATCCGGCGCTCCCCTATCTTCATATATCTATCCTCGTCCTATTTCTCTATCTTCATACCGCGAAGGCAGAAAGTGCACGACTCTAGAGGAGGACTCCAAAGAGAGTTTTAGGGTTAGGATTTTTCTTTTCTAATTGTTCATTATAGTAAGAAAGAATTATAAACAAAAGGCAGAGTGCTTGTAATTGATGGTGACAGCTTAATAAAGGTTCTTTTATTCTTTTCAATTTACCTCTTTTTTTACTTACTTTAATTACCTTATTTATTTTCATCTGATTTCTTTATGCCTTTTTTTTAATCATGCCTTCTTTATAGCTTAAATTAGGGAAAGTTTTGTGACAGAAAAGAGAGGAAGAATTATATTTAGAGTGATACTAGATATAATCTTCTTTAAAGATAGTTATATTGATAGTGACAGCCAATGAAACTATCTCACTTCTCTTCATTGTTACTCAACTTAATTTGTTAGTTGCTTTATTTTAATTACTTCAAGGTACGTTCTTTCTTCTCTTATTTATTTTCTTTCTTTTTAACTTAGTAATCAAAATATCAACACCATCTTCTTCTTTTACCTTCCACTTTCTTTCTAATTTAGCTTAATCTTTTCTTTTCTGTTCTTTTAAATAAAGAAGATCTTTAACTAGTATAGTAATCTAGGAAGAAGACTTACATAACGTTTCTATCGCTATCCCTCCCTATGGATCATGACCTGTTAGCCTTAGGCTACACAGTAATATTGAGGACCTAGCATTGTTCTAAGCTTTTGTATTTTTCTGTGTGCAGGTTTGGCTAGATCAACCAAAAATCCCTACCGGTCAAAAATGTGACCGTTGGCTGTCGACCGATAGGTCTCTCCGACCTGTATTTTGAGCCTAACGGCTAGTTTTTGTTTTGGCCTATGTAAATGGGTTTTGGCTAGTTTTTCAATAAGTTTTTCCTACATTCAACTGAGTTTTCAAACAAGTTTTTGAGCTTCAAAATCTACATCTTTTCATTTATTTCTAAGTTTTTGGAAAATCAAAGAAAACAAGTTCTGGGAATTCATTTTTGATTTTTTAATTTCTACAGCATTCAAGATGTTTTCCCCAGTGTTTTATTTTATGCTTCTTTTTAAAATCTTTATTTTCTCATAAGCTTGAGCTTTTCATTGCAAAATCTATTCTTTAGGATCTTGTATTGTGAGGGTGTTGTTTGTGGTCTTTGTGATCACCAAGTGTTGTACCCTTGTTTTCTCTTTGGCTCTTAGCTTTATGCATCCTTCTTATGTAGAGGAGTTGACTTTGTGTTCATCTCTTGTGTAGAGATTGTTGGTTTTGTGCCTTGTCTTTGCACATCTTTTTGTGTAGAGGATTGAGATTTGTATCCTTTGTGAAGTTTCTTAGTGAAGATAGTAGAAATCCTTTGCGGTGAAGACGGGGACGTAGAGATTGGTGCTCGAACCTCAAAACATATCCTTGTGTTTGCATTTGGCTCTCTCTAAACTCTACTCTTTTTATATCTTACATTGCTATTATTAATCATCTGTACATGCTTGGTATTGTTCTTGTTTCACACTTGTATTGATCCAAGAGAGTTATTAAAGCACCTCAACTCTTATAAAAGAGGATTCTTAAGGAGAAGTTCTAGAGCCCTTCACTGGGAATTTGGCTTTAGTTAGATATTTATTGTGGTAGTGTAAAAGTTTTTAATTCTGCATTATTGACTATTAGATTAGCACTACACCTGTTCACCCTCCCCCCTCTAGGTGTATTTTCATTAATTATGCCAACTACTGAATCTTCAAGGCTTAACCTCTTAATTCCTAATCCTTAGACACCGCTTTGACATGAGTTCGATACTAACAACTTCCTCTCGAGGTCAATCTCTTAATGAGTCCGAGATGTCCCTAGGGGCCAACATCTAGCTTATTTTATTTAGGCTCGGGTTGTATGAGTGAGAAGGTGATTTTTGGCTCAAGGGAGGGTAGTGACTTCTCCACCTTATGTTATGCTAGGTTTTGCTCTTAAGTTTGATTTGTATAATTGTGCAATATATAAGAGAATAAACACTCAAAACGAGCAAATAATCCACGTATTTGTCTTATATTATATGCAACGCAATATGTATACCTCAATTCAACACTCAACAATAGAATAAAATAGTAATATGGAATTTAAATTGATATGTGCCTAGATGCAAATGTGTAAACTGATTTTTAACACATCTAATTATCGATTTTTGTTATTTTTATTACAGTGTGTAGTCAAACAATATAGGAAAACTACTACAGAAATATAATGTTTTTTCCAAACACTGAAGCACCTGCAAAACTAGGGGTCAAAAGTCCGAGTCTTGCGTGCAAATGTAGCTTTTGCCGCGTTTGTGGGGCACTCTTGTGCCTTCTGCTCCCTGCTTTCTTCAACAGGGAGATTACTTTCTGCAATAGAAATTTCCTGAAAAACTTGACCTACACACAGAAACAAAGAAGAGATGAGAACAAAATTGTGAATTTTAAAACGTTCTCATCTCCGGCAACGACATCAAGAATTTGATCGAAGGTGATCCATGTGTTGGAACTTATTTTGATGATAACAAATATAATTTGTACTATTTTTGTGTATTTAAGCATTGATCACACGCAAAATAGTCCTATTAGTAGACTTAACCCTTCCTATTAGTAGACTTGACCCTTCCTATTGTCGACTAATAGGATTACTATTCGACTTATCAACATTATTAGTCGACTTATAATTTCTGCTGATCGACTAATAGTAGTTTCCAGAGACTTGCATATCTGTATCATATATTTATAGTCGACTAATCCCTTTTGCTAGTCAACTAACCTAGTCAAAAATGCCTATAGTAGTCGACTTACTCTCTACCCTAGTCGACTTATAACAGTTTTTGACTGTTAAACAGTTATTGATTTTCTGGCGTTTATCCAACATTTTGATATTCAAATTTGTCCTGATAACTGTCCTAACTGACCATAGATTTCAACTATAAATAGGGATGTTATACTAGGCTAAAGACACCAATTAAAAACATAAGTTTTCTGCCCAAAAACTCTGTTCAAAATTCTATTTTCCAGAAAACTAGCCCCACTTTCTGTTCTTCACACAAATTCCAATCCTCTAGTGAAGAATTCTAAGAGTCCACCTATAAGAGTCCTTATTCATGATCATATACATCTCAAGGCTTATAGGATTGATTGTAATCACTCAAAGAGAAGTGTTGTACAAGAATATCTTCAGGTTGAAGAGAAGTTGCACAAGGTGTTATTATCTTCTAGGTGTAAGAAGAGTTGTACACATTTGGCAAATGATGTTTTGTCAAGTGGTGTACAGGTGTTGATTTTGGGTGTACAAAATCAAGGATAAAGAAAATCTCAAGTGGATTGCTTGAGGACTGGATGTAGGTCACCAGGACCGAACTAGGATAAAATCTCTTCTGTTTATTTTTGCTCATTTTCTGAGATTTATTTCATTTCTTACAAGTTATTTTATTTAACGCTAATTATCTTTGTTTAGTATTGTGTTGACATTATTTTTTAGATCCTATAATTGGTATCATAGCCCTGCATTCCCGGTCAACACCCTACAAAGATGGCAATAGAGTTTCCTTTATCACAATTCAGAGAAGGACATTCTTCACAGCGTCCACCATTTTTATGGATCTAATTACAACTATTGGAAGTGTAGAATGAAGATCTACTTGCAATCACTCAACTATAAACTCTGGAACAAAGTAGAAGAATCGTAGACCAAGCCAACTACAAATTATAATGCATGGAGTGAAGAACAAAAGAAGTCTGCAACCTTAATGCCAAAGCAATGAATGCACTATTCTGTGTCTTGAATAAAGAAGAATTCAATCGCGTGTCAACGGGCAGATCTGCAAATCAAATATGGCAGATTCTACAGGTAACCCATGAAGGTACAAATAAGGTTAAAGAATCTAAAATTTCTGTTCTTATTCACAGGTTTGAACTCTTCAAAATGAAGAAGAATGAAAAAATTTTAGAAATGATTACAAGGTTCACCGACATTACAAATTCTTTAGCATCCCCTGGAAAGGAGTACACTAAGTCAAAAAAGTTAGAAAGGTTCTTTGTGCACTCACATCAGATTGGGAGAAGAAGACCACTACAATAGAAGAAGCAAATGATCTCTCAACTATGTCATTAGAAAATTTTATTGGTAATTTAATGGCATATGGAGTACAACTTGAAGAGCGAAAAAAGGATGAACAACAACCTCTATCTAAGAAGAAAGTACTTGCCTTCCATACATCCTCAGATATAGACAATTCTAATGATGATGAAGAGGAGATGGCAATGCTCTCAAGAAAATTCAGAAAGTTCTTGAAGCAAGGTAAGTTTAAATGTTTCAATTGTAATAAAATAGGTCATATGAAGAAGGATTGCCCATTGCTCAAAAATAAAGAAAAATTTAAGAGCAAAAAGTTCAAAAAGAAGAAAGATTATCAAGCATCATGGGAGAATAGTGATTTATCTTCCTCAGATGAAGAAGAAGCCATTGAGCATGCCAATATTTGTTGTATGGCTCAAGAAGAAGATGTGGTACAATATACTGAACTCTTAGATTCATTTCATGAGTTATATAATGATCTCAAGAATGAAAGATGAAAAATAAAGTTTTATCAAAGGAAAATGAAAGACTCATCAAAGAAAATTTTGTTTATGATTCTCAAATTTCTTTTGTAAATTCTCAAAAAGATAATTTTGAAAAAGTTATATCATCACTGAAAAAGGATAATGAGAATTTATTATAAGATAATGCTTTAAGAGAAACTATATCTTTAAATGAAAGAATTTCTGTATTAGATAAAGACATGACAAGTTTCAAAGATAAATAGGAAGAACTTTTGAATAAAGTGACAAAGTTTAATAAAAGAAAAGAAAATTTAAATGATATATTGTCATATGAAAGATTTCATATAATCATTTTGGACTTAGATTTTCAAAAGATAAGCATATTAGTCTTGATTGTTCAAAAAATAATGTCTACAAAAAGAATAATGATAACTATTTTGCTAAGAAGACCATGAAATCAAAGTTTAAATATATTTGGATTCCTAAAAATCTAAATAATATGGATAAAAATGCTTATATTGCATCATATATACGTCATATATATAATTCATGCAATTATGTTTATACTAACAGATGAAAATCAAATTCAAATTGGGTTTGAATTCCTAAAGGTTAATATTTTGATCATATTATGATTGGTGCCATTAACAATATTTTATCTTATAGGTACCATACAAAGAAAAGAGAATACCTGATGATATAAGTTATTTCTAACATTTGAAATATATCATATGTATGCTATGATGCAGGGGAAGAACACTTGTTATATATATATATCTGTTATAACCCATTTTATGCATGAGGAGAACACATATTTGTGATAATCTGTTTTCTGCATGGGGAGTTTCTCTGAGGGGGTGCTTGTGCATACACACATTGTCATCATCAAAAAGAGGGAGACTGTTGGAACTTATTTTGATGATAACAAATATAATTTGTACTATTTTTGTGTATTTTTTAGATATTTGTTAAAAGTCTTGATCATACACAAAATAGTCCTATTAGTAGACTTGACCCTTCCTATTAGTAGACTTGACCCTTCCTATGGTTGACTAATAGGATTACTAGTCGACTAATACATGTTGTAGTCGACTTATAATTTCTGTTGGTCGACTAATAGTAGTTTCCAGAGACTTGCATATCTGTATCATATATTTATAGTCGACTAATCCCTTTTGCTAGTCGACTAACCCAGTTAAAAATGCCTATACTAGTCGATTACTCCCTACCCTAGTCAACTTATAACAATTTCTGACTGCTAAACAGTTATTGGTTTTCTTGTGTTTATCCAACATTTTGATATTCATATTTGTCCTGATAACTGTCCTAACTGACCATGGATTTCAGCTACAAATAAGAATGTTATCCTAGGCTAAAGACACAATTAAAAACATAAGTTTTCTGCCCAAAAACTCTGTTCAAAATTCTATTTTCCAGAAAACTAATCCTACTTTCTGTTCTTCATACAAATTTCAATAGTCTAGTGAAGAATTCTGAGAGTCCACCTATAAGAGTTCTTGTTCACGATCACATACATCTCAAGGCTTCTAGGATTGATTGTAATCACTTAGAGAAGTATTGTACAAGAGTGTCTTCGGGTTGAAGAGAAGTTATACAAGGTGTTATTGTATTCTTGGTGTAAGAAGAGCTGTATACATTTGGCAAAGGGTATTTTGTCAAGTGGTGTACATGTGTTGATTTTAGGTGTACAAAATCAAGGATAAGGAAAATCTCAAGCGGGCTGCTTGGGACTGGATGTAGGTCACAAGGATCGAACCAGAATAAAATCTCTTGTGTTTGCATTTGCTCATTTCCTGAGATTTATTTCCTTTCTTGCAAGTTATTTTATTTAATGCTAATTATCTTTATTTAGTGTTGTGTTGACATTATTTTTAGATCCTACACCATGCACGAAAATGTGTGTTTTGAAATCAGTAAAAGTGCTATGGTGCTTTGGCTTCCTCGATACTACCGTAATAGCACAGAGGATATACGGGTCAAATCTACGTGGCGGGAGGCGATAAAAGCTTTACCGGTCGTGTCACGAGTATGTTAACGAGTTCTTCTAGGTTTCAAAAAGATCAAAAGGAAGAGAAAGACAAAGAAGAAGACGTTGAAAACGAAGATAAAAACATAATAAAGTGATTTGGGAATCGTTTCTAAAACAAAGTAAAGAAAAAAACTGATGGCTACTAGTTACTAATTAGTCCACTAACCATGCTAACCTCTTAGAGTGATAGTTGCCTCACATAAATCCTTGACAATCATTAGGCTTGACTTCAAGAGATTTTCAAAGTATGGTCCATAAGATTGTTCTCTATATCAAAACTTGATTAATAAGGTGCAAGTTACAATTAATCCATCAAAACTACAAGTGAGCAACTATGAAGTAAAATAATCATTGCAAGTTAGTTTGTTAGCAAGTTAGAAGTTAGAACCTATCATCATAAGCTATCAATGGCTCTTACAAGAGCAAGGCCTTATAGATGCTATTAGATTCATGTGAGTTATCAATCAAGAGTTAGATGATTAGTGGGTTAGCAGTTAGATCACCATAAGAGAAAAATAGCTAAAAATCTAGGAATAAATCAAAGAAGAAACAATGAAGGAAAAGGAGAAAACTTTTCATAGATTGTCACATTCTATTACAAATAACTCTCTCTTTCTCTTATGAATCACTCTCTGGTCTAATCTTAGATCTAAAATAAAAAGAAAATACAAAGAAAAAAAGAAAAAGAAAGAAAATCTTATACTACACTAAAGAGAAGAAAACCCTAGAATATGCTCTCCTCCTAGCATTCTGGCTTATACATGCTGTATTCATAGACACAGGAGGTTAGGGATCAGCTGGATGATGTCATGTGTCAAGAATCAGGGTCGTTGGCCCTGACTCTGTTGCGGATCTATAGCTTGGGCCGCGGGTCCGCGGTCTGATCAGGGCCAATGGCCTTGATCATTTGGTCTGAGATTCACCCAGTTGCGAGAAGCTCCTGTATATATCTGGGTTTTTGTAATTGGATCCGTATATTCTGCAGATACGATCTTCAATTCCAATATATCTTCTACAAGCTCTTTGCCATGGCCTCCAAGAAACATGGATTAATTACCTGAAAAATGGGTTTAATTAAGCTTTTATTCCATCTTTGCCCTTATATTTGTAATCTGAACTAGAGACTAAAATACGGGTGAATAGCAGTGTTTTATTCATAAACGGGGCAGGGAAATATGATAATAGAATGCAAAACTGACACTAACCATTGAGACAACTATTGACAATCTCTTCAATAACAGTGTGTCAGCTGTAGATAGCTACATATAGTTATCGACATACTGAGACAGTCTTCAAACTCTGTAGGCTTATGGTCGATCTGGCTGCCGACTGCCCTAACTCTGTTGTGGACTGCTGATATCAGTTGTTAACAGGCAGAACCTATGTATTCTCTATTCACAACTCTGGCTGCTAAATCTTCTTGTATCTTCTACACCTTGTTGTGAGTCTCCATTAGATGTGGGCACCCAAAATATTCCTCACACTTGGACATAACAATACATATATGAATAGTAGAGTAAATTAGTTTAAATTTTTTCTGGGTGTTACAGGCTTTTGAGAAGGGGTTTTTGGGGAAGTGTTTAGTGAAAGGGAGGAACTCTGAGCGTTTATTTAAAGAGATCTCAATGAAAGCACCAATGCTGTGGGGATTTTTTGCCACAGGAAATTGGACGCTCCTAAATAAATCTATCAAAAACATAGAAGAAAGCCTTTCAGGTCAGAAGCATCAGTGTGGTGCCAGCAAAAAATCCTTGGGCGTGAGAATGAGTATCTTCGTTGGGAGAAAGCAAAGAGAGTGCTTGTGTGTGGTGATTTTTTGTAATGATTAGAAGCGAACCTCTTCTTGATGGAGAAAGAGCTGTATTTATACTTGTCGGGATGATTTTTATGGATAAACATAATCAATGTTCCCACAACTGTACGATCTCTGAATCACAACCATTTGGGCTGGTTTAGATAGACAAGCAAGGGAGTTTGTTATTATCTATAACTGCTTGCCTTGATTGTTGAGATCGACACGCAGAGGGATTCATCACTATTCGCCACCACTCGAACTGCATATCTGCAGATCATTGTAACTGTTTTGATCGCGCCAAGATTGTTTGAATTGATATGGTGAGGAATCTGTCCTTATCCATAGCTGCCCGCTTAACTACAAGGTTGTTACAACTGCCTAAGTTGTACAACGCCTGGAGCGTGGGGAAAGATCAGGGTGCCCAACCGATTTTGTGATTCCTGGAGATCACGTTGTTGATCTGTTGTTGGAGTGTAAGCAGAAGTCCTCGGAAAGGGTCTTCGTCATGAAGACCGAAGCATCTTCGCAGCAGATCTTCTCTATGGAGGTTGAAGCCTCATAATAGTTGAGTAGCTCTGATTGAGTTTAGGATCCGGATAGGTGGCTCCGGATTGATGTGGTCTCGGGGGAGTAATTTGAGACTTCCTGGGCCCATGGTGGGCTTTCTAGCAGGTTGGGTATGCTGACAGAATAGTGGTCCCATAGCAGGACATGTACCGTGATCCTGCCAGTATCGAAAATTGACAACTACAATTCCCAACAAAAATTTCTAAAACTCCTTAAAGTGGAAGTGATTGACATGCAAATCAGTGCATAATCCCAAAATAGTTTTTCAGGTCTTGTTAATTATTGTTGTTGTAAGTAAGGTGGTCAAATTGCACCAACTTAAGTAGGTGGAGAAACCATTGTGTGATTTTCTTGAGATAGTGGTTAATCAGGTCTTAAAAGTCTGAAGCACACAAGGGCATCCTGACCTAACCCGCTCACACGACCCCAATCCTTGGTGAGAGCACACCACATAAAAAATGTAAATTTCTTGGTCTACTAAGCTCCTTTGTCAGCATGTAGAGCAAATGACAGAGATTCCACAAGCATCTCTCCTCTCCCACACAATTATCCAAATACACTTCGGGTTAAGTTTCTCTACACAAGAATATTATTCTCTCTCTCTCTCTCTCTCTCTCTCTCTCTCTCTCAACACACACACACATGAGCTCTAAAAGGACATCTCCACTCAAACCGTCTATAATTGGATTGAAACTGGTGCACCAAGAAAATGAAACCTATCATCTCTTCCTTCTTCTTCTCCTTAACAGTGCTTAAAAAAAAAAAAAAAAAAAAAAGTCACTCTAAACTAAAGCTCTGCATTTTTCCCAAGCTTACAACACAAGGGCAAGGGCAGTCTCTCAAATGGTGGAGCTTTCTGCTGGGCCCACGCCTTATCATTCCTTATCATCAAAGCCTAGCTATCCAAATTCCAAACGGAAGCTCTCACCGCCCCGCCACACAATGTCCCCACCCTTTTAATCTCTCTCTCCATCACTCTCCTCCCCCTCCACGCTGAGAGAATAATAAAGGGCAAGTGCCAGGGGCATTTTGGTCAAGGGGGAGGATCCATGGGGGTGGAGCCCCACCAAAGAACCAGAGCACTTGCGTGCAGGCCTTGTGAACTGTATCTGATTGGGATGTGAGAGAGAGAGAGAGAGAGAAAGAGAGAGAGAGAGAGAGAGAGAGGCTTGCAGTGAGTGGGGTGACGTGGATGTCTTTCTGGCACTTTGTTTATTATTGCCTTGCTCTGTTTTATCCCAAGTTTCGTCTCCTTCAGATGTATTTTTTGTGGGTTTAAGGTAAGTTCTATATTAGCCCAGATGCCAACAACCCAACATCCCCCGCTTTTTCTCCCTTAGCCCCCAAACTTATTATTCCATATCGCTCTCTCTCTCTCTCTCTCTGAAAGAATCTCCTCCGTTTTTTGAACGCATGAATCAAGCCTCCTTTCAATCATCACCACCATTATCATCATCATGCTCCTCTTGGTCCCCATCTGATTTGTCAGCGCACCAGGGATCAATGATCTATCTCCTGTTTGATCCCAAGCGGGTAAAGCTGGTTGTTTTCTCTCTCCCCCTCTCTTGCTGATTGTTTTTTTGATGGGCTGCTCTTAAATTTGCTTCCTTTCTGCTCAGCTTCTTCTTTTATAGGTAAAGAGTTGGATCTTGTGGGTTTTGCTGAGAGAGAGATTCCTTCATGGGTTTTTGCTAGAGTCGCTCGCCACTGGTTTAAGATCTTGTTTTTTTGTACTACAGTTTTGTGAGGTGGGGGGCAAAAATAATTGAAGCTTGGTGTTTTTTAATTAGCAGTGTCATTAATAGGTGTCTGGGTTTATTTTTGTTTACCCTCTTTGCTTTTGCTTTCAAGAGTCTCGGGAGACTTCAATTTTACAGTTGCCCTTGAGTTTGGGAGCAGTGATCTCTCTTTTTTCCTACCCTTTTTGTTCCCCATCTTTTCTATGAACAGAAACAGGCTTGTGCGCTGCTTGGCTTTCAGTTGAGTAGTACTATTTTGAAAGGTTCAATTGGTCTTTTCTTCTCAATTTTTCCTTCTTCTTGCTCTAAACCCTGCAGTTTTCACCCACCCTTTCTCTGTCTATATCTATTAATTTCATACTTGTTTCCATCTTTGAATGAGCTTTCTCCATGTCCTGGGTCTGGATTTGGTGCTCTTGCACTTGGTGTTGATGCTATGTTGGTGGGTGTTCTCTGAGATCCCCATGAATTGGCTCATCGATGCTCAAGTCATGAAGCAAAGGTCTGGTTTCCTCTACAACAAGATCAAGTTCTTGCTGGATTTGTCTGGGAAGTTCTCACTCAGGATCTGGAAGAATCACCTCTACTGCCATTACTTCGGGTCGAAGAGGATCAGAGAGACATGGTGGAGGAAACTGCTCTTCTTGTGGGTGGTGGGCTGGTTCTTGGGGTCCCTATGGATCTTTTGGTTCATGAACTCTCAGGCCATTGAGAAGAGGAGGGAGACGCTCGCGAGCATGTGCGATGAGCGTGCTCGGATGCTGCAGGACCAGTTTAATGTGAGCATGAATCATCTCCAAGCATTGGCTATTCTGGTCTCTACCTTTCACCATGCCAAAGAGCCCTCTGCCATTGATCAGGTATGGGTTCTCCTTCAAGATTCATCGTTGTTTCATTTGTTTGATTATATGGATAGGAGTTATTATTGCTTCGTATTGTGCCAATGGAGGCCATATCTGATTGATCAGATTGTAGCGTCTCTTTTTCCTCTCATATTTCTATGTTGGATGGTAGTGAAGTTTTTTTTTGTCTGATGTTTGTTTGAATTGTTCCACTTTGTTAAATAGTCTCCCGATAATATATTGTTATTAGTATACTATGTTTTGCCCAAAATATTTAATTTGAGTCATACATCATGGACCAGGTATATCTTATTGACTAGGTTACAAATGTTCTCTTTAATCTCACATCTTGCAATATGACATGGTCCAAAAGTCCTTTTTGGATGTTAGTCTGGATTACTTGGTAGATAGAATCTGATTATGGACTGTAAGTTGGTCTATGAAAGAACGAAACATAATGGAATTAATAAAAAAAAATAGAAAAAAACCTACTATTCTTCTATCTCGTAAATGCTTAATCCAGGCGACACATTAACTGGGTACTACCTCCTCTTTAGTTTCTCGTATTCTATATTAGATGGTGTAACATTTGTACTTCTTAATTTAACCTTAGTTTTCTTATTAAAAAATGATGATGGTTTCTTAATTAAATAGGTTGATAAGCATTCTATCATGTCCTGATGAGTCCTTGGATTAAGAAATGGAAAAAAATAATCTACACTATATTACATAAAAGATTAACTCAAGTTGATGTTAACTTCTTTTTAGCCTCTCCCATTATATGTTTGGTCTATGCTGCGTCGACACGGACACATTGACACGGGAACGACACGACATGACACACAAACACGCAAAAGATTCTGAAAAATACATAGAAAATAGAAGTATTGTGTTTGTTGTCTACACGACATGGCTCCACATTTGAAGTGTCCATGCTATGTAGGTTTAGTTACATAACTAATGTTACCTTATCAATATGAATTACTTCAACTTGGATGATATTGTCCCTTAATTCCTCTACGCAAAATAAAACTACAGAAAAACAGAAAATAGAAATAGAAGGAAAAAAAAATAAAGGAAATGAAAATCACTATTACTATTACTACACTGAAAGCTTAATTTGAACCTCCTGCAAATCATCTGGCAGTGTGTCTCTTTAGTGCTCTCTAATTTTCACTGCATATCGGATGCCCTTTTGGTTCCTAATTTGATATTAGTTTGAATTAATTCTAGTAGACCTGGTAAAGAGAAATCACCATTACAATTATTACGTAAAAGAGCCAGCTTTGATGTGAATTTCTTGGCTGAAATTACAGTTTTGTGAAAAAAGTTTAATTATTTACTCCTTGATATGCAGGCGACTTTTGCAAGTTATGCAGAAAGAACTGCTTTCGAAAGGCCATTGACAAGCGGTGTAGCCTATGCCGTGAAGGTTTTGCGGTCTGAGAGGGAAGAGTTTGAGAAGCAACAAGGATGGACTATAAAGAAAATGGATTCCCTGGAGCAACCCCCAGTTCGTGAAGATGATGCAGTCCCTGAGAACCAAGAGACTTCACCAGTTGAAGAGGAGTATGCCCCTGTCATTTTTGCCCAAGACGCCTACAAACATGTTGTATCTCTTGATATGTTGACTGGAAAGGTAAAGATCTAGTTTAGTTCTGTAGATTTTGTTTTCTTTAGATACGCCATGCAATTAGAAACTAGACAAGGGGATTTGTTTGAATCGGCACATGCAATGCTCTAGTTGCTAATGGAAAAGCCATTTGCAGAGTGTACAAGGGACCAATTTCACAATATGTGCAGTCTTTCTAATATCTACCGTTGGTGTGATGTATTATTAGACTTTAAATTACTGAATTGCAATATCACATTGCTCTATCTGCTGATAATCAACTAATCTATCAATCAGTAGAAGAGATGAGTTAGATCGGCAACTTGAAGAAATTTATCCATTCACAGGAAGATCGTGAGAATATCCTACGAGCTAGAGCATCTGGGAAGGGAGTCCTCACAGCTCCATTTCGGCTCCTAAAATCAAACCGCCTTGGTGTTATACTGACGTATGCAGTCTATAAATCGAACTTCCTTCCAATGCAACACCAGCCCAGCGTATCCAAGCAGCCATTGGGTGAGCAACTCAAGCCTGTATATGCATTTCATATTTCAATGGCGAATGAGAATGAGGCATTCATCTATTATTGCAATAATGCCTTCTTAGGTATTTAGGTGGAATCTTTGATATAGAGGCATTGGTGGATAAGTTGCTACACCAACTTGCATGCAAGCAATCCATTATGGTGAATGTGTACGACACTACTGATCCTTACAAACCAATCAGCATGTATGGTTCGAATGTGACTGGCAGCGGTATATATCATAACAGCACCCTCAACTTTGGGGACCCACTGAGGAAGCATGAGATGCATTGCAGGTAAATGTCCTTCCTCTCATCATAGTCGTTTGCATTGTGTCACACGCTGTTGCACAGAAACATTCATGCCGACATGGGTGCAAATCGGCATGACAGCAGAAAATGACATTCTAAAACAATACACATAAAACAGCAATGACAAGGCAAGAAGTGTCGTGTCCGACATGACACGACTTCACTGTAGAAGTGTTCATGCTTCCCATATCACACTTGTCTCCTAACAACAACAACAACAACAACAACAACAACAACTAAGCCATTTGTCCCAAGTATTTGGGGTGGGCTACAGGAACCAAAAGAGAATTACGCCGGATTGGGCACATGGATCAGCTTTCTCCACTCATTCCTATCGAGCAATATGCATTTACTATGACCTTTAGCCTCTATATCTTGTCATATTACCTCCATTCATGTTTTCTTCGGTCTCCCTTGCGCTCTTTTAACTTGCCGTAATTTGATACGCTCTACTCGTCGAACTGGCGCATCTATAGATCTACGTCGCACATAACCAAACCATCGTAAGCGGTTTTCTCTCATCTTTTCTTCTATAGAGGCTACGTCTATCTTAGTACGAATATTCTCATTTCTCACCTTATCTCTCCTCGTGTTATCACACTTGTCTCCTAAGTCATTAGAAATTTATCTATATTATCCATGAGAATAGTTAGTTGAATGCTATCCTTTTTTGTTTCCTAGCAATAGAAATTTTATGGAAATTTAAAATCATTAATCCCTTATGAAGTTAGAATTTATACTATGTATTTTAAACATTTAATCATGATGTTATTGGATAGTGATGTTATTGCTGTTAATACTGCTATTTCGTTGTTACTGCCTTTACCACAATCCTTTTGTATGCAATAGAATATAAATGTAGCAGTTTTACTTCTACTTTTTATGTGCATTAATTTTCCTTAAGCTTTCCAAATCTTCTTCTGACTGTTGAAAGTTGTAAACTCTCATATTCCTTTCAATATTTCAATTTCTTTCTATGGTGTGTTATACGATATGCCTAATGCCTGAATACATAATCCTTTTTGAGTCACGTTATAATGTTCCTCATACTCTGATAGAACTAATATACTCTAAACAGGTTCACGCAGAAG
This sequence comes from Agave tequilana, assembly GCA_038442645.1. Lineage (NCBI taxonomy): Eukaryota > Viridiplantae > Streptophyta > Magnoliopsida > Asparagales > Asparagaceae > Agave > Agave tequilana. The sequence goes on from JAVJIF010031535.1 coordinate 102,884, forward strand.
CCACCATTGCCATGGCTTGCAATAACAACATCAATTGGAACTCTCGTGATTGCATTGTTAATTGGATATATATTTCATGCAACGGTCAACCGCATTGCAAAAGTGGAAGATGATTACCGAGAGATGATGGAGCTCAAGAAGCGAGCAGAAGCAGCAGATGTTGCAAAGTCACAGGTAGCTTATGTTAATCTTGATACCTTATATTTGGCTGGCAAGAGTTAATCTTTTATTCAACACAGTTATTTGTCTGCTTGGCTGATGCTACATTTCATGTCTCTGCAGTTCTTGGCAACTGTTTCTCATGAGATCAGAACTCCCATGAATGGTGTTTTGGGTAAGGATTAGAAACCTATACGCATACATAGTTTCATAAACATTTGGAGTTGGACTAGACATTTCTCATTCTATCTTTGGACTTATCATCAACTTGCTTTTAGCTATTGATGTGTGCAAATATCTGTGCATGGTGCAATCTTAGTTTTGCATTTTGTTTAGATGCAAGTTTGTAAGAAACACAGCAGTGGAAATGGAGTTGTATAGTTTGCACTGTGCACAATGATGCACAATAACTTCAACTGTTGACAACTCTTCAACCCCATCATAGAAAGCTTAAAGGGAAAATCCTATAGACCAATTTCATATGTCCATTTTTATATTGTTTAGGGCGATTCAATATAATAAGCCTATGAAATTTTTATTTATTGTCCAGGTATGTTGCAAATGCTTATGGATACTGAGCTGGATATAACACAACAAGACTATGTGAGAACTGCCCAAGCCAGTGGAAAAGTACTGGTATCACTTATAAATGAGGTACTAGATCAAGCAAAAGTTGAGTCTGGAAAACTTGAGCTTGAGGCTGTCCAATTCGAGTTGAGAGCACTTTTAGATGATGTCTTGTCACTCTTCTACGGGAAATCTCAAGAGAAAGGAATAGAGGTAAATGAGTAGATCCCAATATCCCATTGCCATAATGATACTTTAATGCTTCTTTCTCTGACTTTTTAATGTTTGTGGGAGTAGTTGGCAGTATATGTATCGGACCAGGTCCCCGAGCTTCTAATTGGTGATCCAGGGAGAATAAGGCAAATCATCACAAATCTCATTGGGAATTCAATTAAGGTAAGCATCTGTATCAAGTTTCCCGTTAGAAATAGGAATTGTGGGCTCTAATTGTTTGATCTTCTTTCTTTTACAGTTCACTGAAAAGGGTCATATCTTTGTTACCGTCCATCTTGTTGAAGAAGTAAGGACAAATTCGTTAGGGGTGGAGTCAGGAGCAAAATATATGTATTCTTTAAGTGGGTCCCCTGTTGCAGATAAAAAGCGTAGTTGGGAGAATTTTAAGATATTTAATCAAGATACTTTGGGGTTTCAGCAGTCTTTCTCATCACCCTCTTCTGATCTTATAAATCTTATCATATCCGTGGAAGACACTGGGGTAGGGATCCCTCAAGAAGCCCAATCTCGAGTCTTCACTCCTTTTATGCAGGTAGGCCCCTCAATTTCTCGGATTCACGGGGGCACCGGTATTGGCCTAAGCATTAGTAAGTGTTTGGTTGGTCTCATGAAGGGAGAGATCGGGTTCGTGAGTGAACTATATATTGGTTCCACCTTCACATTCACTGTTGTTCTTTCAAGAGCGCACAACAATTCTAATGAGTACAAGACATCTGAGTTCCAAGGAATGGAAGCATTGGTGGTTGATCACAGGCCAGCGCGCTCCAAAGTGACTGAATACCATCTTCAAAGGCTTGGGATTCATACCAAACTGGTAATTGGGATAAACCAAGTTCTTTCAAGAATAACAAATGGATCTCTGATTGCCAAGATGATTCTTGTCGACGAGGAGACTTGGCTGAAGGAAGCTGATCTTTGGCCTCTTTTTATGAGCATGTTAAGGAAGGTTGACTCTTCCAATATTCCCAAAATTTTTCTTCTTTCAAATCCTTCAAGTACTGCCAAGAACAATTCCATGAACTCTATGGAATATCTCTCTGGTGTAATAATGAAGCCCCTGAGAGCAAGTATGCTACTTGTCTCTCTGCAACGAGCTATGGGCTGTGGGGATAGGGACATCTCTCGAAATGGAGGGCCACCTAGTTTGTCTTTGCGAAGCCTCCTTCATGGGAGGAAGATACTAGTTGTGGATGACAACATAGTGAATCTTAGAGTGGCTGCTGGTGCTCTAAAGAAGTACGGAGCTGAAGTGACTTGTGCAGATAGTGGGAAAAATGCAATTGATATGCTCAAGCCACCACACAAGTTTGATGCTTGTTTTATGGACATTCAAATGCCAGAAATGGACGGGTATAGTCATTACTATGTTTTAGAGAAGTACTCTTTTGACGAAAGTAAAAACTAATGTGTTATTGTAGGCATCTGCAATTTTGTCCTAGTCATGAACCATTTACACTGCACCTGGATGTTTCTAATTTTAAAAGTTATATGCCTTTTTAAAATTGGAAGGTGATAGAATCAAAAGATCTCATATAATTGGTTTTTTTTCCCCCAAAATAATTTGTTTCAATAAAGGAAATGTTTTCTAATTCTATGAAGTTATAGAGTTTTAGAACTTTTTTCCCTGACCCGTGTGACACCTGTACTTAAAAACTGGTTTCTTCTTTCAAAACTCTATCCACATTACTATAAAATCCCTGTAGAAAATAACTTTTGCAATCCAAAGATATATAAATCTATACTCATAGTTGTCCTATTTTTTTGCTCTTTCCATAAATGTCAAGTTTGCCATATTGCATCTATTTCCACTGTTTTAGGTTCTGGTGCCATAATTTGAATATTCAGTTTCACAATTCTAATAGAATTGTATGTTCTCCTTTTCAGGTTTGAAGCTACCAGACGGATTCGAGAGATGGAACGCAATGTTTATGACAGTATAAAGCATGGAGAGTCAACTCTAGAAGCTTATGCTGATGTCTTGCACTGGCACATTCCCATATTAGCGATGACAGCTGATGTGATCCAGGCTACACATGAGGAGTGTATAAAATGTGGAATGGATGGCTATGTGTCAAAGCCATTTGAAGGAGAACAACTGTATAGAGAAGTAGCCAGGTTTTTTAAATCGAATGCCAAAAGAACAAAGGAGAACGGCTAAATGTTCACTTGTGTGATGCTGAAGGACATTGGCATGAGAGATCTTCTCATGTTGCCATCGGGCATCAAATTGACTTTTGGGTTGCTCTGACAAGTAAGTGTTTGTTTAAGTACCTTTTAAGCTTCCTTTTTGCAATAACTTTACTTCTCTTCACGCCACTGTACTCCTTTGGACAACTAGGATTATTAAGTTATTAATAATCTTAAGGAGAAGATGCTTTAATTTGTAGGGGAAGCTGCTTTATATCTGTAACAAGCAATAAGATACACTATAATGAAAATACAGCAAAAAGAAGGAAACAGATAGGCAGAGGGAAACTTTTTGCGCCAGCTGAGTGCGGAGTAAGATCTTGAATTGACCTTGATGGGATCACCATCAATATTTGATCCCAGAATCACCAATAGCATAATCAGGCAGATGAAAACTATACAATTTCTAAAGACTGTTCTAAACTAAATTATAAAAAGGTGTAGCTGTAATAAATCACATCATATTAAAACCATTAATACTTTAGTACACATTATTTTAAAGATCATGTACTCTTCACAAAATTGATGCAGACTCTGCCCAAAAGCAATATGTCAAACTAGAACCTGTGATACAATTTCTCAATTTGCATGCCTGATCAGACTACTAGATAAAGAATATTCTAAACTAAATTATAAAAAGGTGTACCCATAAATTAAATCATAAATAAAGGGTGTGTGCATCATATTAAAACCATTATACTTTAGTACACATTATATTCATTATCATGTAGTCTTTTAAAAAAATTGATGTAGACCCTGCCCAAAAGCAATATGTCAAACTAGAGCTGAAGATATTCTTTACCTTTAGCCTTTTCTGTGAAGTTGGATAGTAAGCTTCCAATTGAGACTAGAGGAATCTTTTCGGATAGTGCCAATTTGCTTAGCTCTTTGTCACATCTCCATCAGCCTGCTTCAAATGCTTGAATGTTATAATGGAGTAAACTAGAAACCCTCTTGGTTATTGGACAAATAAATGCATAACATTTCATACGGTACTAGAATACACATCTGAAAGTTCTACTGCCCCCGTCATACAGGGATATAATTAATCAAAACCCCATTTCCCATTGGGCAAAAAATAAACAAATAAAAAAACCGTCCCGAGAAACTTCCTAACCAATTGTTATCCTAAAAGGCATGTGATAGGTACTTCAGTTTTTTGTGATTTTACCCTTCTATTATAACTATTTTACATTAGACTTGAGAATCATAAAAGTAAGCCAACACATCTGAAAACTGAAAAAGAAAGAAGATTGTCAAAAGCTGAAAAGCAGTATTTAAGGAGGCGCACATCGAGGAAAAAGCCTTGAGGTGCACATATGAGTTGCTCATGATCACAAGGCATATGTATTACTATCAACGCGTGAGGCGCAAATGCGGCATATATATGCATCACACCTCATTTTGCTACTTTCACATGGGGCGTGCACTTGATAAACCAGTGAAAAAACAGCTTCTTCAAGCCTGTGGGAAATATTCGGTTGGACTAATAATCTCGGAGGATAGAATTTAAAAAAAGAGTAAAATGCTAAATATTTCTTGAAGTTTAACTCAACTGAAGGATTTCTGTAATTATATCTATTCAATTCTTTTATGTTTGTATTTTTTTTTTTTTTTTTTTGTTAATGCTGACAATTTGTTTCATAAGAATAACAGAAAATTTGTGTGGCTTACGCCTCGCCTTATAGAAGAAGAGGGGTTGGTGACAGTTAGACATTAGGAAACAGATCTAACACTTACCTGCAACCTAAGCAATTTGAGGAAATGAACTGTAACTGACCCTTAGATAACAATGTCTCTTAGACAAATAAAAATCAATGTTTTCCCTGAGGAAACCTTAATTGTCTGAGGAAATTTTATGTGCAATATAATGCTCTCTTCTGGCCATTTTGGTCCCAAGTGGTCTCTACTTTATAAGCTTCTCCCATTGTAGATATGAATGATGATCCGCTATTGCCTAAATCCAGTAGGGTCAGGCTTGTGGTTCAATCCATGTCAGAATTGCAGAGACTGGCATCCATCTATTTTCCTGTGTTTTATCTTGCAGGGAAGATACATGGCAAATAATGTTTGAAGTCCTGACATCCGAATCATCATTACCGATCAGAATGTTTGAAGAGCCCCGTGATAGAAGTGCTCCATGACATGGTGAGAAAGAAGCTTCTCAGGCCGGTTTTTGGATCATGCTCCTGTATCATCATACAGTGTAAAAATAGTAAGGTTTCACTTGGGAGGTTTTGAGGTTGGTAAGGAGTGTACGACGGTTCCCCATTGTTCATATGTTTCATTTATTTGTTTGATCTTGTGATAATACAAGCATTCTTCAGTAATGAAGGAATGTGTGGATGTACAAAGTTACCTTTGAATAAAGCTGATGCAATGGAAGTGAGGTTTTTGTTCACAGAAATATTTTTCGTCTAATGGGTGAGAGAGCTGGATTAGTTCATTTTTACAGTTGTCGCTGGCAGGTTTCGCGTTAAAAGTTGCTTCAGTTGATAATTCTTCCCCATTTTGGTTGTCGAGTTTCTTAACAATCTGGTGCACACCAAAGCCCCCAAACTCCGAAAGCAAGTTTTGTGGATATGCAACAGGTAGGCCAAGCAAAGCATAAACTGTAATCTATTCTGAGTAATCATAAGGTTATAATATCTAGCCAGGTTTTGAGCTGACTCTGCATATTTTCCCTACAAGCTCAGGTTATGTGTAGTTGCTCGATTTCGTATACTTCCACACTTACACAAGCATAAAAGCTTATCAAAATTTAGAATAGCTTGCCAGTGTATCTGCATTAAATTTCTAACTAAATAAACAACTGCTTTAAACTTTATACTTGGATCCACAGTACACTGTCTTCACTAATCTTAGAAGCAAATTTCTGAAACATGCTCCAGGCAAATCAGTTGCTGAGTTGCGGCAACAAGGACAAGAAGATTCAGCTTCTTTCAATATGTTGATTGCACCTTTTTATCCGCATCACATAAGACTCCAAAAATGATACATGCACAGGTTTTAGGTACAACATCTTTTGCCCTATAACAGGAGTCTCTTACATCCATGGTTTCAAATATGATTCCTACGTGACACAAAAGTAATGCAGTCTACATTGTAAGAAATTTTAAATGAATATGGACATCATCTTTTCTTGAAACCATATTTCTTGCGCTCATAGAACAAGTCAGTTTTTGCACTGCCGACATTGACAATCTTGGGGCACCCGTCACGATATCTCTCTTGCTGTGCGCACTCCTTACAGTAGTAAGCATCAGAGATGCCAACACCGCCGCAGATGACACATCGACCCTGGAAAGACCCATAGTTGCATTCGTCACACACCCTCACCAGCGTGCAGGGCCGCACACACGAGTCGCAAACTACACAGTTGCCATCGTGCTTCTCACACAGACGCCCGATAGCTGTCCCTGGCTGCTTCCGGCACATGATCAGATCTGGATGGTGCTTTGCCATGACTTCCCACAAGTGCTACTTTGTCAGATTAGACTGCACCCAAAAAAAAAAAAAATCTTCCATTAACACGAATTCAAGACTTTTCCCAGCACATACGGAAAGATGGCAATTATCATATAACATCAGCAAGTAATAGTTAATGCTAATGCAATCAACAGAAGAATGATCCAGTGAAAGGGATCCCATCACACAATATTATTAAAGAAGCATTAAGTTCAAATATAAAATGCTCAGTATCCAATAATCTTCAGATGAAAAAGATGTCAATTATCGTGTAACATCAGCGACTAATAGTTAATGCTAAAGCAATCAACAGAAGAATGATCCAGTGAAAGAGGTCCCATCACACAACATTATTAAGGACAACTTGAAAATCTGCAGTAATTTATGATCCGAAATTTTCATTAAAAAATTCTGAAACTAAGTGTTCTCTTCTTCTCTTTCCAGCTCTTCATCCATTGATTAAGTGCAAATAAAGTTAACACTTCTGTGCAGCAAGAGGTTTTGTGACTTTTATGGTCCCAAATACAAGACAGTTCAGTTCACACAAGAGATCTCAGTTTCTCAGAAAGAATCTTGATCGCAATGAAGATTTGAATTCTTGTTTTACAATAGATGATTCATAATTGTGGTGGCGACTGTCAGGTAAGGGGCTTTATCTTTACCGATATCTTAAATCCCAACCTTTACTCTTACTGATGTAAGACTAACCTGAATCGCAATCACCTTCAAATCGTAACCGAAATTTGAAATTCAAAATAGGAAAGGACTTCGGGCTTTCACCCCTTACGCGGGCTTCTCATCCAGAATTCGAGAACAGATAACTCAAGAATTAAATAGGATAATTTGAGAAAATTTGTAATCATTCAATAATCCAAATGAAATAGTCTAGGGGGCCTTATATAGGCTTTACAAAATATGACTATTGAGAAATAACCGATGTGGTACTAAACGTCCACAAAAGAATACCTACTAAAGAAAAAAAAGTTAAAACGAAAGAACACCTACTACATAAAATAAACCTAAAATACAACCAATTTAAAACCAAAAAACTCTACTGTGTCGCTTCCTGAAATAGACTCGATCGAATCGGCCCCTACGCGGCATGATGTCCTCATCACTTTTTCTAGGGGATAATCTAGATATTAAAATTAACACAATTAATGAATAAAGGGTAAAAAATTTCTGTACCCTATAAGAAAGGATAAAAACAAGTAAACCACTTACAAAAATAAATGTGTTGGAAATCTATTGATTTCCCCCTAAAATGCAAGAAGTATATTAAATTGTCTTGGTCCAAATGTCCTACAACATATTCCCTAGTTCTTTATCTCAAAAAGAAAAAAAAATAATCCTATGTCTCACACAACCATACACCATATATCGAGTAATTTTATTCACAAAAGAAGACCCGATTCAAAGTTTCTCACATAAATAGAAAATTAAATAAAAATTGATTTATACCATGCTATGTTTTTAGAGAAAGTAAACTTAAATCCCTAAGAATGAATGATTTATACCATAATAGAAAGAACTAAGATTATATTTATTACTATTTATGCATACATGAATAGAAGGGTAGGTATAAATATCTAAACCATGGTTTCAAATATCATCCGATTCCGATACATATCGTATCAGCATTTGAAGCATCCGATATGTTATTAACCCTATAACATCGGCCGATATCAGGGCCGATATGACCGAAATTGTTGATATTGACAACCGATATTTACAATATTAAAATTAAAAATCATTGGCTCATACCAATACCGAGATTTTAAACCATGATCTAAACCTTACTCTACTAATTTGTAAAACAATAGTGGGACCTTAAGCTTACCCCCACCCATTTAAGTAAAAGAGCAAGTTACCCTAGCCCTACAGATGAGGGTGAATGGATAACGGTAAATGGGTGTAACCTTATCATTGCCACCCTTAGGTCAGAACAGTCCACACTTCAGAGATCTTACCCATCCTATTAGATTGGATAGCAATGATACGACCCAATATCCCAGCAACGTTATTTGAGTCATTTGGAGCTTTGGTCTTATAAAGTAAGGAGATTTGACTGATGTAGAGAAAAAAAAGATGTGATCTGTTTTTGAATTGTTAATCATATTAGCTTCAGAGTGGAAGATTGATTAGTTTTGATGAATTTCTTATAGATTTGTCCATGAATACGTTGTCTCGAAAGTCAAATCTTGATTGTATTTTTTTTTAAATCTAATTCCAATATTTATCAACTTCTTGTGTTTGGATTAGAAAAGTTTTCCTTACTGCTTTATTTCTTCTTTTGTTTTCTACTAATAGATAGAACTTACTGGACCGCTTACCCTCGACTCTGTTGTTCTCAAAGAAACCCCAGAAACACTCTATGGTTTCATTATTTCATCCCTTCCTCTATCATACTTTTAAAGCCATCAAAAACCTCTATTGGTTTGTTCATAGTTGCTGGTGCTATGCACACATGAAAAAGAGACATAAGATTAGACACCCCAAGGAAGAATTTGTAAAGAATAAGTTTCTCTACGTGGAAGGGGCTAGTGTTCTAAGGACATGCAAAGCTGTGACTCAATCCCACACTATCACTCGACCTTGTGTTTTAAAATCATGCAAAGTTACTTTTAGCATTAGCTTGATAAATTTACTCTATATTACTTATTCTTATTTGATTATGTCATTCCATTTTTTTGTAGCTTACCAACAAGAATTAGGCCTCAATTATACCTCTGTAAGTGAAACAACTTCCCATATTTTAAGAACGACAAAGAATTGATTAATATGAAAATACCTTCGATTGATAAGACTAGCACTATACGTCTTTCCCCGTATTCTTTCAAATTAAAAATACCATCAATGTGGTAGTACACATTTATGCTGGAAAAGACAAACCAATCACAGCTTTTGTCGCCAATATTCCAACATCCTAAAGATGAAAAATCAGTGATGTTCATGCCATCAAGAAGAAAGCTTCATAGAATTCAGAATTCTACACTTATGATTTCTTTTAGTGGGCCCATCCACTCATGGACCGGAGTCCATTCTCTCTAAGAGCGCACATCGTGATTCTTTAATCACGATATGCGCAATCCCAAATAGAAAAAATCCGAATAGAAAAGTTCTCTTAGAAGTTATCCCTATCAAAGGGATAAACCTCGAAGAGTTTAAACATAGAAAAAACTCTCCTCTTTTCTTTTTCTTTTTCTGCAAGAGTTATTTAATTTTCTACTACTGGGTAACTGAAGCATAAGATTGTATTGTCCTCCCGGTTGATCGTGCTCGATAAGAAGTTTCTAGCAAGGGGTTATGTACTGCTTCGGAGGTTGACGCTGTTGGCCCAAAGGCCTTCCACTCTAGTTTTGATGATGATTAACTCATGTAGTTATGTGTACTAATAATCTTGTGATTTTAGTTTCAGATCATTAATCAAGTTATTAGTAGGTGATTAGCTTCAACAAGATGATTTGGAAGCTACCCACATGTTGATTCAAGAGCCCAAGCGTCAAAGATCATATATAGCACTTGCTCCGTGGATCAAAGAGTTTTGGATCGAGTCGGCTTGGAGATTGCGCTCTACAAGAAGACATCGGTACCATAGTTTAGTTTTGGGTTTAGATCCTAATTGTAAAGATTAGAATAGTATGATAAGCTCAAGTTCACAACACACACGTTTCATGTTTTGAATATTGGTTTTCGATTTTTCGTTTTAGGTTTAACCGATCTTGGTTTTCATGAATAGATAGATCAAAACAAGTTTACATGGTTTAATGTATATATGATTTGTTCTATATACATGCATGCTTCTATTGCTTAAACAACCTTAGTTTGATAGTCTACTTCATGAGTTTTATGTTTTGGTATTTATGACAAAACATATTTTTGAATAAATGACAAAAACTATGATATATATTTGTTTCATGTATATTGGATTTCTATCCATATGCATCATGCCTTAATGTTGTTTAATATCATGTTTTTGTACTTGGAAGAGTTTTGGACAAAATGTATTTTCCATTCAAGAATCCAAGTTTTGAAAAATACAAGGTTTGGTTTTTGGTAAAAATGAAAAGACATAAAAATAGTTTTAATTGCCTGATATTTGAGTCAAAACTTTTTATCACAAGTCTATATATCAATGCAAAATGCTAGAACTATTTTTGGGGATTTTTACAAGAGTTAAAATGATTTATTGGAATATTTTCAACCTCAGTTTTCTGACCTGTTTTTGTCTGCCAGGCAAGGTCGGTCGACCGAACGGTCGACCGCACCAAGTAGTCAGTCGACCGGGCGGGCGACCGACGTGCACGGATACGTGCACGCTGACTACAGCCTTGGCCGGTCGACCGGGCGGTCGACCGACTGAGAGCAGATTTGCTCTCTGTTTGTTTGGGTCGACCGGGCGGTCGACCGGGTATTACAACGTTCGAAAATTCGAACGTTGGGCGGTCGACCGACCGGTCGACCGTAAGGGCAATTCTGGCAAAACTGCTGCCAACGGCTATTTTCCAAATCTGCCTATAAATATCCCATTTGAAAGTTTTTCTCTAAGATTTTTTGTGCGAAATTTTTCACACTCTCTGGTGTTTTTACAGCAATCAAAAGAAGTTTTTGAGCTTGAATTGAACAATCCATTTGGTGTTTTCATTAGGGTTTGGAAAATCAAAGAAAGGGTTTTTGGGAAAGGATTTTGATTGAACTTCTCTATCTTAGTTTCAGTTTTTCCCAAGGATTTTTCTTTGTGATTTCTGATTTCCATTCCTTTGATTTTATCCACACTTGAGCAAAAATCTACTATCTATATCTATAGGATATTTGTGTGGGAAAAGATACTGTTTGTGGTTGTTGTGTTGACCACCAAGTTGTAACCAATCTTTACTTGCTTTGTGCTTTGGGTTGTATCCCTCAAGTTGTGAGGTGATCCTTGTATTGGTTGAGAGGTGTTTGTTGTTGGTTTGGAATTTGTCTCAAGGAGGAGGTTGTGATTGTTTGGTGTTTGCCTCAAGGAGGTTGAGATTGTTGGATTGGAGTTGTGCCTCAAGGAAGAGGTTGTGTTTGTAAGGAGAGGAGTTGGGTACTCCTTGTAATTGTGATTGCCCCAAATCCTCGGTGGAGGTTCCCTTTGTGGGAGTCCTTTGTGGACAAGCTAGTGGATTGAAAATCCTTCGTGTGTCGAAGGCGGGGATGTAGAGCTGGGTGCTCGAACCTCGGAACATATCTTGTTGTTTGCGCTTGATCCATTGGCTCTCTCTAACTCTCTTTTTACTTTGTGCCTTGCATCTACTTATATTGCTCATTCATATTTGCTTGGCTTGGTTGTGTGCATCACTTGTTGATAGCACTTGAGTGTGAATTGCATTAAGTTTTTAATTCCGCATTTAGTTCATAGATTAGCTATATCACCTATTCACCCCCCCTCTAGGTGATTTCAGACGCTACCTTGGCTGTCTACGATTAATCTTCTTAGATTTTTATAAAAATAGAGAAATCTTATCAAAAATAATAATTAACAAATAAAAAAACTTTTGGCCTGTGGGTTAGATTAAGAATTAATCAGTATTGAAGAATTGGATTGAGAGGATGGTGCAAGTGTGGAGCATGATTCAAAGTCGCAGTCTCGGCCTCGGCCGCCAACTCGGCGGGCACTGAGACGCATTGATCGCGGCGCCTTGGATCAGTCTAAGGCGATATACGTAAAACGCTACATAAAAAGCTCAAAAAGTTCTGAAAAAATCACGAAAAATCTTTAAAATTATAAACACCAATCTTATGTATCACATGTCCAAAACAAGTTGTTTTCAAGGGTAATTGAAAAAATATAATGATTCAAGAGGTAAATTTAAGAAATATGGTGATCTGAGGGTAAATTTATAAATATAGAAGATTTGAGGGGTATATATGAGAAACCCAAAAAATTAAAAAAAGGAAAAGAAAAGATAAAAGATAGAGAGAGATCGGATCCAATCATCTTTCACTCCCTCTCTCGTTCTCCCTGTCCCTGTGATCTCTCTCTGTCTCCCTCCACCGTTTTGAGAGAGCGGAGGGAGGAAGGGAGGGATTGAGCCAGAGAGAGACAGAGGGGGGGAGAGAGAGAGAGAGACAGAAAGAGATCAGACGGGTAGGCAGCAACGGCGGGCATGCAGGCGGCAACGGCGGGTAGGCGAGCGAGCCCTAGATCCAGGTAAGTGGCTTTTTTTTTCCTTTTTATAAATCAACTCGTGGCCAATTCGGGTCTGAGTCAACTAAGTCGACAGTCGATTTATTTCCTCCACATAGATCGACTCGTATCTCGTTCTCAAATCGGTAGTGGCTGTTCCAGAGACAACTCGGTTGGGTCGCTAAGTCAAGAGCGACTCGGCCGAGACTGTGAACCCTGGTGTGAAGATAAGGATAAAACGAAGTATAACAGAAAGGAGATATAAGGTAGCTAACCAATACTTCATCTGATTTGCCCATCTTTTGTAGCTTAAACCAATGACTTTCTCAGGCTTATCACCTTTTGTCTCATTAGAACTAGCTCTTGAGAATGTAAGAAGAATTTTTCCAGTGTGGGTGTAGTGGTCAAAAAATTGACTCTCATCAAGATGGTAACATGCGTCCATATAACTGAAAGCCTCCCACTGAGACGTTCATAGCTCCCTGTCCGTCCTGAGGCCTCCGCTACTCCACATCCTGTCATAATCACTTCAGACCGCACCAGAGTCAACTTTCATACCAAAAACTCTTCCATCTCGGAAGCTCTGCTGTCTCAAGTCAGTTCAAGGCTCTCAATTTCACTCCAAAAGTTTCCAGCAATGACCACCGAGAGTCTGCCTACAGTTACGCCTCTCCTTTCTCTTCCATGTTCATAATGTGTAACGCTCCTCAATGTGTGCAGTTATGGATAATGATGAGATTTACTGCATGCAGTCGCAACAGTTCAATACCAATAATCACATCATTACAGCAAATTCGCTCGTGAAGATCATACAGTTACATAGATCACGCCCACACAATCTGCCTTTATGCCAACAGTTGGTACAAATAAATCTTTTCTAGTGAGAAGGGGATCTTTTTTCCTTCCAATTGATCTTAATTCAGAGATATACCAACAAATTCTCTGTAATTCTTGTAACTTAAGAATTATAATAGAATCTTCTCCTCCTACACATGTTTTTTCCCCGATTTGGGGTTCCACGTAAAAAAATCTTGTTTCTTTTTTGTATTGTGCATCACTTTTATTCACACGCTCCCCCACCTCCCTACTCTCGCTTGTAGGTTGATCGACTGATCGATCGATCGATCACGTGAAAAATCTCCACCACGAATTAGTGCTTTCATTAAGAGCTGAGTCCCTGCACTTAAGATTTCTCTGCTAAAAACTCAAAAACCTTCCTCAAAAAGCCTCTTACACAATGTCGATGACTCCAAAAAAGCAAAATGTCATCCTCAACAGTGCAATGTCCAAAGGTAATGTTATCAGTACCACTGAGGCACGTATGGTCCCCCAACCAACCATCAATCAGCCGCATGCCACCGAAGATACCGGCTCCACCTCACTTTAGAGGGCAACCACCAATACTCAACCATCACAGTAACATGAAGACTAGCTTTTTCATATGCTCGCCGACATGAAATAGCAGATGAAAGAACAAGCCCAAACTGATCGCAATCAGGAGCAGACGGCTCTCGACCGTCAAAAAGTCATCCGTAAGCTGGAGACATTGAGATAGCTCAACAACCAACTCCGGTCTCAAATCGCTGCCCTCCAAAACAACCAACCATAGATGCAATCAAAAAGCAAGCCTGAAGTCGATGGGTCTCCCGACGAGTTGATCCAAAGATGGATCGCGAAAGCCAAGCTGCAAAATCACCCCACACTTCATCTGTCAAAATCTCCGACTCCCCCTCTCTAAAGAAATTTTGAAGTGCGAGTTTTCGAACAAGTTCTCGACCCCAACCTTCGACTATTACTCCAGGGTGAGCGACTCTGTCCAGCACATCAGGTATTTTCAGGACAAGATGGTAGTTTATTCCCGCAATGGTCTACTCTTGTGCTCACCTTTCCCTGCAGTCTGAAAGGCGTGGCGTCAGATTGGTTCTACTCTTTACCACCCCGCTCTCTTCGCAACTTCGAGGAGGTAACCGAAGCATTCCTCACTTAGTATGCCTCTCGTCAGGAGGCCAAAAAGAACAATCACCTCCTTTCCTTCAAGATAAGGCAGAGCGACAGACTCAAATCATATGTCACTTTCTTTCAAAGTCAACTCGACAAAGTCCCAAACTGCAGTGAGGACATTGCTGCATTCACGGTCATCAGCGGGCTATAGGTTTCTCACCCCCTGTACAAGCAACTCCTCAACCACAATATCACCCGAATGAGAAAGATCCTATAATGAGCTCAGCCCTACATCCATCTGAAGAAAACAATGAAGACTTCCTTCAACCATATCAGGAAATAAGATGACGTCGGAGGAAAGTCAAAATCCCCACATACCGAAGGCAACCGATCCTAGTCTAATACATGTGTATTTACTTAATGATCATATTGGCTTGTGTTTCATTTTATGCTTCATGTTTTGATTACATGTTTAAATATAATTTTTCATTAAAACTTGTGCATATGCTTGTACAACTAATGAGCCACAAATTGATTATTATATGTTTGCACTTGATTGCTCATTTGTACCCATTAGATGTATTAGCATAGCCTAGTTTTGATGATTCATACATTTTGACTTGTATTCCCTATTTTGTACATGTTTTCATTAATATGTGTTTAACTTCATGTATATGTTAATTTAGCCAAAACTATTGGATATACATGTATAACCTTGAGTCATTTGCCTTTCATACAAAATCTCTTTATAGACTCAATTGTGTTTGGATATGTATGTATGCCTTTAGTTTTAACAAAACATACATATGCCTTTGAGTTATCATTGTTTTGATAAAAATTAAATTTTGATGATTTTCATGTTTTTGAAAAGGAATTTCATATGAGCCTTATTGCCCGTTTCCATGACTATGTTTTTCACATATTACTTATACACTCACATCATTCTTGTTTACTCATGATTTGTTTTCATGAGATTATATGTGCTTTATTGCTATTTGAGTGTTGATGATTGTGTGATTTTCAAGTTTCATGGAATATATTATTGTTTTATTCCTTACTTGAAGGATTTCGTACTAGTTTACAATTTTATCATATAACTAGCTCGTATTCTTCATTTTGGAAGAGTCTTCAATTATGCTAAATAATTTTCAAACTTATTTTTGAAAACCCCTTCCATCTAAGGGTGGTTGGATGGGCGATCATGCCTTGTATGCATTATTGAAAATCTATCTAAACATGAGCATGAAATAGGTGGTAGGGAGTATGAGTTAAACACTTGATCCTTATTGTGTTTTCAATTGGTATCACAATTGATATTTATTTTGTGTACTCATATTTGTTTCTACATATATATGCTTTAACTTCAAATAGTATCAATTTCGATTGGTATTTAATTTTCATATATATATGTGTGTGTTTTGATTGTGCTTACTATATCTCCACATCTTTAAGCACAAATTTGGTTATGCTAAGCTTGATTTAGTCCTTAATGACAATTATTTTTAAATTGGTATCTTATACAAAACTTATGCATCATTTTCATTAGTATTTCATAAAGGGGGAGAAAATTCATGTTTTACCTTTCAATCGGTTTTATTTATAATTGGTATCTTACTCACTCTTTATGTTGAAAAATTGATATCTTAGTTTTCATTTGGTTTCCTACGCACCTAATGAAAATTATTTTCAATTGGTATATGTTCCATTTTCAATATTGGTATCAAGAATATTAAATTGATATTATTCTCTATTTGGTATCTCTATTGCAAAATGATTTTAGTGTTTAACCAAAAAAGATTGGTTTATGTTTTTTAATTGGTATCAAAAGTGTAAAATATTTTCAATTGGTATCAAGATTACCTATATGTTTATATCTTTCAATGGATATCAAAATTTTTGTTGGTATTTTCAAAATGTTTTGTTTATTTTCAAATTGGTATCATAAATTGGTATCATAATGTTTCGATGTATACCTTCATACTAAATTGATATATTTTTCAATTGGATCAAAATTGTTTTGATATTTATTACTTATATGCAAGAGAAGCTTCACATCTTCTCTATATATATATATATATTCATGTTGGGTGTATGTCATATTAAAGTCATTGACCATTTTTTGGTATGTAGTACACGTGTGTAGTAGGAGCTTCACATCTCCTTTTATACATTGCATATTATGCTTTATGTGGTTAGGGTTTAGTCATCTCTTTTCATATAAATGCATGTATGTAGGGGGAGTTAACTTCACGTCTCTCCTCTTCATGAATGTATATAGCATATATACCTTTATTGTTTGATTTATGCAAAAAGGGAGAAAAATATTATTTATGTCCTTTATTGTTTGTACCCCTTTGTTGATGAATTGACAAAAAAGGGAAAGATATTTTGGAGTTTGATATATGCATGTTTGTTTATATGCATGTTTGTTTAAATTTGTTTTCTTTTACCATTGGTATCAAGAGCATCTTTTGTTGGTATCAAGAGTTTTTATTTGGTATCAAGAGCAACATTGTTTTAAGAAAATTTTTATTTTAAAATTGGTATCAAAAGCATGTTTATTTCATTGGTATAAAAGATCATGTTTGTTTTATTTCATTGTTTTTGCATATTTATGCATATCTATATTGAGCATTCATTACATATCTTTATTGTTTATTACTATGCATGAGTTAAGGGGAAGCTTTTATGAAGCTTAACTTTAATCAATACATATATAACTCCATGAGTATTGTCATCATCAAAAAGGGGGAGATTGTTGGCCCAAAGGCCCTTCACTCTAGTTTTGATGATTAACTCATGTAGTTATTATTTACTAATAATCTTGTGATATTTAATTTCAGATATTTAACCAAGATATTAGTAGGTGATTAGCTTCAACAAATGTGTTTTGGAGCTTTCACTTGGTGATTCAAGAGCTCGAGCGTCAAGTTCACATCTAACACTCGGTTGGAGTCAAACTCGGTGGATCACGTTTGGATCGAGTCGACTTGGAGACGGCGTTCTACAAGAAGACTTCGGTTTGTTTAGTTTAAAATTTTGTTTAGATCTTGTGTAAAGATTAGATAGTGTTGATATGCTCAATTTCACTATACACACACACTTGTTTTAAGTTTCATGTGTTTTATTTTTCGGTTTAACCAATCTTAGTTTTCAAGTTAAAAACATAGATATAAATTCTTTACATGTATATTGGATTCTATCCATATACGATATGCTTCAAACTTGTTTAAATATCATGTTTTTATATTTACATGAGTTTTGAAAAAAATAGATTTTCATTTCAAAAATTCAAGTTTTGGAAATACAAATTTTGGTTTAAGGCAAATTTTCTATCACACAAAAATGGTTCAAATTGTTTAAAATATGTGTTGAATTTTTGTCACACACATTTGTATTTCAAAGATCTAATAAGAACTGATTTTTGTGAAATTTATGTGATTTTATGAGATTTATTTGATAATAAAAAGCTAAGTTTTTAATCCCTAGAAAATTGACCAGGCTGTCTACCGGTCGACCGGACCAGTCGACTGAGGCAGAGGTCGGTCGACCGGTCCGGTCGACCGACGTGCACAGGACGTGCACGCAGCCAGGCTGGTGGGCCAGTCGACCGGGTCGGTCGACCGCCAGAGAGCTTCTGCTCTCTGGAAAAGGCCCCGGTCGACCGACCAGTCGACCGGCCAGAGAGTTCTGCTCTCTATATCCAACTCCGGTCGACCGAGCGGTCGACCGGTTAGAGAGCCGTTGCTCTCTGGATCCAGGCCCGGTCGACCGAGCGATCGACCGATGGGCTCAACGGTCATAAATTTGACCGTTGGTCGGTCGACCGGAAGGGCAAATCTGCCCTTTCCAGCTACCAACGGGCAAATTTGGATTGAGGCTATAAATACCCCATATCCTTGGCTGTTTTAAATAAGAATTTGAAGAGCAAAATTTCTCACCTTTACAAGTGTTTTATAGCAAGTTTTTAAAATTATTTTGGATTTAAAGATTTTATCTTTATTTGTTTTAAAGGGTTGAAAAAATCAAGAAAAGGAGAAGTCTTTGGGATTAATTTTTGATCTTCATTTCTATTATATTTTAGAAGTTTTCCCAAGAGTTTTTCTTTGTATTTTTGATTTTCAAACTCTTTATTTCTCACACTTGAGCTTATCAATCTATCCTATCTGTTAGGATCTTATTTTGTGAGAAAATTGGTTTGTGGTTAAGAGAGATCACCAAGTGTTGTAACCTTCCATTCTTTGTGATATCCCTCTAGTGAGGGTGATTGTGTTGATATCTTAGTGAGAGGTGATTGTGGAAGTGGTGATTGTGTATCCCTCTAGTGAGAGGTTGATTAATTGGCTAAGTGCCTAAACCCTGTAGTGAGAGGTGGTTGTTTGGCTTTGTACCTATCCCTCAATTGTGAGGTGAAAATTGTGTTGGTTTATACCTTGCATCTAGTGAAAGGTTGTATTCGTTGAGAGAGGAGTTGTGTACTCCCAAATTGTATTTGCCCAAATCCTCAGTGGAGGTTCCCTATGTGAGAAGTCCTGTGTGGACGCGTTAGTGAAAATCCATCTGTGTGAAGGTGGGGACGTAGAGCTGTGTGCACGAACCTCGAAACATATCTCGGTGTTTGCGTTTGATCCACTTTCTCTCTCTTACATTGTGCATTGCATCTTATTGTCATATCATATATACATGCTTGGTTTGATTGTGTGCCCGTATTTGTGTTTAACAAAGAGAGTTTCATATAGCACCTCAACTCTTATTTAGAGAAATTTAGAGGATATAATCCAGAGCCCTTCATCAGGAATTCGGCTACACTCTTTGGTTACACTAAGTGTGTTGCATTTAATTTTTTATTCCGCATTATTTGTTATTAGATTAGCCTTACACCTATTCACCCCCCCCTCTAGGTGTACTTTCAACATCCACCGTAACTGTCCAGGATAGCCCCTGTTCCTACCTCGTACACGCTATCAGGAAAGAATGACTCCAAGCCTCGAGGTTGGAATCAGACCGATCCAGCTAAAAACCAAACGGTCAAGCCGACTTGAAGCAGAAACCCTCCAGTAACCCCTGATAGCGACGCCAAATCACGATGACTGATATTTCATGACAGGCTAATCACGATGACTGACATATCGCGCCAGCCAAGCTCCCAAACAGCAGAGCCTGTCTGCCATTTCCTCCATCCCCATCCTCTCCCTTTCCTTCTTCCACCTGATGAAGGAAGAAGACATAACAGCGAACCTGAGAAGGAATAATTTCGAAGCAAAGATTTTCTAAAGAAGAAAAGAGATGTGACTTTCACCCTGAAGACTTTACCCTATCAAAAATGGAGGAACCGAACCATTTCCAATTCAAATCCCTAATCCCTGAGAAGTCGATCTGCATCCCAAGATCTTCGGTGAACCAAATCAGCTAGATACCAACCGCCTTTGCCACACGATCTCAGCCATCATGACGTCAATATTTGAAAAGACGCCAGCTATAGATCAACCAACCGCGAATCTCCAAGTCAATTCAGAAGATTCGCATTTATGATCCAAATCCTCCCTGCACACAGATATGAAGAAGTCAAGGGATTTAGAGATCTCTACAAACTCCACTCTTCTAACTTTCCTTCCGCAGGCTTTGACAAGCGAAGAGCAGGGGACATCTATAGTGGTTAAAAAATTAACCTTCATCAAGATGGTGGCAGGTGTCCATGCAACTGAAAGTCTACCACTGAGATATCTACAACTGCTGGTCCGTCCCGAAACCTCCGTCACTCCACA
Organism: Agave tequilana; assembly: GCA_038442645.1. Lineage (NCBI taxonomy): Eukaryota > Viridiplantae > Streptophyta > Magnoliopsida > Asparagales > Asparagaceae > Agave > Agave tequilana. The sequence continues at coordinate 123,359 of JAVJIF010031535.1, forward strand.
TCCTCCCGAAATTACTCCAGACCGCACCAGAGTCAATTTCATACCAAAGATTTCCACCTCGGAAGCTCCACTGTCTCAAGTCATCGCAGAATAACTTCCAGCCCTGAAGACTAAATCCCTTCAGAGCCATTCGCAGTCCAAGGCTCCCGATTTAACTCCAAAAGTTTCCAACAACGGCCACCAAGATGTCCGCCTGCAGTTTCGTCTCTCCTTTCTCTTTTGTATTCATAATATGTTACGCTTCCAACACGGACAGTTATGGACAGTGGCGAGAATTCTTGCATGCAATCCCAACAATTCAGCGTCAATAAGCATGATCGTTACAGCAAATACGCTCGTGAAGATCATGCACTTACTAGAGATCACGCCCGCACCATCCGTTTCCATGCCAACAACTCAGTACAAATAGGCGTCCTCCTCCAACGAGAAGGGGATCTTTTTTTTTCTTTCAGTCGATCCTAACTCAGAGATATACCAACAAACTCTCTATAATTCTTGTAATTTGAGAATTATAGTGAAATTTTCTCCTCCCGATGGTATTTTCCAATTTGAGTTTCCACATAAAAAATTTTGTCTCTTCTTTTTTGTGTTGTGCATCACTTTTATTCACACACTCCCCACCTCCTTACTCTCTCTTTGGTGTGGATCGACCGTCCGATCGGTCGTAGTGGAAAATCTCTGCCACAGCACAAAGACTAGTCATTTGGTGAACAAAAGCTTCTATAAGAAGATTAATCTGTTAAAAGCCTCACCAAAGAGAAATTTTGGACTGAAGGTCAATATTCTTGAAGTGGACTCAGATTCCTTTTAAGTTAGTGCATTATGTACCCCTAGCTAATTTTACTAAACATTTTGATGATTGGCGGTTAGATTCCGACCTAATGCTCACGTTTGATTGCTCACAGTCTTAAACTTCTCAGGAATCATGTGGAGGAAGTATGATCTTAGGAGATGACTCCGTGACACAAGCCTAGGAAATAGGACATGTAGATTTAAGGATGGAAACTCTAAACTCTACATAATATACTTCAGGTGTCATCTATTAAAAAGATGGCACGAAAGGACATGTAAATTTTAGATCTATGAGAAAGATGATTTATTTGAACCTGGTTCCTAAGGCCAAAGTAAATCTACTTCCAAGTATGAACATGTACGGAAGAAATCTTCATCTACAAATATATACAAGTTAGGCAACTTATATTGTATTTTCAGCAAAGGTAGTTTCTAGCTTTGAAAGATATAATGGACTAGATCTTGAATTTGGTCTCTTTACCAAACATTAACAAAAGCACATGCAATCATCATTCATTGGATCACTGGGTTGGAGCTTTAAGAGTCATGCTCACACTACCAATTTCCTTGGAGGTATTAGTGATTGAACCCATATCCTACAATTACCATCTTCATGACTCCTCTCATATAGGTAAGTCCTCAAAGTGTACTTGTGATTGGTAATAGCACCCCCCCCCCCCCAAAACAAAACATGAAGAGTATGAAACTCAACCTCAACCATATCACATAAGCACTGGTGTCATAGGGTATAGGGTAGTACCTGACATAGTGCAATTGAATGTATCAAGCACTAATAATAAGAGAATAATTACAAATGTTAGCGCTCCACGAGAATCACCAATGCAATATGTTTCTACCACATTGAACCTTCTTCAAGGAAAAAATTCGCTAATCCGAAAGGTTGGGTTCCCATTCATGGGGAAAACTTTCAAAGCTTCCTACAATTCCTCATTATTCTTAAATTTATAATAGATGTCGTATAACTAATTCGAGAATGCATTAAGAATGCATTGATAGCAATGTTGGTCTATACCGTCATAAGCCCTAGGTTTAAATGATGAGTGATGAAGAATCAATTGGAATTTGAAGAGTCTGAAAGGAGGGATGGTGTAGGTATGGAGACAGGGGTAGAACCATCTATGCAGAAAGAAGACCTAAAGTGGCTAGCCAATACTTCATCTGTTTTGCCCATCTTTTGTAATTTAAATCAATGAATTTCTAGAGCTTATCACTTTTGGTCTCATCAAGATTAGCCACTGAATATCTAAGAAGTTTGTTGGTCTTGCCAATTTTAAATTAAATTATGTATAAAAGAAAAAAGTTTGTCAATTTCTTCTTAATAGCAAATTGTGTAAGTGACAATGTGAATTGCAATATAAAATTATAAAGTAATTCACTAAAGCAATATAATCTAGCAGTTTTGCAAGATAATATAAAAGTATGATAGAATAATATTACAACTACAAGATGAATCAAATATGATCAAAATCCTAATAAGAATATTCTTTTATAAATTAAATGAGAACAAAAGAATACTAAGATATTTGGCATTAGCAAGAACGACACAATCTTAATAATGAATTATTTATTTCAAGAGCAAGTTAAAGAACATGTGCATAAGTTATTAAATCAATAGAGTTAGCAAGTGATAATGAAATTTGCCTACAATGGCCAAGATCAACTCTAAAGATGTGTTTGGTTTTTCTTCTCATAAGTGTTTTCACGGCTTTTAAAGCAAATAACTACTTTTTTAATAAAATTTAATGTTTGATAACCGTATTACAAAAGGACTTTTAAGAAAAATAAAGTCAAAAAGTTGCTTTTTGGAGAAGAAAGAAAATTTGGCTTCTCAACTACAAAGTCAAGCTCATCTCCTCTTTTCTCTTATTATTTTTCTCTCCCATGATCTCTCATGTAATATGACCTCTAACTGAATTATCTTCTATTTCTCCTATTATAACCTATTAATTTTGTCTTAAACTTTCTCTTGCATGTTCATTTCTATCACAACTTCCGCCAATAATTTCTATTTTAGATATTTACATTCTTTATATGTGACCACTTAAAATTTTCAAATAACCAGACATCTTAATTATACAAAATCACATTTTTCAAAAGCGCTTTTAGACAAGTTTTTTTGAAAAAATACTTATCTAAAAATAGAAGCAATACCAAACACAGCCTAAGATTGATAGTACCTATTAAAGAAAGAAAACTGGCACCTCTAAGAGTAGGAATAATATGACCGATCTAATAATTAACTCACAAAAATGCTTGCAGATTAAAAAAATTAATACAACACACTTAGTATAAGTTCTAAAAGTAAAAGTAATAATATAATAGATTAAACAAATGTTTGCAAATAAGTTCCAAGAGTAAGAATAATAATAGGCTAGCAGTAAACTTAATATAACAAGGCTGATAAGTGACGAATAATCAAAAAGCCATAAACAGTCGAACCAAATGCTGACAAGTAATAAGTAACAAAATAATCAAGCGTTCATGAATAATCAAGGCAAGTGCTTGCAAATTAGAACACTTGCAGGAAAAGTTAAAGCTAAAGCAAAATCACATGTGATGCCACAGAAATTGAGAAAACATTAAACACGACTGGTTAATTAGGATCAATCAATCTTCTTAGACTATTATAAAAATAAAATAATCATATGCAAAATAATAATTGAAAATTTGAACATTTTTGGCCATGGGTTTTGGAGTGGCCTTTGTCCTAAGAAAATTGATCCCGCCCCCTGTTTTAAATATCGGCCGAGATATCGTCCGATATCTTCTTTTTTGCCTACTGCCGATACGATATGAGAAAATCGGTCGTCATATCGTTTGCAGCAAAAACGGCTGATATTTGAAATATCGGTCGATAAATCGCCCAATATATCGCCCAATATGAAATAACTTATTTATTGCACGACTGCAAGGAAATGTACATTGTTTTTTATAGTCTTTGCATGCAAATTACATCATTTTTATTAGATAGATGATATCTATGACACTAAACTAATTTTTAGTTATCAATTTTTCATTATATATATAGTGTCTGATATAAACGCTCGATATGCGCGCGTATCTCCGATATCTCCCCCGATATCTGATATCCGATATAAAAAACCCCCATCCGATATGATCCCGATATCTGATATTTACAACCTTGATCCCGCCTTCTGTTCAAGAAATCAAGGCGTCAAACCTCCAAAGTAGAACAAATCCCCTTACCAAGAAATTGCTGACCAAGCACAATTAGCTGGAGAATTACTCAATCTTTGGCCTCAGCTTCCCAACAATATTAAAAAATTAAAGAAGTGTTGACACTATTTTAAATCTCAGCCGATATACCGGAATATTGGCCGAGATACTAGTTTTTTATCCAAAATGATACGATAAGTGTAAATTTTATCATATATCATTTTGGAACGATATGGGCCAATATATCACCACGGACCGATATATCGGCTGATATCCGAGATGATCTGATATATCACCATGTGATGCATTTGGGAAGCTTATACAAACGTATTTGAGGAGCTTCTACAGAAGGTAAGTATCTCCTATAAGTTTATGACCCGAAACTTGTTTTAAATAGTTTCATATGATTTAAGGTGGCGGTCACATATATATTCTCTCTGATATGACGTTCGAAATGACGTCCGGTATTTAGTACTATATCGTGATATATCAACCGGTATTCAATCTCTGGTATATAATTTTACTGACAGATATATCACTAATATCTGATATTTAAAACACTGAGTTATGCAGAGAGGAAAAAAAGAGTTTTTTCTCTGTTTAATTCTCTGAGGCTTATCCCTTTTATAGCGATACGTTCTAACATAAAGAACATTTCTATCGGGATTTTTTTCATTAGGGATCGTGAATATCGCGATTAAAGAGTCACAGCTTCACGATACGACGCTTATAGAGAATGGACTCCCGTCCATTTACTTTCCTCCATAATTGATTGGCTCACTAAACACTTATATCCTTTTTTCCGAAAAGCCCGATAAATCCCAATAATATTCATGCCACCGAGAAAAAAAAAGTTTAGAATTAAAGATTTCTACGATTATGAAGAAATCTCAATCACTAGTAATCCCCATTTATGCCAGGACGATGATGACAAGGATCTAAGTCTCTGAATGTCATCATTGTTCTATAAGTTTGTGACACCTTTAAACTTTGACAAGAAGCGTAGATCATGCTCAGTCCTTTCTCTCCTCTCCTTTACTTTCTTTAGTATTATTAGGGTACCTTTGAACTTCTCTTAGAAATAAATGAAGGCATAAAGTAGTTTTTACTTCCTAAACATTTAATGTCTTAGTGTATGTAGGATTGTATTAAATAAGTCTGGCATTTTGCTAGATGACCCTTGTCAGCTTTTTACTCTGCTTCATTCTCCCTTAAATACGCTTCTTCTTGAGTGCATAATTGATTTATCTCCCTCAATCTGTGTAACACGCACAATCCTATCATTCTATCATGAATTGTGCCGTGTTGGACATGTGTCTGACACGTGTGTCTTATATATTTATAAGAATTTGCCGTGTATTGGCGCATCGTGTCCATATTGATGTGATTGTGTCCAAGCAACATAGCCCTCAATCCCACGGTTTAAGAAGAAAAACTCAGGGATTGAAGTACTAGTATACACATGTAATCCAATCCTTGAAGGTCATGGAATAACCACATTTAATTCACTAGAGATAGCATAAGTTTAAGTCCATGTGCCAGTAACGGTCACTGCTATCAATGTAATCAATGCATGCATATGCATAAATATTTGAAGATAATGAGTGGGGAGGGAACTTTTATCTCTGAGGCCATGTCAATGAAAAGCCTATCAGCTCATACATTCTCCCCTGCCCTAAGCTAGCTCAGCCACAATCACAAATGACAAGAAAAGAAGAAATGATCGACATGATGCAGAAACTTCTATGTTAATGCTCAAAAGTATGTCTTTTTATTTATTATATTTCAAACTTTTTGGGAAGGGCAGGGGAAGCAAATAAAATTGACAAAACAAATCACAGCATTGAAGGACATCAGAATAATTCAGGTTATCAATGAAAGCATGAATTTGTTGGCCAAAATAGCTCTTTTGGTTCTATTTGCAAAATATCAACAACCACCTTACAGTTTTCCATACTTTTCTGGTTCCATTGATTCTCATATTGATACCTCTCCTGGATACATCCACCAGTAATCTTCATTGCACACAGCCCCGATACCATTGTATTTCTCTAACAATTATTCAATATCGGTTGAACGATAACACTTTGTCAAGCTTTTGCTATGACAACCAATCCTCCATTTGCTCCATATGTTGCTAAGGAGACATCAAAAGCAAAACCAGGTTACCAGAGTTGATGCAATGTAGAATTTTCATAAACATACTATCAATCATTTAAAGGAGGGTAAAGAAAACTTATATGAACTCAGACTTCTAAAAGTTAAGACTGTAAATTAAAAAAGAATAGAATCTTAATAGTCGAATATACTTGGTCGACATATATAGCTAATTAAAGATTGGTTTGTTTGTTTGCCATCATAGTACTAAAAAAAAGGGAGAACGTGCATTAACAACCATGTTCTTTTTCTTGTTTTTATATTTCTCATCATGGTTAGTTATGTAAATGCAAAATTTTAAAATTCTTGTGAGTGGTGAATACAATTGGGTTAATGAAGTAAAAGAAAATGATGGGTTTCTAAAACATCAGCATGGTCGTTACTCCTTATCACTTCAACTGATTAATTTCTTATGTGCGACTCATCTTTCTAATAATGCTGAGTATAATTGGATTATTGGAGCTAACCCAGTTTTGGGTTTCTTTTGCTTCTTTTCTTAAACATAAGATCCAAAAAAGATTCACAATAAAGAAGCCAAGAAACAATAAAAATGAAAATGTTAAGAATTTTGAGATTTACATCAAATTCAAGATCAATGAATCACAAGAAACCCTAAGAAATTTGAGAGTCGCGAGGAGAAGGAGAAAAAAGTCACCTCAATTCGAGATCCCGAAGAAATTTGGGGCCGATTCCTTCGCCTAAAGAAGAGACGGGGCTTATTCTGATTTTTTGGGGTTTTAGTAGAAACTTGTACTTGAAAGGGTTTTCAAGGGTCTTTCAAGTTTCGGCGGGTCAAATTAGGCTGTTTTGAAGGGGGAATTTTTTTTTTTTTTTTTTTTTTTTTGGTCAAATAAGACGCGCGGGGTCAAAGTAGGCGGGCGCATCAGAAGTCATCCTGCAGTCAAAAGAGAAGAGGGGAAAAAAAAAAAAAAAGAAAAGAAAAAAAAAAAAAAGTCCATTGTCCAATTTATTTTTGCTCTTTAAGATCTAGGCCCCTGATAAATCCCTAATTTAGATATTAGTCTTTAATAATCTCATATTTCGACACAAGTCTCTCACAATTTATGGCTTATTTGTTTTCTATTACTTCTTAACTAATTAGCATTTTTAGGTTATTACTTCTTCTTCTCATACTCCTGTTAATCTAAGTTAACTAAAACAATTATTGTCTTTTTATTTTTTTGTTTTATTGGCATTTCTTGCTCATACTTCTCTTCCCGTAAAGAATTTTTCTTCTAAAGTTTTCATTCAATATCATATCTTGACTTTTTCTCTCTCATACAACTCCAAAGTTCGAGACAAATTTGTCATTTAACAATATAATTGAATTGTGTTATGATTACTTACGGGATTTGGACAAAATAAATAGTAAATGACTAATATCAAGTGAACCTTATATTGTTAGGGATTAATATCTAAATATGATATTATTGGGGATTAGTATTTAAATAAGAAATTTCTTAAGAACTTATATCTTTTAAAACCCATTTTTTTTCTTATATTTTTTGTCTTTATTGAAATATTCTATCATTGTAAGGATTGTTACAATGATAACTTTACTACTGGCAATTGGAGCTCGAAAGGAAATTTAATAAAATTTATCATTAAACTGCATTTAACGAAATAAGTAATAAATAATATATGCAATTGTTTCCAGAATATACTCTTTTACAAATTAAATTCACATGGAAAGTTTAAAATCTTATAAAAAGTTTTATTTCTTTTCATGGGCATTGCACATGCTTGAAATTCTAGTTCTAGCATGCAAAATTTCACAGTTTGAGTAATGGTGTGTTTTGAGACGATTTTGTGGCTATAAAATGACAAAAAATATTTCAAAAAAAACTTCTTTATTGAAATTTTTACGCCCGACCTTCTAGTTTAGAAGATTGTATATTATTTAGAAAGCCATCAGATTGATTTAAATGATAATAATGCAAAATGTTCGAAGAAACAAGCACGTGTCTTTATCAAATTAATTAGTCATGTAACAAGCTAAAATGTATAGTCACATGCACCGCACGTGTTAAAAAATAGTTTCAAGATAAATAAAATTGGCATAAAGGCCCATCATTCTAGTTTTGAAGATAATTAAGCTCATGTAGTTATTATACTAATGATTTTGTGTTGTTTTAGTTGCAGATTTCATCAAGATCATGTTTTAGTTTTTAGATTCAACAAAACACTCAAAATCAAGTTTTGAAGCCAATTATTATTGATTAAAGAGCTCAAGCATGAAAATCATATTAAATACTCATGGAGAAGTCCAACTCAAAAGAATCAAGTTTGATCGAGTCAAGATGAAGAGAAGATCATATCAAGAAAAGGCTTGATTGAGGTTTTACCTGCACAAAAAATACAGAATTTTAGAACTTAAGAATAGAAAGTATATGGTACTCAATACTACTGTTATAACAAGTAGCTATGTGAGTTGTGATTTACAGGGAGGGACTAGCGATGGAAGCGTGTTGTAAGTTCTCTTTTAGTTTACTTGAAATGATTAAAATTCTTCTTTTGTTCTTGTAAAGAAAAAGGAAAAAGAATCTATTGTTAAGTTAAAATGAAAGTAGTAAAATGAGAAGGTGGAGAAAATAGAAAATGAGTTTATACAAAGAGAGTGAAAATAGTTAATAGAAGAGACTTGTGATTGGTGATAATATAAACTAAAGATTAAAAGAAAAGAAGAAAAACCCTACAAGTACTTACTTACCTCTTCGGCGCATGCTTACCTTTGATCCATATCGACGATGTACCTTGGCTTGAAGGCGAATGAAGCATGACATATTGGATCTTCACGATTCCCGTTCTAAATTACGAAATGAAGGTGCAAGCTATACTAACATAGAAATGGCTATCCATCACCATAAGCCATCAATGACACTTGCAAGGACAAGACAAATTCGAGGTTATTGGAGTCATTTGGTTTTACAAACATAAAAGAGAAAAACAAGAACAAGAATAAAGAAGAAGAAATAACTTTTGATTTGATTAAAATAATAATGAAAGAAAATAAGAAAGACTTATACCGGTGTCATGTGTCCGCTCCACTCTCGTTCTCCTATGAAACTTATCTCTCATCTCAGTTACATAAAGAAAAACAAAAATTATATAAAAGAAAATAAAAACCTAAGTTACAAACTAAATTACAGCCTAATCTATACTCTCTGCTGAATTGTTCTCTCTAGCCTCTGAATTTACAGGTATTTATAGCAAAAAAAGAAAGGAGAAGAGCATCTGAAGATAGGGGGAGCAAACGCTCCCCGCATCTCAACTGAAATGCGACGAAAACACGGCATTTGCGGTGTTTCCGCGGCCTGTATGTGGCCAGATAGCCACATCCACGGTGTGCGAGCTTCTGATCTCTCAAACATCCCTTTATCTCCTGATAGCTTTTCAGTTTGGTCTCTAAATTCATCTATATCACTGTTGATCTTCAACTAATCGAAATGCATCAAAATCCGAATTTAATCGGTTTTCATTTTATGTTATCTCTCTGATTTGCTCTAATCTTCAACTGACAATTGTCATAATCCTTGATTTTGATTTAATCTGAACTTTAATGGGCTTTTGGGCTGATTTTCTCTTCCTTCTCCTTTAGTAAACACCCTGCAAATAATTAGACAAAAAAGATAATTAAAGCAGAGTTTTATTAAACAATAAATATGGGAATGTGACGATCACTATGCAATATCAGTGGCCGCTCACACCCCCTATCCTCTGCTCGTCTAATAAATAAAAGATGAAACTATGTTAACCTAGTCTAACTCACTTTCATGAAAATCACGGTTGCATTTAACATGTGCAACAAGCCGTTAAACATCTAGATTATCCTTAGAGGACGAGTTTTGTCTCGTGAGGATTTTCAGTGGATTACATCCACAAAATTCATAAAGAAAGAGAAACAAAGACTTGTTATCAATCAATGTAAGGAGTTAAACTATATTTCTCATCTAATTTATTACTTTACCCTAAGTCATATGCACCTTTATGACAGTGAAATTTTAACTCAGGGTTTTTCAACTTTAACTCTTATCCCTTATTTTTTTTATATTTCTGGTTGTATTACCTTTTAGTTCTATTAAGTTTTCTAATCTGCCCATATAACGAGCCGTTAGTGGTGACTCTCAAAATAGACGGTCTCAGGGCACCGGATGAGAAAACGCCCCAAGGACTTAAGGATTCGAGCAAACAAGGCCATAATACTAAGAGTTTTTATTTATAAGATGGACCGCTTTTAGGCGTGAATACTTATACTTTATGAGGCACAAATATCCAACTTAATCAGAGGATTTTTGATAAATATATATGTATTCTTTTTCTTTTCATTTTTTCTCTTTTTTTATAAGGCATAAGAATCTTAGTTTTTGAACCCTAAGTGTGTAAGTGTATAAAGCTTGCATATTTCATCAAGGTAAAAATTAATACTAAATTACTTTTTCAAATTTTCTTCCTAACCCTAAAAATTAAACAAATAATCTTATGTTAATCAAGTATACGAGATTCTAATTATGATTCTCTTATTCCTTAAAATTAATTTAATTTCTTACAAAAAAATAGGTCAAAATATTGTTTCTCTTTTCAAAAAGTTTTTTAAAAGCAAAGAAAATGTTAATTATTTTAAACAAAAAGAAAACCAAGAAAACCTATGTTATGTTGGAACCCTCCCCCACGCCAATCTTATGTATTGTCCTCAATGTATGAACAAATACATAAATACATGAAAAAGAAGAAAAGGGAAGGAAAATGTTATCTCAAGGTGGTGGTTGCGGTGGTGGTCAGATTGGGCCAATCGTTTCTGCCCAATCTAAATGACGTGGATTATCTTGGAACCCACTTTTGACGATCTCTTTTTATTTATATTTTTATTATCCCCTTTATGAATATGATCATGTAAGATTCGGAAATGAAATTTATCCCGGTTATATGGCCAATTTTTGAATATTATCACTAAGTCATAATTGTCTTTATCTTGATCAACAATGCTATGTGACTTTGTGAAATAGATGATTTGGGCTCTTGAAATGATAAGAATGGGAGCCAATACTGACTGGGTATATGATTTAAATCAAGTTTAGGTTCAGGAGTCAGTTTTAGTTTAAATTTTGAGTCCAAATCAAAGAAATGAAATTCACATTCTTTTCCTATCAATAGAACATGACTATCCAAAATTAGTGATTCAATTTCTAGATCTATAGGTATGAGAATAAATATTGGGTCGAGAAATTGGTCCAAATTGGGTAAGGACACTGGAGTCAACATAGATTCGAAGATGGGAACTGAATCACAAGGTTAGGGATCGGGGTCGCATTCACATTCAAGTTCAATCTCATTGAATGGAAAACTTTCTAATTTATCTAAAGTTTGAAATTAGTCGAGTTCAAGTTTGTGTGATGAAATTGACTCTTGGTTAAAGTCTCCAAGACACCATGATTATTCGTTCCTATCAATAGGCTAGGGCAATCAGGATTGATCGAAAATGTGTTAGGTAGAGTTTTGTCATTCTTATCTTCTACATTGTTGATCAAATGACTCATTTGTGCTTCTAGCATATTAACAGATTGAAAAAAATGATGTTCGAACTGAATCAGGTTTTTCATACTCCTGTTTGAGTCCATAGGTTCTTTTTTTTATTGTGGGACTTGGAAAATGAAGTAAGGATCTTGGATTTGGAAGCTTTGTGAGAATTGTGAGTCCATCATTTTCAGTTTTTGTTCTTGGGACTCAATCATTGCTTCTATACTCTTAGTCACCTCATATTTTTCTTCTATGGGTTGATCATGAATAAGAAAATTTTAAGCTGAATGACTCGGGGGAGTTGTATCCCTATTGACTCTGTGAAGAGTAGTGATGATTATTCCAATCCTATTATAATATTGGGACTGGGGCATATATTGATTTGGATAAGACCAATCTGGCATGCTTGGGTGGCTAAAGTTATGATATGTCGGGTTGATAATATCCGAGTTAAAAGAGGTCAGGGTGAAGTATGGATCACTATATGCATATGAATAATTGTGATTATAATCTATATCGCCAAAATGTCAAAAATAAAAATAAAAAACAAGCAAACAAACAAACAAATCTAGTCTAAGTTAGGGTAGACTTTAGACCTAAACGACTCCTAACTGGTTAGACTGTCCACGGGAGGTATATTGCAGGATCTGACCACAAGTTAATTCGCCAAGTAGGGGCAAGACTAGTGGAAGGTATCTGTGTCTAAGCAATAGGTCTAATTATGCCAAACCACTGTTCTTCGAGGTTTCGCCTCTCAATCCCCAACCGTTGACACAGATTTGACAAGAGTCAAATTCAAATCAACTTTCCCCTTAGATCAGTTTCCTATTGAGTCCAAGATGTCCCCAGGGCTAATGTCTACTCAGTTTTAAGTTAAGCTTGGGTTAGTGAGTGAGGAGATTGTTTGTGGGCTAAGGAAGGGTAATGACTTCCCCATCTTATCTGTTTAAGGATGTGTCCATAATCATATTCTTGCATTGTATAAGTATATAGTAAAAAAGTAACACTTAAGCAATATTTCATACAAGAATGAACCTTATGCTAAATGCTATGCACAGATACCTTGGCTCCAGCACTCGTCAACAGTAAGTAGAAATGTAACGAAATGGACACACGCCTAAATGCAAGTTTAAATGTTTTTTTAGCATTTACAAGTAACAATTAACTGTTGACCTTAGAAAAGTATGTAGAATGAGTTAAATAAGAAAATAAATAGCTGCAGAAACTTAAACTTTGCAATTCAACTAACCTGCAAAAAATACATGTTAGTAGTCACTCAGATTGTCGCGGAATGCGGCAAATCTGAGGGCTCTACTCTCTGCTTTCTAGAGAGAGTCCAGGGCCACTCATATGTTCACTGCAGCAAAATTTTTCTTGATATCAATCATTGCACAACAAGACAAAGAAGAAAGTTAACCAAAATAGTAAACTAAAAGAGATTTACTTACGGTCCCTCCCCGGCAACGGCGCCAAAATTTGATTGAGGTTTTATCTGCACAAAAATATAGCATTTCAGAACTTAAGAATAGAAAGTGTAAGGTACTCAATACTACCACTATAGCAAGTAGCTATGCGGGTCGTGATCCATAAGGAAGGACTAGCGATGGAAGCGTGTTGTAAGTTCTCTTTTAGTTTACTTGAAATGGTTAAAATTCTTATTTTGTTCTTATAAAGAAAAAGGAAAAAGAATCTATTGTTAAGTTATGAAGAAAGTGGTAGATTGAGAAGGTGGAGAAATTGAAAAATAAGTTTATACAAAGAAAGTGAAAATAGTAAATAGAAGAGAGTTGTAATCAGTAGTAATTTAAGCTAAAGATTAAAAGAAAAGAAGAAAAACCCTAAAAGTACTTACTTACCTCTTCGACGCCTGCTTATCTTTGATCTATATCGACGATGTACCTTGGCTTGAGGAGATCGAAGCATGGCATATAGGATCTTCACCATTCCCATTCTAAACTACGAAATGAAGGTGCAAGCTACACTAATATAGAAATGACTATCCATCACCATAGGCCATTAACGACACTTGCAAGGGCAAGGCAAATTCGAGGTTTTGGGAGTCATTTAGATTTACAAATACAAAAGAGGAAAGTAAAAGAAAAACAAGAACAAGAATAAAAAAGAAGAAGCAACTTTTGATTCAATTAAAATAACAGTGAAAGAAAAGAAGAAAGACTTACACCGGTGTCATGTTCAGTACAAACTCCACTCTCATTCTCCCATGAAACTCATCGCTCATCTCAGTCACATAAAGAAAAATAAAAATTACATAAAAAATAAAAACCTAAGTTACAAACTAAAGTCCAGCCTAGCCTATACTTTATGCTGAATCGTTCTCTCTAGTCTCAGAATTTGTAGGTATTTATAGTAAAAATGGAAAGGGGAAGAGTGCCTAAAGATAGGGGGAGTAAAGGCTCCCCGTATCTCAACTGAAATGTAGCAGAAACACGGTATTTGCGGCATTTTTACGGCCTATGTAGCAGAAACACGATATTTACGACATTTTTACGGCCTGTATGTGGCCAGATGGCCACATCCATGGTGCGCGAGCCTTTGATCTCTCGAACATCCTTTATTTCCTAATAGATTTTCAGTTTGGGCTATGGATTCATCTATATCTTTGTTGTTCTTCAGCTAACTGAAATGGATCAATCAAAATCCGAATTTAACCAGTTTTCATTTAGTGTAATCTCTCTGATTTGCTCTGATCTTCAACTGACAATTGCCTTAATCCTTGATTTTGATTTAATCTGAAATTTAGTGGGGTTTTGAGCTCGTTTTCTCTTTCTTCTCCTTTAGTAAAGGCCCTGCAAATAATTAGATAAAAAAGATAATTAAAGCAGAGTTTTATTAAACAATAAATATGAGAATGTGACGATAAATATGTAATATCAGTGACCGATCAAGTCTCTAGTTTGTAAGGATGTTTAGATTTTTTGTAAAGTATAGATTAATTTTGCTTGCTCAAGCTTATACACAATCCAAAGTTTGATACCAGTTTTAAAGATTTTGTGTTTCAGTTTAACTGGTTTTCATTTAAAGTTTATCAATTTAAAAAATCAAGTTTTCAGAAATGTTTTTGATATCTCAAAAAGAAGTTCATAAGTTTGAAATATATTGATATTTTTAATCACACATATTCGTACTCAAATGTACCCATATGAACTTATTTTGTAGAATTTATAAAAATTTATTTAAATTTAAATGAATTTTAAAATACAAAGCAATATGTATTTTTGGTCCTGAGCCGGTCGACTGGGCGGTTGACCGGAAGTGTCATAAGCCATTTGGCTTGTTGTAGTCGTCAGATTTTGGCCTACACCAAGATCAGGACATGTGTCACACCTTGTCAAAACCTCCTGAGATAGACAATAGGACCTGGCAGCAGAGTATCTTCCCGAGGCGTTGTCCAACAGTTCCGTGGGCACTCCACCCTCCGAGGACTCCATCGTCCCAAGGTCTCCTATATTTCGAGCACAGTCCTGAGCACCATTCAATAGTTCATGTGATTTCTCCTTCTCTCGAGACTTCACTGAGGTCGATTCTGAGGTCGATTCTTCCCAATCCGAGTAAGGCAAATACATCAACTGACCTAATTGATCATGATCTTCAATTTAGCAAACAGGATTCTCTTAAGTCACGGATTCAGTCATGCCACAGGTCATCTAACATTTTGAACGTTGCAACGACCTCTACTCCAGCACGGACAGTTACAGAAAGAAGCAGAAATCTCTCTCATCAATCAAGGGCATAATCTAAGTTGTTACGAAGAAATCCCAACGTGTTAATCATGTAGTTGCGAAAATCCGCATGATCAGCACCACCAATTATGACTCTCAGAGTATTTATACACTGAGACCTGAAGCTAAGTGGGGATCGAGATCCAAAAAAGGCCAAGAGAATCTTAAAGAGACAATCTATTTCAAACTGCTTTAAGCAAAAACTATATCAAAACCAGAGATTATAAACAGAGTAAGCTCTGTGGAGTTCACTGTAACATCTTGAAAATAGTGAATTCTCTCTTCTCTCGTGGTTTTTCGCAAAATAAGTTTCCACGTAAAATTCTGTGTATTCACTTCTTCTCTATTCATATGTATCTACATTTACCCTTATTCCCCGTGATGTGAAATTGACCGTTTGATCAATCATGCTGGAAAATCTTCACCACATTTGCTTTCACTGAGATCGAGTCCCTACACTCAAGATCTCTCCCCCGACCTTCCTCAAAAAGCCTCTTCAGTATCAATAATGGCTCCTTGAAAGCGAGCCGCCAACAATGCAACCTCAAAGGCAAAGCCATCGAACCACTAGGGGCACAACCTCCCGACCAACCAGTAATCAACCACATGCTAAAAGGCATTGGGTCCATCTCACCACCAGAACCTTCCTTCAGTGTCTAAATGTCTCAATAATAAGAAGACCAACTCTTTCAGATGTTCTATGAGATGAAAGAGCAAATGAAGGAACATCAATAATAATTCGATCATGAGCAAGAACAGATAGCACTCGATCGCTAGAACATCCTCCATGAGTAAGAGGAGCAGAGGCAACTCAACCAACAGCTTTAGGCTCAAGTTGTAACCCTCCAGAACAACACCAATCAAGCAGAGGACGATCCCGAGAGCAGAAGATCCCCAAGTCTCCATGTCCTCGACGAGCTGATCGAGAGGTGAATCGTGGAGGCCAAGTACCACAACACTTGATCCTCACTACCCGCTTCCATGACCCTCCTTTCTCCTTAGAGATTCAGGAGTGTGAATTTCTAAGAAAATTCTTGACTCCCACCTTTGACAGCGACACCGGAGTGAGCAATCCTGTTTAACACATCCGTCACTTTCAAGAAAAAATGATGCTTTATTCTCGTAATAACCCAATCATGCTCCTCAACTTCCCTTCAAGCATGAAGGGCACATCAGAAACAAGGCCACAAAACTAAGAGGGATTATTTGTTCCTTATTATCACCTTTAGGCTTGAATAATCATGCTTCTTGAGGCATAATTATCCAGCTTAATAAGTGATTTTTTTCTTTTTATCCTTCATATATAATATATATATATATTATTTATTTTTGCTTTATGGCATTTTAGATCTTTGTTTCCATCCCAAAAATGTGTAAGTGTGAAATGCATACTATCTAAGGCAAAAAATTCACGATAAATTTATCTTCCCAATTTATCTTATTTAGCCTATAATTTTAAATAAGATCTATTATTTTGACTAGGTTTAAGATGTCATAATTATGACTTCCTTAATTTCTAAGGTCATCTTAATTTTCTTAAAAATAGATCAAAACTTTGTCTCTTGTTTCAAAAAAATTTTTAAAGAAAAGGAAAGTTCCTATACAAAAGGGAAAATTCTAAAATATCCTAAAAGAAGTATAAAAGAAATCTAAAAAACTCTACGTTAGTAAACCCTCCCCCACACTTATCTCATGCATTATCCTCAATGCATAGTGATGTATGTATGCATGAAACAAATAGAGAGGGAAGGAAAAATCACCTCAAGGTGGTGCTTCCGGTGGTGGTCTAATTGGTCCACGAAATGCGGCCCAATCTAATTTGCGTGGAGTTCGGAGGAACTCACCAGAGCCCTCTATAATACAACCCATTATTATGATGTATATATGAATGATTTTTATTAAAAATTTACCCCATCTAATTTTCAAATTTTCAAAATAATTTTTGAGTCAATTTTATCAACACCCTTGTTACAAAATGGAGTGTGAAAAGATGGAATGATTGATTTGGATTCAGGAAGTGCAGGAACTAATACTGACTCAGGAATTTGACTTAAGTTAAGTAAAGGTTCAGGAGTCAAAATTGGTTTAGGAATCGGGTCCAAATTAAGAAATTGAAACTTAAGTCCACATTCATTTCCCCGCAACAGAATGTGACTTTCTAAGATTGGTGATTCAAGTTCAAGAATGACAAGTATGGGAACCAAAACTGACTCTAATATGTTGCTCAAATTGGATAGCGAAATAGGAGTCAATATTAATTTAGGAAGTTGAACTAGATCACAAATTTGAGGATCGAAGTCACATCTTCATTAAGTTCAATTTCATACAAATGAGAACTTGCCAATTTATCAAATAGGACTTTCAAAAAAATGAAATTGGTCAAGTTTAATTTATTGATCATAAAAGATTGGTGATTCAATTTCACGATGGATAGGCACAGGATCCAATACTGACTCGGGAAAAGGCCTGAAATCAGGTAAAAATACCTCAGTCAATATTGAATCGGGAACTGAAATTGAATTATCAAGTTGAGGTTCAGGATCATATTCATGCTCAAGTTCAATCTCAGGAAAAGGATACTTGCCAAAATGTCAATGAGATTTTCAATATTGAAGTTTGGTCAAGTATAGATGGGTTGTGCTAAAATTGAATCTTGATTTCTAAAATAACATGATTCCTGGTCTAGATTGATAGAGTTAGGGATATCTGAATTGGTTAAAGGTTAATAAGAATGAGTTTCTTCATTCCTATGAATGTTGACCAATTGACTCAGTTGTGCTTCTAACCTATCAATAGATTAGGTAAAAGATTTTTGAAATTGTTGTGAGGTCTCATGTAAGATTTCTATACTCTTTTCTAGCTCAGATTTTTCTTCAAATGGTTGTTTTAGAAAGGGAATGTAGGAATCTTGATTTTGAAAAAATTATGAAGATTGTGAGTCCAACAAGTTTTGAGATTGACGCTCGAACTCACGCAAGAATTCCTCAGTCAATCCCAAGATGTATGTTTGATCATTTTGAAGAGGTGGGACTGAGTAAGACTCTTAAAAATATTATGAAATTGGAGAGGCCAACATGTTCTAAAATTATCGCTCGGCCTCTTGCAGGTTGGCATCTATACTCTTTTCTAACTCAGATTTTTCTTCACATTGTGGTTCTAGAAAAGGAGCATAGGAAGCAAAATTAGGAAATGAATATTGTGAAAATTATGGACAAGGTGGTTGAAAATTTGACTTGGGGGAGGTGAATTCCCATTGACTTTATGAAGAGTAGAAATTATTTTGGAAATTATAGTCATACGATTGGGGGTATGGTTTGTATTGATTCGGATAAGGCTAAGCCGGTGTATTTGGTTGGTTCATAGTATAAAAAGGCGGGTTGAAATTATCCGAATTAAATGAGGTCGGTGTGAAATATGGATTCATATTAGGATTGAAAGAATTATTGTTATTGAATTCCATTTCACAAACAATCACAAACAAAAAAGAAAAAGCAAGCAACAAACAAAAAGAAAAGAAAAAAAATCAAAACCAAGCCTATACTAAGGTTGACCTAGACCTAGACGACTCCTAACTGGCCGATTACTAGGGGGAGGTTGTTACTTGAATCTGACTACAAGTTAATCGGTCAGGTAGGGACAAAATACGGTGGGAGGTATCCGTGCGTAAGCAACAGGTTTTAATTATGCCAAACCACGGTATCTTCGAGGCAATCCCCAACCTTAGACTCTGATTTCACAAGAGTAAAATTCAAAATAAGTTTCACCCTCGGTCAATCTCTTAATGAGTCTGAGATGTCCCTATGGGCCAACGTCTATCAATTTTTATTAGAGCTTGGATTGTGTGTGTGGGGAGGTGATTTTTGGGCTAAGAAAAGGTGATGAAATTTCCACCTTATCTTGTATGGGTTTTGTCCTTAATTTCAATTCCTGCAAGTGTACAATATAGACAAGAAAATAACACAAAATGAATAATTCACCCACGTGTTTGTCCTGCTATATGCAATGCCATATGTGCACCTCAGTCCATATCACAACAACAGAACAAAATACAATATATTAGAACTGAATTGACACGTGCCTAAATGCAAATGTTTAAATTGTTTTAAAGCATTCAAATACCATATTTTAGTTCTTTAGTTATTGTAGTGTTTCAGGTCAAATTACAAACATTCACCAGTAGATTACAAAAGTACATTCAAGAAAATAGAGCCCTGCAAAAATTGTGAACCAGGAACCCTAAATGTGCCGCGTTTCCGCGGCTATTTTGGAGTTTCCGCCGAAAATGTATTGAATCAAGCTCCCTGCTTTCAAGAGCAGGGAGGTGCAAGGATTTTACGGCTTCTGCAATGTTAAAGTTCTAATACTTTGACCTGCATACCAAAATAGAGAAGAAAATGTTAACAAAAATGTGAAATCAAAACCATTCACATCCCCGACAACGGCGCCAAAAATTTGATCGGGGCGGAACAAGCATCTGAAAATGTGTGTTTATGAAATCAGTAAAATTATATATGTATGTTAATGTTCCCTTGATACTTTCGTTATAGCATTGGCTCAACGGGTCGAATCCACATGGACGGGAGGCTATAGAAGTATTAACAGTTTATGTTCACGTCAGTTGTTAGCAAGTTCTTCTTTGTTAAAGAATGAGAAAAAGAAAATAAAAAAAAGAAATGCAGAAGTGATAGGTGAAGAAGACGATGAAAACTGCAATGTGAAAACAAAATAAGAAATGATTGTGAATTGGTAAAGCAAAACAAGAAAGTATAAAATGAGAGATAAAAGAAAATGAAATAAGAAGAGGTTTTCGAAATATGATAAAAGAGTTTGGAAATTGATTTTTTAAAACAAGATAAAAGAAAACTCATGGCTACTAATTACTAATTGCTTCACTAACCATGCTAACCTCTTAGTGATAGTTGTCTCACATGGATTTTTGGCCATCACTGATCCTTGGCTTCAAGAGACGATACAGAGCATGGCACATAAGATTGCTCTTCTACATTCAAACAACACATCCATACCACACAGCAAGTTGCATGCTATATTAGATCATCAAAACCGGTTAGAGGTGAGCATGAAATAAAGAAGACATTGCAAGTTAGCAAGTTAGTGGGTTAGGTGTTAGAATGTTAGAATGTTAGAATCCATCATCATGAGCCATCAATGGCTCTTGCAAGAGAAAGACCTTGTCGAGGCTACTAGATTCATGTGGATTATCAAGTAAGTGGTTAGATGGTTAGTGATTAGTAGTTAGATTGCCATAGAAGAGGAAAAGTTAGATAAGCATCATGTAGAAGATAGAGAAGATTACAATGGAGAAGAAAGGAGACACCTTTACATAGATTGTCACCATCTATTACATCAATCTCTCTTTCTCTCTCTGAATCTCTCAGCCCTACTACAAGATCTATAAAAGAAAAGAAAATACAAAATAAAAGAGAAAGGAAATCCTAATCTACAACTAGAAAAGAGAAAACCTAGCCTAATTTTAAATCTGCTTGCGTTTCCGCCAAACCCTGCCATATTTATAGGCAAAAGGAGGTTTCAGAAGACGAGACGAGGCCACGCGTCGAAAATCGACGCGTGAACCCTACACACTGCCACGGAAATGCGATTATTGCCGCGTTTTCGTGACAATACTAGGGACCTAGATCCCTAGTTTTGGTGCAGGGGTTCGCGGTGCTTCAAAGACCTTCTAGATATACTTAGAATCGGGTATTTTTGTCCAGATTCGCGTCAGACACCCGCAAGGGTCTAGATTCAATGTATCTTCTAGAAACTCCCTTGCTTGACCTCCAAGAAATGAGGATTTAATTACCCAAAAATGGGTTTAATTAAGCTCTTATTACCCTTTTACCATTGGACTCTTGATTATCTACAAGAGAGACCAAAACGCGGTTTCGACTGACATTTTATTCATAAATTAGTAGGAAAATATGATATATTAATGTAGAACTGTAGACTAATCAGTCCTACAATCTGCCAACTCGCTCTCTCAACAACTTTTTGGAGGCAATGAGGGCTTCCCCTCTCGAGCCTAAACTTACATCCAATTAGCAGAGGCAATGAAGCCTTCCTCCAATCATTTCACGAAACCCAGCAATGTTGGAGGGAAGTCAGAGTCCACCAAGAAACTCAACGAAACTCTCGGCCACACTCCAGTCTGGCCTCGATGATAGCCTCCTTATAAGAAGCAGGTGTCCCTATTCTCCCGCTAAGTCCGCTCTGAAGCTACAGGCCAGTGAGACACTTCACTCCACTGAAACTCCCAATCAATAAAGTGTTCAATATCTTCAAAGATTAACCATGGGTCAAATGCCCTAAACGGTCCAACTCAATATCTTACTTCTCGGTCGAAGGAATATTGCTCCTACCATGAGTGCAAGGGACACAAAACTGTTCACTGTTGGGCCATATAAAGGTACCTGAAGGAACTCATCCAACAAGGCCCACTCAATGAGCACTTCCTCGCTCCCAAAGTAATTTCCAGATAGCCAAACACACATCCTCTCGGGAGTAGAATCAGATCTCCAAGTACAAAATGATCAACTGAATTCCCAGATTCCTTTCATACAGTGTTCCTACTTCCAATCCTAACCATATGTATTGCATTATTTGAATAAAATATTATTCTGTGCTCTTAACTTTTTCTAGTGCATCCTTTCATCCACACACCACGTTGATGGAATTTCTCCCACCTGGATGCAGCCAAGAGAACCCCCCACTGATAGGATTTCTCCCACTCGAAGGTGGTTACGACTAAAATCATTGTGGAAATTAATGCAATCAAATATTACAACTATGCGGCTCAATCAAAATCAAGAAATGAAGCCGAATATTCAGTGAAGAGCTCCAAACTTCTCCTCAATATTCCTTCTTGATGTAATGAGAAAAACCAGTAAGCTAAGCATAATGACAATATATCAAGCAAGCATTCAAGGGCAAGTATAAACAATAGTAAGTATGCAAGAATGTAAGTAAGAGTGAGTGAGAGGGGAGAAAATAACAATCACAAACACAAAGATTTGTTTCAAGGTTCGAGTCACTGCTCTATATCCCCGCCTTCACTGCAATGAAGAATTTCACTAACTCCTCAAGAACTCAACTACAAAAGATCTTACTAGATCCGGAGCCTCAACTCTAACCTCAATCCTCAACACAAGAGGAGGCGCAAAGAGGGAACAAGATTATAAAGCACTTGTTGACCTCAGGGATCACAAACTCTCTCAATACAACTTCCTATAGTATAGAGTGGAGATTTTAGCTCAAGAAGTTTATGAGAGAGAATAATTGAAAGATTGAACTTTAAAGCTTGAAAAAAACTTTCAGAGAATGTTTTGAAATGAGAGCACTTTAAAAGCTATAAACTTGTAAATTTTCAAAACAAAATTTTCTACAAATTTCTCTTGATTTTTTCTCTTGATTTTAAAAATTTTCTTGTTGTTAATCCTCTACAAATGATACTTATTTATAGGCAATAGGTAAATATCATTAGAGAATAATCTAAACAAAATATAGCTATCGAAACACTAATAAAGTGAAATATACACGTTTGAGAATACGACAAAACTATTTATAGCAGAAAATACCCGTTGGAATTCAAATATCTAAATCTGGACACATTAGCGATCGACTGGGAGGTTAACCGCCAAAGCTAGTTCATAAACTAGCCATTGCCAACGGTCAATTGGGAGGTCGACCGGCTAAGATCAAACATAGCTCAATTTTGAGTTTACACTGGCAGTCGACCGCTCGGTCACTAGCCAATAGAGCTTACAAAGTTCAGCTCTGGCATGCGGTCGACCGGGTGGTCGACCAGCCAAGGGTCCAAGTTTGTGCACAACTTTGTACATGTTCAATTGACCGGGCAGTCGACCGGACAGAGCATACAATTTAGCTCTGCACACCGTCGGTCGACCGGGCCTTGCCCCAAAAGTCCAAAACCTTTGTTTTTCAAATACCTATGTATTTTAAAACAATATATATAAATTTAAACATAGTTTTGGTAAGAATTTAACCATGTAATATATGTAAACATAAAAAATCAAAACATGTATTTATAACTTAAATCAAGACAACTTATTTTGAAAAAAAATCATTTTGTGTGTGAAACTTTTGAGCATTCAATCTATCACTTTAAACGTAAACATACTAATTCTTACAATTGTTTTATACCAAACTCCAAGTGTTCTTCAAGTGAGGTTCTCCAAATTCCACAATTTGATCTTGTTAGCTTTAACCACATGCTTGAATCAACTGGAGTACTTCATTACCTTCCTTTACAGGAAGAGTGAAGCAAATACTAAACCTTCAAACCACAAAATTTACAAACACTAAAACAAAACTGTTAGTACCAAAACAACATGACCTTTGTAATCATCAAATAGAGTATTGTACCATTGGATCAACAATCTCCCCTTTTTGATGATGACAAAAACTTATGGAGTTATTATTATTTTAAAAACAATAAGAAAAAGTTTCTTATGAAGCTCCCATGAAATTGTGCATAAACTCTAAATAATTTCATAAAAATTGTAAACAAGGGACATTAAGATATATTAATTAGAACAAGTAATTATAACTGCATAAGAATAGTTAATCAAAAATAACAATATGCATTAAACGGCCTCCATCCAACCAATCCGCCATCCTCCAATTAAGTAATAAAGCTAATAGAGTGTATAGTGTGCTAACCATTCCATAATAACAAGAATATCCAAATAAGCATATAGCAAAGCATAATGTCATACCAACTGAAAATTCAACTGAATTACAAGCCATTTATCCAAACAAAAGGAAATACAAAGCCATCATTTAAACCATAAACTAAAAGTAACATAAATGTTATTACAAACCATAATGTTTTTCAAAGACATAAAATCAAACTAAATGCAAAACTAACTAGCTCCTAATCCCAATATCTCATTCTTCTCCCTTTTTTGTTAACAACAAAATAAAGGGGGAATAAAAGATCACTCCTTAGGTGGATCAATGGAAGTGCCAAACATTGCCTCGAACGTGAAGACGATCATCCAAAGGATCTGAATCTTCCTGATATACATCAGTCGGTGCAGAAGGAGCAGTCCATGGATCAAACGGAGGACCAGTGGGAGGCAGAGGGCAGGAGTAGCTAGAGTGTTGGCCCGGAGGCCTTCCTCTCTGATTTTAATGATGATTAACTCATGTAGTTATATTTACTAATAATCTTGTGATTTTAGTTTCAGATCATTTAGTAAGATATTAGTTGGTGATTGCAACAAGATGAGTTTTGGAAGCCCTCACTTGGTGATTCCCGAGCCCGAGCGTCAAGATCATACATAGCCTTGCTCGTTGGATCACGGAGTTTGGACCGAGTCGGCTTGAAGATGAAGATTATCAAGAAGACTTAGGTATCCATAGTTTAGTGTGTTTTAGATCCATATGTAAAGCTTAGAATAGTTGATATGCTCAAGTACACAATACACACACGTTTTATGTTTGGATTTGGTTTTCAAGAATAGTTTAGATCAAAATAAGTTTAAATGGTTTTATATATATTAGATGTGTTCAATATACATACATGCTTCATATCTTAAACAAACTTATTTTGATATGTCTATTCATGAGTTTTAGGAAAAATCAGATTTCCTATTGAAAAATCCAAGTTTGATAAAATACAAGTTTTGGTTTTTGATAAAAATGATAAAACACAAAAATAGTTTCATATGCTTGATATTTGAGTTGAAATGTTTATCACATGTTTATATATCAATGCAAAATGGTAAAACTATTTTTGGGGATTTTTAGAAAAGATAAAAGATTTCTAACATGTTTTTCTGACCCAATTTTCTGACCCAGACTGTGGCTGACAGGCTAGGTCGGTCGACCGCAACGGTCGACCGAACCAAGGGCCAGTAGACCGTTGCGGTCGACTGACGTGCACAGCTTTGTGCACGTCTGGCAGACACAGGGCCGTCGGCCGACCGGATCAGAGAGCCTTGCTCTCTGTATCTGGGCGGTCGACGAGAGGGCTCGAACGGAACAAAGAAGTCTGCTCTCTGTATCTGGGCGGTCGGCCGGGCGGTCGACCGGATTGCTCCAACGGTCATATTTTTGACCGTTGGCGGTCGGCCGACCAGCCGACCGCAAGCCTGTCAGGCTGCCAGATCAGCCTAACGGCTAGTTTTCTGTTGGGGCTATAAATACCCCATCTCTTGGGGTGTTTTGATAAGACTTTTGACAAGAAAAATTTCAGAGTTCTCCAGTATTAAAACAAGTTTTTAAAAGTGTTTTTGGGCTTTAAAACTTCCAAATTGGTTTTTGTGTTTTAGGGTTGGGAAAATCAAAGAAAATAGAAATTTGGGAGATTTGTTTTGTTATTCAATTCTATCATTTACAAAGAGTTTTCCCAAGTGTTTTCTTTGCGTCTTTATTTTCCAAACACCTAGTTTTTCCACACTTGAGCTTATCTTCTATCCTATTCTATTAGGATCTTGTTTTTGTGAAAAAGAGAATAGAGAGATTGTTTGAGGTTGTGGAAACCTCCAAGTTGTACACCCTTACTTGTTGTATCCCTCTTTAGTAGAAGTTGATCGGGTGATTGGTTTGCTCCCTCTTTGGTAGAGGTTGAGGTTTGTGTTTGCTCCCTCTATTGTAAGGTGGAGTTTGGTTGTTGGCTACGGGCCTTATCCCTCTTCGGTAGAGGTGGATTGGTTGTATTGCCTCGGTGGCATTGTACGGTTGAGAGAGGAGTTCAGTACTCCTTTAGTGGATTAGAAATCCTTCTCGGTGAAGGCGGGGACGTAGAGCTAGGGGCTCGAACCTCGAAACATATCTTTGTGTTTGCGTTTGATCCATTGCCTCTTAACCCTCTCTCTCTTTATATTGTGCAAAGCATTATTCATATTGCCATATCGTTCATATTGCTTGTGTTGCCTTGCATCTTTCATATTGTTATACATCCATTATATGCTTGGCTTGTTTGTGTGTGCCACACTTGTACTTAACCACAAGAGCTTCATATAGCACCTCAACCATATCTAGGGGAATCAAGAGGAGTTAGTCCAGAGCCCTTCACGGGGAATTCGGCTATACTTGTGTGTTGTACTAAGTGTGTTGCAAAATAGTTTTTAAGCTTCCGCAT
The DNA here is from genome assembly GCA_038442645.1 of Agave tequilana. NCBI lineage: Eukaryota > Viridiplantae > Streptophyta > Magnoliopsida > Asparagales > Asparagaceae > Agave > Agave tequilana. The sequence continues at coordinate 149,885 of JAVJIF010031535.1, forward strand.
TTAGCGCATTTAGTTTCTAGATTAGCACTATCACCTATTCACCCCCCCTCTAGGTGATTTCATAGAGGGCATGGACAGAGGCCAAGTGTTGTGCGAATGCACCTTGTCACTGCAGTCCTGCAGGTAATGTGTGCACACATATAGGCCATAGTATTCTTCAACTCCATCAGCGTAACCCTGATCTCATCTTGGTTGGAGAGAACTTTCTCAATAAGAGAGGTAGTGCTAGCATGTCCAAGTGAGAGAGTATGCATTTGTTTCAAAAGATAGGAGTATGGATAAGAAGCAGACTATGAACTAATGTCACCTTGGGGAGAAGGTGGAACATGATGTGCAGGGATCACTCTAGCTACACGAGTTGTTGAATGCTCTTTAAGAGAGTCCGATCGATGCTAACAACAGGAGGAATGGAAGCTCTCTAGAATGATCAACACGATAATGCTTGAAGATGTAAGTCAACATCATCCCATGGGAAAGATTCCTATTGGGGATCATGTGATAATCACTAATCTTGTTGTCTAGAATTAGTTTAGGAATATTGACTTAGATCCTTTCTGGAGGCAGTAGATAAGGAGTGGAGCACATCCTCCGGCATGGCTAAACTCTCCAGACTTAGGAAGGATGTTATGCAGAACTCTTCAGACTTTGACTAAGATTTGTAAGATGAGACTGAAGTGTTTCACTCCTCATTTTCAAACAAGGCCGGGCTGCCATTGTCATGTAGTAAAGTAGATGCAGTGATGTGAGACTCATTTTTAAGATAATGATCAAAGAAAAGAAAGTATGGTTATAGATATCAATTCCAGCACATGGAAGCCTAAGGATATGGGCAAAGGCATCAAGATTGAACTTTAGATTGGTCTTGCATACTATTCGTAGTTCGAAAGTCATGAAGAACTCTATCATTGTTAAACCATTTACACAAATTATAGAAAGACTTAATCTTTCTAGAATCTTTTAAAAGAATTGTATAGTGGTACGAAAATGGTCAAATCAATAGAGATTTGTTAAACTTGTTCTTAAAAATCTAAATTTAATTTCAATCTAGATGGGAAAATCTTTAGATGAAAGTTGGAATCTTATTCTATGAACTAAAATTCTATAAGCATTAAAAATACGAAATAAAAGAAAAAAATACTAACCAATGCAAAGGTTAAGTAAATAAAGCAATGAAAAAAAATAAGAGAGGGAGGGAAAAGAAAGATGAACCCAGAATCGACACAAGACTTGGTTCCTTTCATCGCCATGACGTCTCCCTCTTCTGAACGATGCTGAAAACAAAGAAAGTAGAAGAGCTAGAAACTGAAAAGAGAAGTTGACATGCACAGAAAAGCATAAAGTAGATCATGAATTAAAAGAAAAAAAATCATATCACAGAAATTATAAAGAAAATAGAGAAAGCTTAGACTAAAATGGTGCACAATCTTTATTGAAGAAGACTGAATTTCATTGAAGAATCGTCATAATAAAACTCTCGATCTTTTCTAAATCTCACATTACAACACACGAAACTCTCCTCTGAATTACTTTTCAGCCTTTTGGTGTACAATTCTCTTCATGAAAATAGGTATTCAGGGAAAATTGGGATAAGGATAAGATACAAAGATAGGGGCGGCAAGCCCTCCCATAATTCAAACACCAGGCCATAGAAATACGGCTTTGGCCGCGTTTTTGCGACCATCCTCTGATCATAGAGCCAGAGGAAGGGAGCTCTCTCTGTTGATCTGCTCTCTATCCTTTTATCCTTTTAGAATTTTAGTCTTTGTCTAGAATTAATGATATATTCCGTTATCTTCAGAAGAACCGATTGGGTCTTCAAAAATCTATTTTTTCTTTGAATGTTGACCAGTATTATCTTATCTGATATATTTAGTCTTCAGATAAGATGACTTTTAGAACCTATGTATTAAATATATCCCCTTGATTTGTTTGATCTTTTGTATTTTTGGATTTAATTGGATAAATCTATCAATCTCTTCCTTTTCTTCATTAGTTACATTGCATACCACTAAACATGAAAATACATTAAACAATAGAGTTTATTTAAAAGTAAATAAAGAAATGTGACATATATGATACTAAATATGCAATGCACGTGTATAATCATACCCCACACTTATTTTTTTTCAAAAAGAAAAATAGAGCTAACCTAACCTATCTCACTTTCGTAGGAATCACAGTTGCACTAGTACGTGCAACAAGCTGTTAAACCTCTAGGTTACCCTTAGAGGATGAGTTTTGTCTCGTTAGTATTTTCAGTGGATTACACCCACAAATTCATAAAGAAAGAGAAATAAATTGTTAGTATTTTGAAAATGTATTTTAAAAAGAAGAGAAAATATTTGAAGTATTTTTGCAAGAATTAAGCAATTTATAAATTATAGGGGCACCAAACTATTCATCCTTAGGCTCAGTCTCTATTCAATAATTTGTTATCAATTCAGAATTTAGAGTCCAAATGTATTTCTCACCTAATATATTATTTTTCCTTAAGTCATAGCATTTTTGTGACCGTGAATATTTGACTAAGGATTCTTCAACTCTAACTCTTATGCCCTATTTTATATATTTTGATGGTGATATCCCTTAGTTTTATTAGGCTTTCTAATTCACCCATGTAATGAGCTATAGGTCAGTGACTCTCAAACCAGACAGTTTTAGGGCACTGGGCGAGGAAAACACCCTAGGACTTAAGGACTCGAGTAATAGGGCCACAAAACTTAGGATTTTTATTGATTATGGACCACTTTTAGTGTGAATACATATGTTTTATGAGGCACATATACCAAGCTTAATCAGAGGATTTTTTATAAGGCATAAGAGTCTTCATTTCTGAACTTTAAGTGTGAGTGTATAAAGAATGCATATTTTTTTAAGGTACAAATCAAGACTAAACTACTTTTCCAATTTTTCTTCCTAACCTTAGAAATAAAACAAATCATCTTATTTTGACTAAGTATAAGAAATCCTAAATGATTCTCGTATACCTTAAAATTAACTTAATTTCTTATAAAAATAAGTCAAAATATAGTTTCTATATTCAAAAGGTTTTATAAGAAAAGAAGTGTTAGTATATATTTTTATTTTTTTTAAGTAAGAAAAATCTATGTTAAAAAAACTATGTTAGAATCCTCCCCCACACTTATCTCATGCATTGTCCTCAATGTATGAATGCATAGCATGATACAAATATAAGGATATGATGGGTAGATAGTACCTGATGAGGATGAGTGAAAATCATCCGTCATTGCCTAAAATAGAAATCAAAACAAAAAAAAACACAAAAATATAATACATAATGGATCCCTGGTAGGTATAGAGATCAATCCTGATAAATAGAATCTTCCATAGGGATTTTCTCCACTTATGAGCTTAGATACTCACGGTACGGTTTTAAATAATAGCCATTTACTTAAAAAGTGGTATCATCCATGGCATTGTGAACCTCTACTGCACCATGTGAGTGCACCTTATGAATAATATAGGGACCGGTCTAACGGGATTTCAATTTTCCTTTGAAGAGATGTAAACGGGAATTGTAAAGGAGGACTTTCTATCCTGGATGGAAATCCTTTTGAATTATGACCCTACCATAAATCATTTTCATACGGTCCTTGTACCATTTTGAGTAGTCATATGCATCATTCCTTATCTCTTCAAACTCATCGAGTTAAAGTTTCTTAGACTTTCTCACCCTATCAAGATCAAAATCTAGGCATTTGATTGCCTAGTATGCCTTATGTTCTAGCCAATAGGAAGATGACAAGTTTTGTCATAGACTAACCTATATGGAGACATTACTATAGGAGTCGTAAACTCAGTTCTATATGCCCATAGGGTATCAGTTAATCAAAGAGACCAATCTTTCTAGTGGTGTTCATAGTTTTCTCTCGAATGGCCCTAATGGCTCGGTTGGAGACCTCTACTTGGCCGCTAGTGTGTGGGTGGTAAGGGTCGCTACCCTATAATTGATGCAGTATTTTCTTATTAAGGCACCAAATGTATGATTGCAGAGAAATTTTTCACCATCGCTAATGATTGCACGAGGAAAGCCAAAACAAGAATATACATTCTCTTTCAAGAAGTTTACCATAACTTTATGGTCATTGGATTTACATGCTACAATATTTATCCATTTACAGACGTAGTCAACTGCCACGAGGATATGCTGGTATCCATGAGATATAGGAAAGGGACCCATGAAGTAGATGCCCCTGTTTTCCATTATGTTTGCAAAGGGGGAAAACTTACAATAAAAGTTGAGGAGCTAAATTACAAGTATTCTTAAAAAGATTACAAGTAGATCTCCTCAGAGATTCTGGAGAAGTGTGCCGATAGGAGTCTGGTCAGCGCGCGACCACTTTGTCCCTTTGACGATGCGAGCGATGAGATTCCCTTCTCGCCTGGTTCGGGGAATCAGAGAATAGAAGGTTGGTAGAACCCTCTTGCTGCTTCTCAAAATCGCCTTCAATTAGGAATTCCTTCTCGCCTGGTTCCGGAGATTCCTTGAGAAGAAGGACGATGATAGGGTACTAACACCCTGGATAGAGAAAGCAATTCTCTAAAAGGTCTCTGAATTCGAGAGCGCACGGTGCTTATGAAGAAGCCCGATCTTTGAGAAGACGCCAATCTCGCTGATGATCAATCGATGATCCTCCTTGATCTCCTCCGATCCTCCTCCCTTGTGCCCCTGACGGGCTATTTATAGGGAGAGCAAGGGTATAATCGTTCCCTTGAAGATATGGAAACAGATTGAACCTAATCTGTTTGAATCTGGAAAGTAGCCTTGCTGCGAGGCTAGGATAGCTTCTGCGGAGCTAGAATTGGCAGGTCGGTTGATCTGTTTTGATCCTTTCCATATTGTTGGAGATTCTCCTTGATCCTTACTCGTTTCAAGAGAGTCCAGAGATAGCGGCAATCACCTGCCATATTTGAATCCTAATTGGATTTGATCAGATTGGATCCGATCTCATCAGGAGATTTGATTGGTCAAAGGTTGACCATAGTAGACCAATAACGGAGCTGCCCGCTTTGAAGCTCATAGCGGAGCTAGAGGCAACTCTTGGCGAGGTCCTGAAAAGAGGCTTTTCGGCGAAGCTGTCAATTAGCTTCCTGGCGATGCTCTGGATGATGCTAGCCTCTCAAAACGAGGCTATCTCCTTGGGCTAATGTAATGCTAAATGCTAGCATCTTAGACCTGCTGAGGTCTGTTTAGAAACAATCCGGGTTCACTGTTCTGCTTGCTGGATCAGTGGGGTCCGAGCTGCTTCTTGTCCCTTGGAGGTGGGTGGAAACTGGTCTTCAGCTTGTCTGTCCCTTGTCTTTTATAAATGTCAACAAGTTTAGACATCGTTCGGACCAATGAGAATCTTGTCTTTTTTAAGTGTCAACAAGACCCGCTTCAAAGTTTTCGAGAGTCTGCAATAGCTCAGACTCCGAAACACTTTGAACTGCTGTGATAGTATGTGGAGTATGAACGTCGCCATGATGGTGAGTTCAGCTTCGCCTTCAATCCTGCTTGGAATGAATTCGCGAGAATTGTACTGGTTCGCGAGTAGCTTCGCGTCGGGGTAGCTCCGCATCTGGGCTTCCAAGAAATAAGTTCGCTTTGGAACTCCTGTTGCCTTTTCAAAGCCAACTGCCGTGGGGCGGTTACGAGGAGGATCATTCCTTCTTTCGCACTGATCGAGAGAGATGTTCTCCGACTTGCACGTTTCCAAGGGAGGATATTCCCTTTCTTCAAGGCGCCATAAGTGCCTTTTATGAGGGAGACGTTTCTCCTTCGCACGGTTCCAAGGGAAACCGTCCCTGTTCTCAAGGCGCAGTAAATGCCTTAAATGCGCTCGTGTTTCCACGCTTGAGGTGGGAGTGCTCAGGCCATGGGGCCTATAAATAGGACACTTGAGGTCCTCTGAAGAGAAATGTTTTGCCTTTCTTCTTCTCTTCTCTTGGTTGAGAGAGATACTCAGATCTCTGAATTAGTGGGAAAGCCCACTCTGGTTGTCTATCCGGCCAAGGACCAGTAAGTCTTGATCGTTCAACGACTTCACCGATTTTTAGGGAATTCATCTCCCTTAGTTTAGCTTTGACAGCTGCTTTAGGGATTAACTTCCCTCGATCTTCATCTTGCAATTGGCTGCTGCAGAGAAGGATCTCATCATGGCTTTCTGCGAAGCCATCGTCTTGATTTGATTAGAGAGACCATTGCCTGTTTAGTCCGCTGCGTAGGCAGGACTTGGGACTTGGCCTCTTCAATAGTTGAGCCAGTCTTGCCATATCGGTGAATGTTGAGACTGTTTCTCACAAGATCAGTCTGACTTTGCCGTATAGGTGAAGCTAGGACTTGGCGTTTGCTGAGCCAGCCCATGGTTGCTGTACAGGTGGAGCTTGTCCTCTGCTGAAGTCGGATTGCTTTTGCCGCCCAAGAATCTGACTTAATATCTTTGCAGCTCTTTCTGTGCTTGACTGCTAACTTGCTCCAATTTGCCTTGCAGTGAGCTATGCTTGCCAGTCTGGTAACTTGATGGAAGAGAAACCATGAAACTGCCTTATGCTTCCCCGGTTGAAGCTTTACTTTTAAGCAGGAGGAACAATTCGGGGGCAGCGAATGCGCGTCCCAGGGGCTGTTGGCAGCCTCTTATCCGAGATGATTTGTTCTGAGGTGAGGCTGGCCGCCGCCTTTATCGGAGAGGATCCGCTTCAAGATAATGGGCGTCGCCTGTGGGATCGCCGGCATCATTGCCGACTTTCAACTTTGGTGGCTTTTGGGGGCGATCCACTTCAGGAAAGCGGATATCGCGCCTGTTAGATCACTGGTACCACTGCCAATTCCCATTATACGTGATCTATCGTGTTGGCGGCGATAGGTTTTTATTGCCAGGCTTCAACAAAAATGGCCTGGCAAGATCTGCCATTTTGTGGAGAAAAATGACCGTGTCCTTGTGGCACCACTGATTACAGCCTTATGCAGGAGGAGGGCCCTTCCTGTCCCGTTGGTCTGGCCTGGGAGCAGATAAAACCGCTTGTATGCCTTTTATGCAAATGACCTTGTTAGGCAACTTGGTGTGTATATGAAACGCAGCTTTGATGTAATATCAAATGTACCCTTGCTTTTGAATCAATGAAAGTCATCGTCTGATCATCTGATTTTTGCTTACTTTCATTGGGAGTTCGGCCATTGCTGGGCTGGACTGTGTGCGGAGCTAAGGACATAGCACCTTTTTAGAGGGCTAAGGTAAGCCTCTCGGCGAAGCCTTTAAAAGATTGTGCGAAGTTCGCACTTTTGCACCAGTAGAGTTAACTCTTAGTAGAGTTGAACCGGCGCTTCTCGGGAAGGCACTTCGGGCGCTGTTTCGAATTAATTCGAAACGGCGGCATGGGCCTTTTTTCGAGGCCTCATTTCAGGCGCTGATTGGCCTATAAAAGCCCGATCGGGCTGAATATGAAAGGTCTATCTTTTTTCAGAGAACTTTCTATCTCTTCCTCTTCTTCTTCCCTTTTATTCAGAGATCTTTGAGGACTCTAGCAGCTCTTCAATGGCGCCCAAAAGACGAGCGGGAAAAGAAGTGGCGACTTCTGCGGCGGAGGGCCTTCCTCCTTCGGTCATCGGCGACCAGTCACTGGTAAGGAATTTTTCTCCCAGATTAGAGATGGTGGTCTTCCTCCTTTGGAGTCGGTATCTGGCCATTAGGACGATCGAATATGATCTGTCCTCATCAGGGAACTCGTTTCCCTTAACTTCCCTATTTTCCTTGCACCAGGGAAGTAAGAACGAACAGTTCTTCTTTAGGCTTCCGTAGGAAGCCATTGCTCGGGCAATCTCCATCCTGTTGAGGAACAGGATATGGGTCGTGTTCCTTCAGTCGTGGCTACGAAGGACGACCGTTGACCATGATGTCCTTTTGATGACGTCAGCCCTTAGGGCTATGCCACTTCCTGCTTTAAGCGAAGTCGGCGCTTTGGATATTTTCTGCAAAGATGCAGTCTTATCCATGAAGCGAAGCTTTTTCAAAGCTATCGCCTTGCAGGCCCTGCTTGCTGGGCGAGGCTATGCCTTAGCGAATTTTTATGTTTTCGCATCCACTTGATTGGTGAACTAATCATAGTTCATTTCTGTTTTTGCAGTACATTACGCCTCCGGCCTCCAGAACAGCCTGTTCGTTCTAACCAGTCGAGCAGGCGGAAACATCAGCTTGCAGTTCTATGGGCAGGCTTCATTGTTCAGCGAGCCGAGCTCCCTTGTACGGGATACGCTCATCCAGGACGGTCGTCCGCAGGCCATGCGGAGCATCTTGACTACGGCTCCGCTTGAAGATATCGACCATCAGGCTTACAGAAAGCCTGACTTCATGTTCGGGGATGCTGCACCTGATCCCGATCGCCAGCTGCAGGCCGGTGAAGGCCAGTGGATCTTCCAGTTGGACGGCGAGAGATTCTACCTCCCGTCCACTAAGCGGCATTTTGCTTTGTCTTCCTTCGCGAGCGTGACTCAGGCTCGGAAGATGGCGTGGGGCGTGAGCCTAAATGTCGAGTCTGAAGTGTCGGGAGGTTGACATTCCAGTCCGGCTATTCGAGGGCGGGCCATCCTCGTAGCATAATGGGGCTTTACCCTGGGAAGGTATCGCGGGACCTTCCAGTAGGAGAGAACCCAGCTGCGGCGCCGACCTTTGGCACTCAGTTCTGCGAAGTTGACGGGAACTACCCCGCCACCGATTTCAGGACTCCCGGTTGGGTCCACCCTCCTAGGTCGTGGTGGGCGGAGTTGACCAACTATATCCTCACTCATTTTGAGGGAGACTTAGAGAGGTTAAACCTCCATGAGGCCGTCAGGGCGACCTGCTACGGCATTGAGATGAAGGTGGCGTGCTTCTACGCCATCCTTGAGTTGTACTGCCCGGCCTCGGGGACTTTCTTCACCCCGGTTGGTGAGTTGGGCATGGCCCTGCACGAGATGCGGGAGATCTCTGCTTTGCCCTTCGGGTCTCTTCCATACGAAGAGTACTTTCCCTGTGAGGCAGAGTTGGCTATTCTGGAGAAGCAGGAGCCTGCTCTGCTCGAGACATATCGGGAGTTGATGTGCCACTTGCATATCTATTCCAGCATCCACGGAGGTGGCAAGGGTAGCTCGAAGAGCTTGAAGAGCTGGGGGAACTACTTGTTCCCGGATATGACTAGTGCGCCTGAGGCAGCTCATTGCGGAGTTGCTGAAGAAGACATCTTGGCAAGGATGGAGGTGCATGCTGAAAAGGACATCGTCGTGGCAGAAGATGATGGTCCTTTCGGGAAGGGTGATGTTCTTCGGAGCTTTCACCATCAGGCCCGTCGGCCTATGTCTCGCAAGGTGTTGCTGGCCGGCTTCTTAACCATCTGGTTAAAGAAGTGTGTCGTGCCTTCTTCTTCGGGTGACATCGTCCACCCGAATGTGCTGCTGCCTGCCGTCCGCTTGGTCCATGGCCACCGTCTGGGTCTTCTCCCGGCCATGGTGTGTTGTATTCAGAGGGGCCTTCGTGCACTGACGGAGGCTTTCTGCAGGCCAATGGCGTCAAGGCGAGGGAAGGGTGCCGTCCTGCCTTGTGACGGACCCAATCCTAGGGTAGGTTTACCGTACACCTACTTGATGGCGTGGTTCGCCTTGCACTGCCCCAGTTTGATTGGAGCTGGGGAAGACCCTCCGCAGGGTGTTCAAACGGCGCTTCTCCGTCGCTTTGAAGGCCGTTCGTGGCAGAAAACTTATGTGGCCGAGGCCTGTAAGTTAGTGCGTCGTTATGACGCTTATAGCCTGTTCCGTTGTTTTCCTCGCCTGCGGGGTGCATGATACAACGAGGAATTCCCTGACGTGGAGTCAGGTCGGTCTCCCATGAGTCGGGGTGTTTTCGAGTGGCTGGTCTGTATCCGGCCCTCGCATTACTGTACAGGAGGGGGGATACCTGCTACCTGGAGCCCTACGTCCCGAGCCGGTTTGCCCGCAATTTGGGTATGACCAGTTATATGTGGGCAACCCCAATCCGGACCTGGCTTTCATGGGGAGCCTCATTGATGGGGCTCGTGCTTGGCGGTTCTTTACCGCGGATGACACTGGAGCGTGGCTACGCACGCCGCTGAGGGATCCCGGCCTTTGGACGACCCTGTGTTTCTGCAATGGTATGCAGCTTCGAACTCTACACCTGCTGGGGTTTAATGCCAACCGTTCGGGTGTGAAGTAATTTCTCATCGGATGAGGCAGAAGGCTTCTGATAAGAAGAAGGAGGGCAAACGAGTCCGTTGTCCCTGGCATAGAGGAGTTCACGCTGTGGATGATAGCGAGGCTTCTGATGCAGGGAGCCCTCGCTTTGAGGTAGGGACGAGGGCTGATGCCATGAAGCTGATACTCGTGAAGACGGGTCTGGGTGTAGTGGGACAGCTCCCTCACAACATGTGAAAGAAGTGGAAGAAGAGGACTCTGATGTCCACTTCAAAAGGAAGCGTGGGAGTGGATCCCGTAGGAAGTCGTCGGCGAAGAGGCCCCCGTCGCAAGACCTACCATCGTGGTAGAGGGTGAGCCCTCTGCGGCGCCTCATCCTGCTGCTCCATTAGGGGTTGAGCCGTCGGTTGCTGAACCGACAACTG
>JAVJIF010031536.1:0-187536 GCA_038442645.1 Agave tequilana
AAAAGTTGAGGAGCTAAATTACAAGTATTCTTAAAAAGATTACAAGTAGATCTCCCTCAGAGATTCTGGAGAAGTGTGCCGATAGGAGTCTGGTCAGCGCGCGCCCACTTTGTCCCTTTGACGATGCGAGCGATGGATTCCCTTCTCGCCTGGTTCGGGGAATCAGAGAATAGAAGGTTGGTAGAACCCTCTTGCTACTTCTCAAAATCGCCTTCAATTAGGAATCCTTCTCGCCTGGTTCCGGAGATTCCTTGAGAAGAAGGACGATGATAGGGTACCAACACCTGGATAGAGAAAGCAATCTCTAAAAGGTCTCTGAATTCGAGAGCGCCGGTGCTTATGAAGAAGCCCGATTCTTTGAGAAGACGCCAATCTCACTGATGATCAATCGATGATCCTCCTTGATCTCCTCCGATCCTCCTCCCTTGTGCCCCTGTCGGGCTATTTATAGGGAGAGCAAGGGTATAATCGTCCCCTTGAAGATATGGAAACAGATTGAACCTAATCTGTTTGAATCTGGAAAGTAGCCTTGCTGCGAGGCTAGGATAGCTTCTGCGGAGCTAGAATTGGCAGGTCGGTTGATCTGTTTTGATCCTTTCCATATTGTTGGGAGATTCTCCTTGATCCTCTTACTCGTTTCAAGAGAGTCCAGAGATAGCGGCAATCACCTGCCATATTTGAATCCTAATGGATTTGATCAGATTGGATCCGATCTCATCAGGAGATTTGATTGGTCAAAGGTTGACCATAGTAGACCAATAACGGAGCTGCCCGCTTTGAAGCTCATAGCGGAGCTAGAGGCAACTCTTGGCGAGTCCGAAAAGAGGCTTTTCGGCGAAGCTGTCAATTAGCTTCCTGGCGATGCTCTGGATGATGCTAGCCTCTCAAACGAGGCTATCTCCTTGGGCTAATGTAATGCTAAATACTAGCATTTTAGACCTGCTGAGGTCTATTTAGAAACAATCGGGTTCACTGTTCTGCTTGCTGGATCAGTGGGGTCCGAGTGCTTCCTTGTCCCTTGGAGGTGGGTGGAAACTGGTCTTCAGCTGTCTGTCCCTTGTCTTTTGTAAATATCAACAAGTTTAGACATCGTTCGGACCAATGAGAATCTTGTCTTTTTTAAGTGTCAACAAGACCCCCTTCAAAGTTTTCGAGAGTCTGCAATAGCTCAGACTCCGAAACACTTTGAAACTGCTGTGATAGTATGTGGAGTATGAACGTCGCCATGATGGTTGAGTTCAGCTTTGCCTTCAATCCTGCTTTGGAATGAATTCGCCGAAGAATTGTACTGGTTCGCGAGTAGCTTCACGTCGGGGTAGCTCCGCATCTGGGCTTCCAAGAAATAAGTTCGCTTTGGAACTCCTGTTGCCTTTTCAAAGCCAACTGCCGTGGGGCGGGTACGAGGAGGATCATTCCTTCTTTCGCACTGATTGAGAGAGATGTTCTCCGATTTGCACGTTTCCAAGGGAGGATATTCCTTTCTTCAAAGCGCCATAAGTGCCTTTTATGAGGGAGACGTTTTCCCCTTCGCACGGTTCCAAGGGAAACCGTCCCTGTCTTAAGGCGCAGTAAATGCCTTAAATGCGCTCGTGTTTCCACGCTGAGGTGGGAGTGCTCAGGCCATGGGGCCTATAAATAGGACACTTGAGGTCCTCTTGAAGAGAAATGTTTTGCCTTTCTTCTTCTCTTCTCTTGGTTGAGAGAGATACTCAGATCTCTGAATTAGTGGGAAAGCCCACTCTGGTTGTCTAAACCGGCCAAGGACCAGTAAGTCTTGATCATTCAAAGACTTCATCGCTTTTAGGGAATTCATCTCCCTTAGTTTAGCTTTGACAGCTGCTTTAGGGATTAACTTCCCTCGATCTTCATCTTGCAATTGGCTGCTGCAGAGAAGGATCTCATCATGGCTTTCTGCGAAACCATCATCTTGATTTGATCAGAGAGACCATGCTTGTTTAGTCCGCTGCGTAGCAGGACTTGGGACTTGGCCTCTTCAATAGTTGAGCCAGTCTTGCCATATGGTGAATGTTGAGACTGTTTCTCATAAGATCAGTATGACTTTGCCGTATAGGTGAAAGCTAGGACTTGGCGTTTGCTGAGCCAGCCCATGGTTGCTGTGCAGGCGGAGCTTGTTCCACTGCTGAAGTCGGATTGCTTTTGCCGCCCAAGATCTGACTTAATATCTTTGCAGCTCTTTCTGTGCTTGACTGCTAACTTGCTCCATTTGCCTTGCAGTGAGCTATGCTTGCCAGTCTGGTAACTTGATGGGAAGAAACCATGAAATTGCCTTATGCTTCCCCGGTTGAAGCTTTACTTTTAGCAGGAGGAACAATTCGGGGCAGCGAATGCGCGTCCCAGGGGCTGTTGGCAGCCTCTTATCCGAGATGATTCGTTCTGAGGTGAGGCTGGCCGCCGCCTTTATCGGAGAGGATCCGCTTCAAGATAATGGGCGTCGCCTGTGGGATCGCCGGCATCATTGCCGACTTTCAACTTTGGTGGCTTTTGGGGATGATCCACTTCAGGAAAGCGGATATCGCGCCTGTTAGATCACTGGTACCACTGCCAATTCCCATTATACGTGATCTATCGTGTTGGCGGCGATAGGTTTTTATTGCCAGGCTTCAACAAAAATGGCCTGGCAAGATCTGCCATTTGTGGAGAAAAATAACCGTGTCCTTGTGGCACCAACTAATTACAGCCTTATGCAGGAGGAGGGCCCTTCCTGTCCCGTTGGTCTGGCCTGGGAGCAGATAAAACCGCTTGTATGCCTTTTATGCAAATGACCTTGTTAGGCAACTTGGTGTGTTATATGAAACACAGCTTCAATGTAATATCAAATGTACCCTTGCTTTTGAATCAATGAAAGTTCATCGTCTGATCATCTGATTTTTGCTTACTTTCATGGGAGTTCGGCCATTGCTGGGCTGGACTGTGTGCGGAGCTAAGGACATAGCACCTTTTTAGAGGGCTAAGGTAAGCCTCTCGGCGAAGCCTTTAAAAGATTGTGCGAAGTCCGCACTTTTGCACCAGTAGAGTTAACTCTTAGTAGAGTTGAACCGGCGCTTCTCGGGAAGGCGCTTCGGGCGCTGTTTCGAATTAATTCAAAACGGCGGCATGGGCCTTTTTTCGAGGCCTCATTTCAGGCGCTGATTGGCCTATAAAAGCCCGATCGGGTCTGAATATGGAAAGGTCTCTCTTTTTTCAGAGAACTTTCTATCTCTTCCTCTTCTTCTTCCCTTTCATTCAGAGATCTTTGAGGACTCTAGCAGCTCTTCAATGGCGCCCAAAAGACGAGCGGGGAAAAGAAGTGGCGACTTCTGCGGCGGAGGGCCTTCCTCCTTCGGTCATCGAGCGACCAGTCACTGGTAAGGAATTTTTCTCCAGATTAGAGATGGTGGTCTTCCTCCTTTGGAGTCGGTATCTGGCCATTAGGACGATCAAATATGATCTGTCCTCATCAGGGAACTCGTTTCCCTAACTTCCCTACTTCCTTGCACCAGGGAAGTAAGAACTGAACAGTTCTTCTTTTAGGCTTCCGTAGGAAGCCATTGCTCGGGCAATCTCCATCCTGTTGAGGAACATGATATGGGTCGTGTTCCTTCAGTCGTGGCCACGAAGGACGACCGTTGACCATGATGTCCTTTTGATGACGTCAGCCCTTAGGGCTATGCCACTTCCTGTTTTAAGCGAAGTCGGCGCTTTGGATATTTTCTGCAAGATGCAGTCTTATACATGAAGCGAAGCTTTTTCAAAGCTATCGCCTTGCAGGCCCTGCTTGCTGGGGGAGGCTATGCCTTAGCGAATTTTTATGTTTTCGCATCCACTTGATTGTGAACTAATCATAGTTCATTTCTGTTTTTGCAGTACATTACGCCTCCGGCCTCCAGAACAGTCTGTTCGGTCTAACCAGTCGAGCAGGCGGAAACATCAGCTTGCAGTTCTATGGGCAGGCTTCATTGTTCAGCGAGCTGAGCTCCCTTGTACGGGATACGCTCATCCAGGACGGTCGTCCGCAGGCCATGCGGAGCATCTTGACTACGGCTCCGCTTGAAGAATCGACCGTCAGGCTTACAGAAAGCCTGACTTCATGTTCGGGGATGCTGCACCTGATCCCGATCGCCAGCTGCAGGCCGGTGAAGGCCAGTGGATCTTCCAGTTGGACGGCGAGAGATTCTATATCTCCCGTCCACTAAGCGGCATTTTGCTTTGTCTTCCTTCGCGAGCGTGACTCAGGCTCGGAAGATGGCGTGGGGCGTGAGCCTAAATGTCGAGTCTGTGAGTGTCGGGAGGTTGACATTCCAGTCCGGCTATTCGAGGGCGGGCCATCCTCGTAGCATAATGGGGCTTTACCCTGGGAAGGTATCGCGGGACCTTCCAGTAGGAGAGAACCCAGCTGCGGGCGCCGACCTTTGGCACTCAGTTCTGCGAAGTTGACGGGAACTACCCCGCCACCGATTTCAGGACTCCCGGTTGGGTCCACCCTCCTAGGTCGTGGTGGGCGGAGTTGACCAACTATATCCTCACTCATTTTGAGGGAGTCTTAGAGAGGTTAAACCTCCATGAGGCCGTCAGGGCGACCTGCTACGGCATTGAGATGAAGGTGGCGTGCTTCTACGCCATCCTTGAGTTGTACTGCCCGGCCTCGGGGACTTTCTTCACCCGGTTGGTGAGTTGGGCATGGCCCTGCACGAGATGCGGGAGATCTCTGCTTTGCCCTTCGGGTCTCTTCCATACGAAGAGTACTTTCCCTGTGGGCGGAGTTGGCTATTCTGGAGAAGCAGGAGCTGCTCTGCTCGAGACATATCGGGAGTTGATGTGCCACTTGCATATCTGTTCCAGCATCCACGGAGGTGGCAAGGGTAGCTCGAAGAGCTTGAAGAGCTGGGGGAACTACTTGTTCCCGGATATGACTAGTGCGCCTGAGGCAGCTCATTGCGGAGTTGCTGAAGAAGACATCTTGGCAAGGATGGAGGTGCATGCTGAAAAGGACATCGTCGTGGCAGAAGATGATGGTCCTTTCGGGAAGGGTGATGTTCTTCGGAGCTTTCACCATCAGGCCCGTCGGCCTATGTCTCGCAAGGCGTTGCTGGCCGGCTTCTTAACCATCTGGTTAAAGAAGTGTGTCGTGCCTTCTTCTTCGGGTGACATCGTCCACCGAATGTGCTGCTGCCTGCCGTCCGCTTGGTCTATGGCCACCGTCTGGGTCTTCTCCCGGCCATGGTGTGTTGTATTCAGAGGGGTCTTCGTGCACTGACGGAGGCTTTCTGCAGGCCAATGGCGTCAAGGCGAGGGAAGGGTGCCGTCCTGCCTTGTGACGGACCCAATCCTAGGGTAGGTTTACCGTACACCTACTTGATGGCGTGGTTCACCTTGCACTGCCCCAGTTTGATTGGAGCTGGGGAAGACCCTCCGCAGGGTGTTCAAACGGCGCTTCTCCGTCGCTTTGAAGGCCGTTCGTGGCAGAAAACTTATGTGGCTGAGGCCCGTAAGTTAGTGCATCGTTATGACGCTTATAGCCTGTTCTGTTGTTTTCCTCGCCTGCGGGGTGCAGGATACAACGAGGAATTTCCATGATGTGGAGTCAGGTCGGTCTCCCATGAGTCGGGGTGTTTTCGAGTGGCTGGTCTGTATCCGGCCCTCGCATTTACTGTACAGGAGTGGGGATACCTGCTACCTGGAGCCCTACGTCCCGAGCCGGTTTGCCCGCCAATTTGGGTATGACCAGTTGTATGTGGGCAACCCCAATCCGGACCTGGCTTTCATGGGGAGCCTCATTGATGGGGCTCGTGCTTGGCGGTTCTTTACCGCGGATGACACTGGAGCGTGGCTACGCACGCCGCTGAGGATCCCGGCCTTTGGACGACCTGTGGTTTCTGCCAATGGTATGCAGCTTCGAACTCTACACCTGCTGGTTTTAATGCCAACCGTTCGGGTGTGAAGTTAATTTCTCATCGAATGAGGCAGAAAGCTTCTGATAAGATGGAGGGCAAACGAGTCCGTGTTCCTGGCATAGAGGAGTTCATCGCTGTGGATGATAGCGAGGCTTCTGATGCAGGGAAGCCCTCGCTTTGAGGTAGGGACGAGGGCTGATGCCCATGAAGCTGATACTCGTGAAGCCGGGTCTGGTTGTAGTGGGGACAGCTCCCTCACAACATGTGGAAGAAGTGGAAGAAGAGGACTCTGATGTCCACTTCAAAAGGAAGCGTGGGAGTGGATCCCGTAGGAAGTCGTCGGCGAAGAGGCCCCGTCGCCAGACTCCTACCATCGTGGTAGAGGGTGAGCCCTCTGCGGCGCGTCATCCTGCTGCTCCATTAGAGGTTGAGCCGTCGGTTGCTGAACCGACAACTGGTAAGATTGCATGATGCGCCTTTGATGTGTTCTAGATGACTCACCGTCTGCCTTGTGTGCAGGAGCTGAGGAGCATGGGGAGCAAGGGGACCAGTATGATCCTCTATTCGCTTATGGAACTGCAGCTGGTTCCTTTGCTCGCTCGGAGGAGTCTGGAGGTGATGCGGTCGACATTGGCCTCTCGGGTGCCGGGGACTTCTAAAGGAAAGTCCTATGGCATCTGGCTCTATCGGGTGGTCTGCGGAGGAATCGGCGAGCAGGCCGGTTATCCGCGTTGATTCTGGCAAGAACTTCGCGATGGAACCGCTAGACTGATGAGGCTGACGAAGTAACATCAGCCTTTGGTAAAATGACGACCTTTTGATCTCCTCTTGTTTACTGCATCTGCTTTCTGACCATGGCTTTGTTGCAGGTGTTCGGCCTCAAGATGCGTCGGCTTTGAAGGAGCGGGAGACTTCCCCTGGAAGGTCAGAGGGTGGGTGAGTGCTTCGTCCACGGCGGATGTTGCACGTTGGACGTGTTGTATGGCGACTTGCCTTCTTATCAGCCCACGTCAGCTGAAAGGCGAGAGGCTGAAGGGGCGGCAGTCCCGGAGGTATCCTCACTCCCAATCACATCAGCGAGCGAGGTGCCGGCAATTTTGCCCAGTGCGGGGCTGAGGGTGATCGTGGACCCTAGTTCCCCGACTTTGATTGTCGAGCCTGCTGCTCAGGAGTGGTGGTTGCCAGTCCTACCTCCGCGGTGGCTGGGTGCTGGTGTCGCTGAGGACTCCGCCGAGGTCACCTTTGGCTTGCCCTGCTGCTGTCGATGTTCCCGCTTCTTCTTCTGCGGCGGTGTCGACTGGGTTGGTAGATTGCTCCGAGGTTGTCTCAAGGGGTTGATGAAGCTGAGAATGACTTCATCGGTAATCTGGTCGACAGCTTCTATAACAGTTGGAGCAGACTATCGGTCTAGTCTTGAAGGGCTCGCCTGTGCCATTCTCGAAGCTGAAGATGGTCCTCTCCCGTGGCATTGAGTGTATCCGGGACTTTGAGGGGTACCATCAAGCTGCTGCTCTAGAGCTCCTGGTAGATGACCTTGAGAAGGACGTGGAGGAATGGCGCCATATCCATCGTTCAGACGCAGCGTCTCTGGCTGATGAACGGCTCACACGTCTTGTTGCCCAAAGGCGCGAGGCTCAGCTTGCCGCTCAAGAGGCTGCTGAGGCTATCTCCTCTGACTTGAAGTCCTTGGAGACAGAGCAAGCAGAGGTTGGGAGTGCAATTGATGCTTCCACCAGTGCTTTCTTGATGCCGAAGATAAGGTTAAGAGGGCCGAAGAGATGATCCGGAAGGCAAATCTCCTCTTATCCAACGCTACACAGATGCGTCATGAAGAGTCTGCGCGGCTTGAGCAGCTCAGGGCTCGGAGTGAGGAACTGGCGCGGCAGAAGTCGTCACAGAGGGCGACTTTGGCGGAGGTTGAAGCTCGTCTGGCTCAAGCGTGGATTTCAATGAGGCTGAGCTGAGATCACAGGCGCTGGCCTAGGCTGCTGATGACAGGAGGACGAGGCTGGCTTCGCTCGGAGATCGGATCCGATCTTATCATGTACGCCTATAGGCTCCTCCATGTATCCCATCCTTTTGGAATTAATAAAAATTCTTCTTTTGTCGTCTTTGTTTGTTTGGATAATGAGGCATGGCTGTCTGTTGGTTCAGAGGTCGCAATGACATAACCGAATGGGACGTCGCCAGTCTCGAGGTCAGCCCCTTGCTGGGCTAAAAGGGAAGATACTTGCCTTTTGTAAATGTCAGCAAGCATCGAGATTGAGACTTAGCTGTCTGCTGTTCAGAGGTCGCAATGAGTAACCAATTGAGACGCCACTAAGCTCAATGGTAGATGAGACTTGGCTATCTGCCAGTTCAGAGGTCGCAATGACATAACTGGTTGAGAAGCCACCAAGCTTCAAAATAGGTGATACTTGTCTTTTGTAGATGTCAACAAGTATCGAGACCTGTCTTTTGTAAATGTCAACAGGGCTCAAGATTGAGACTTAGATGTCTGCTGGTTCAAAGGTCGCAATGACATAACCAATTGAGACGCCACTAAGCTCAATGGTAGATGAGACTTGGCTATCTGCCAGTTCAGAGGTCGCAATGACATAACTGGTTGAGAAGCCACCAAGCTTCAAAATAGGTGATACTTGTCTTTTGTAGATGTCATCTTAGTAGTCAAGGCTACCCGCAATGATGGCACCTAGATTTCAATGGGATAACTGCTTCGCACCCATATACCAGGGAAAAGGCGTATTGCTGTCGGTGTCTGAACCGTAGTCCGGTAGGCCCAAAGGCATTCACCGAGCTTTTTCGTCCCAATCTCGCTTATTCGAGGAGACGAACTTCTTGAGCAGCTTGATGATCGTCTTGTTAAATGCTCTGCCAAGCCGTTGGCGCAGGATTGTAGGCGGTTGAAGCCACATTCTGAATTCAGTATTTATCGCAGAACCGATAGAACCCTGGCTTACGAATTGGGGACCATTGTCATGGATGATCCGTCTGGGTACACGAATCGATGGATGACATGGTGTTTGATGAAGCTAATCAGATTGGAGGTTTTTAACTTCAGCCAACGGTGTGGCTTCTGCCCATTTTGAGAAGTAATCGTTATTGCCAGGATAAACCGGTGACCTCTTGCCGAAGAGGGACTGATTGGCCCTACGACATCGATTCCCCATGCTTCAAATGGCCATGAAGCAACAGTAGGGTGGAGGAACTCCGAAGGTTGGTGTATGAAGTCTGCATGGACTGGCACGCCTTACACCTTCGTGCATATTGGGTGGCATCGGCCATCATGGTCGGCCAGTAGTACCCAAGTCTGTGCAGCCTGTCTTTAAGCTTTGGACCCGGCTGGTGAGCTCCGCAAATGCCATCATGTGCTTCTTTAAGCACTTCCTGTGCCTCTGAATGAGAGAGACAACGGAGGAGGACACCGTCATATGAACGACGGTAGAGTGTCTTCAAAGTGGGATCATAGTAGAAACGGAGCGACCTTCGTTTGATGGACGCCGCTTCTTTGGGATCGTCTGGAAGCGGATCGTGCAGAGCGTAGTCAATGAGAGGGAAGCGCCAATCCCTCGGCTCAAGATCCGCGGAGATATTATGGACCTCTTGGATCCTTAGCATATGCTTGGAGCATACGAGATGCCGGGTTGCGACTGTGAGGTGATACTCGGTGTCGGCCGGTAAGGCCAGCGTCGTTGCTAATGCAGCGAGGGCATCCGCCTTGGTATTTTGAGATCGGGACACATGCCCGATGTAGAAGCCTTCAAATAAGCTAGCCAATTCGATGGCTGTATGATAATAGGGCACCAAGTCCTCATGGCGGACTTCATATTCGCCTTTGACTTGACTGATGACCAGCTTTGAATCACCGTAAGCTTCGAGGTAGCGTACCCCCATTCCCTGGGCGAGCTGGAGACCGATGAGCAGAGCATTGTATTCCGCTACATTATTAGAGCATGATTCTGTCAAGGAGAATGCTCTGGAAGGATATGATCCTGTGGGGAGATGAACACAACCCCCACTCCGGCAATAATCTTTCCTTTGGGGCCCATCCGCGATGCTCCGTCGAAGAACATCTGCCACACTTCCTCTGCTGAGGTTGCATAGACTCGAAGACTTCATCAGGGATGTCTTCGTGAAGTTTGAATGCTCCGGAACTGGATGAGCAGCCAAGAATTCCGCAAGGGCTTGGCCTTTAACCGCTTTCTGAGGAGTAAAGGTCATGTCGTATTGAGAACAACAGAAGTGCCCATTTAGCCAACCTTGAATTCAGCGACCCTGGCTTCGTCATGAGAAGACGTAAGGGTTCACCCTGGAGATGACATGTATGGTTTGGCCAACTAAATAATGTCGTGTCTTCTGGACAGCGAAGACGAGAGCTAAACACTCTTTCTCAATAGGATTGTAGCGAGATTCCGCTCCTATGAGAGTCCTGCTCAGATAATAATGGCCTGCTCATGGCCATTGTCGTCCTTCTGAGCGAGGAGGGCGCCGAGGGAATAGTCCAGAGCTTTTACATAAAGCAAGAATGGTTTCCCTGATGTAGGGGCCACTAAGACGGCGGTTTTGTGAGATACTCTTAATGTCTTCATAAGCTTCTTGACAAGCTTGGTCCCCATATGAAGGCAGTACCCTTTTTCATGAGACGGGTGAACGGTTGGCAGCGGCCCGAAAGATTTGCTATGAATCTTCTGATGTAGGCTAATCTGCCTTGCAAGCCTCGGAGCTCTCTGAGATTCCTTGGTGGATGCATGTCCTGGATGGCTTTGATTTTGTCTGGGTCAAGATGAATTCCTTTTGATGTGACAATAAACCCAAGGAACTTGCCACTAGACACTCCCAAGAAGGATTTTGTCGGGTTCATTTTCAGCTGATGAGCCCGCATTATGTCGAACATCGTTCTCAGATCGCGAAGATGTTCATCTTTGCTGCGGCTTTTGACGGCAATGTCGTCAACATAGCATTCCACCGTCTTTCGGAGATGGTCGCGGAAGATCATGCTCATCGCCCGCTGGTAGGTTGCTCCGGCGTTCTTCAGTCCGAAGGGCATTACAGTGTAGCAGTATACCCCCAATGGCGTTCGGAAAGAAGTATGCTTCTCGTCATCAGGATACATCTTGATCTGGTTGTACCCTGAGAAGCCGTCCATGAAAGACATCCTTTCGAACCCGCATGTGTTGTCGATCATGACATCAGTGATCGCAGTGGGAATTCATCTTTGGGACAGGCCGTATTGAGATCACGGTAATCGATGCAGATTCGTATTTTCCCGTTCTTTTTGAGGACGGGGACGATGTTAGCCACCCAATCTGGATGTTGTTCCTCTCGGATGAAGCCACAAGCAATGAGTTTATGAACTTCGGCTTCAATAGCCTCCATGATGTTTGGGCGGAACCGACGTTGTTGCTGCTTGACTGGCTTAACATCGGGCTTGATGTTTAGACGGTACATAGCGACCTGTGGATCAAGTCCGGGCATGTCTTCATAGCTCCAGGCGAAGACATCTATATACTCTTTTATGAGTATTATCAATTCTTCCTTTTCGATAAGTGATAAGCTTTCACTTATGAAAATAGGCTTGGGGTGATCTTGACTACCCAAGTTGACCTGGATCACCTTGTCTTCGGTAGGTGGCTCGCGCAGCTCGAACCGCCTTTCCCATTGGAGACTTAATTGCTGGGCCCAAGGTTCCTCATCAGCAGCTTCCGCAGGTTCCAATTGACTGCCTGAAGTCATATTCACAGTGAGGCCGTTGAACATTCCTCCTATGCTGATGTCAGAGTCCCACTCGGCAGATGAGTCCGACTGTGATGGAATTGGTTCGTCGTCTTTGACTTGAACCGTTACTGATGATGTGGGTGTAACATAACCCAACCCCCTGCGTGTACTATCATAGTAACTTGCAGGTTTCCCTTTCGGGACAGCATTACGCATCAGACCGCGTCTTCCTTTCCGAAGTTCAGGCCGCCTGCCTGCTTCAAGTCATATCCCATCTCTCCATAATATGGCGTGCCGGTTGCGCATAATGGAAGAACTGTGGGGCTTCTGAGTCCGAGCTTGACTCTGTAGCTGCAGGTCCCCGTGGCTGGGTTCTACCGAAGATTATTGGCAACTGACCTGTTTGGATGGAAGGATTACCAGCGTGGCCCCTTCTATAACCTCCACAGATGTAGTAGCCGAACTTGGCTCATGTACGGGCATGTGCAGAGAGCCTTCTATGATGGATTTAATTGACCCAATACTCGCAGGATAACCAAAAGAGATACTATCATTAATTACCCATTCACCCTCTTCATCAGAAGGGATATTACATTGGGGGTCATTGAGGAAACATGTTGTAATTGGTTCGCCAATCAAAATGGCTGGCATGCCTGTTTCGGATTCTGAATCCGCCTCATTGCCACTTTCATCATCGTCTGGCAATGGCTCTGCAGGCGTTCCGTCGGCCTCTTGATACAGGAGGGCGTCGGTGAAGTAGTTTTCCACCCCCTTGAAGGGTTGCTTTTCAGCGAAGACAGTTCGTACTGTCGCATCATCTTCAACATATTTGAAGCATTGGTGGAGAGTGGAAGGAACGATCCAGTTGGCATGGATCCAGGGTCTCCCTAGCAGCAAGTATATGATGTGTCAGCATCAATGACATAGCACGTCACTTCTGACTTCAAGCTTCCGATTCTGCAGCGGAGCCGAATCTTTCCAAGCGGATGGCTGCTCCCGGCGTTGAAACCATATATTGTAGTGGTGGTTGCGGACAACCTGTACAATGGTATGCCGAGGAAATAGAGGAGCCTTTTGGGGATGATGCTGAGTGCAGACCCCGGATCGACTTGTACTCTTTCAATGCATGTTGAACCGATATATCCGGTATAGTACAGAGGTCGATCATGCTTGTTGTCTTTGAGAAGCATATCTTCCGCCGTAAAGGTAATAGCAGGCACCTTAGATTGCGCGTGATGACACTCTGAGCAGGAAGGCCGCATCTCATCGTCGGAACCTCGGGCATGCATGTCAGAAAGGACTCCGAGTTGGCCAGCGCATCTCTGAGTGCCTCTCTTGTCTCCTTGGAGAGATGAAGAAGCTGTGTATTGTGATACGAGCCGGGATATTGCTAAGTGGGCCAATATATCAAAGCGAAAGGGCGTGGCTAACCCTTGGCCTGGCGGTTTCTTCAACACATGGTCGAACCGCACTTCCTTAGGCTTCTCCTCCCTTTGGTCAGGACTGGAGCGGGTGTCGGCATTGGTACTGACGTCGTTTGCTGTTGTATCTCGTCAGTAGACTTGTCATACTACCTTAAGTATGGTTTTCCAGACCGGGTGCCCGTCTGTTGAGGCGCATCTGCCTGCGTTGTACAGGCATGCTTCTCTTCTTCTGAATCGCTGAGGGAAGCCGAAGTAAGATTACCATCATCTGGCAAGACAGAGATGACATTGCAGGACTTGCCCTTTTTGCTGGAGTCCTTCGACGTCTGCTGTACGTCTTGGACGAGGTCAGGGTGTATCCACATAACTTCCCCTGTCTCCAATGTCAAAGGGACGAGGCCTTGTTGTATTGAGTCATGGCTGGAGGATGCTTGACTTCCAACGCGCGGTGCCGGGGCTGGATAGGTCCCGTCAGGAACTGTGACCTTCTGGGCAGTGCCGAACTCAAGAGTCACCATATTGGCAGTGACTTTCTTCTGTTCCGTCTTCAGTGTGAGGACTCCGGCGTCGACCAAGGCTTGAATTCTATCCTTGAGAACATAGCACTTGTCAGTAGGATGGTGGATCATCCTGTGGTAGAGGCAGTATTTAGGGTCGTTTGTGCGCCCTATCTCATTGGGACGCCGAGCATCCGGTAGCTTCATTTTGTTCCCTTTGTGGAGCAGATGGAATATCGTGACCACCTGATCATCTCTGAAGGAGTACTGTTTTGGAGGAAACTTGACTCTTGTTGTTGACGCCGCTCTTCTTGGCCTTTGACTGCATGTCCCCCGGTCAGCTCGACGGACATAATTTCCTTCCCTTTAGCTTGGGAAGACTGCGGGAGATTGCTATGCCCTTTGTTGTTCGCGCCCCATTTGCTTCTAGGGGTGGATGGCTCGAACTTCTTAGCCGACTTCTCGGCTATATCTCAGCTTGTTCGACCAATTCCTTCCAAGTATGGGCTTTGACAGCCCCCATGCGGACTTCTACTTGATCCAAGAAGTTGTGCCTGCATGTCTGTAAGAGCATGGGTAATGGCATCCCTGCTGGGCACATCAAAGATAGATTCTGAACCGCTAATGTATTCACGGACAGATTCGCCTTTCCTCTGCACAGTGGAAAGGAGCTTGTCCATGGTCACTTCGGTGTCATCCTCATAGAAGCGAGAGAGGAACCGAGTTTCCAGGTCGACCCAGGAATTGATAGAGCCCTGAGGAAGGCTTCAGAAACAGTCGAATGCCACCCCTTTCAAGGTGCCGATGAACAACCTAGCCATGATGGCGTCGTTGCTTAGAACATTACCGGTCTGGGACCGGAAATAGTAGATGTGCTGATGGGCGAGCTCTTACCATCATACGTATGCAACGTTGGTGGTTTGAACTTTGGCGGATATGGCACCGAATCCCACTCCAGTGGGTAAGGACGAATTGCCCCTACTTTCTTTAATTCATCCCTCTGAGCCAGGGATGAAATTTAAGCTTGAAGGCTTTAAGGACTTCGGCATCCAGGGAAGAGCCTCCCTTAGATCTCTCCATCTTGGGCGGATCGTTGCTGAGGTGTCCCTCCTCATCATGATTGCTCCCGGTATCATCATTCCGGTTGCTGAGGAGCTGAGCGAGCATCTGTTGAATATTGTCCAGGGCCTCTTGCTGAGTTCTAGAGGTCTGCTCCTGAGCTTCCAAACGCCGACGAAGGTCGTCATTGGCGTTATCGGCCATATTAACCGATGCTTTGTCCGTTCGCACAGAACTGACTGTTGCTGACGAGGCATACCCGCTGTCTTCATCTTCTCCTTCGGATGATTGGGGTGACCGCCTGGGCTGTGGCATGGTTGGGACCGTCGAGGAGGAAGGCTGCTCATAATTATAGGGTATCGCCACCCTGGATCTGGTGTTTCGAAAAACACCTTCTTCGCGCACCAAGACTTCATCTATGCCCGGGCTATAATCTGGATCTGGGGAGCCGAAAGGGGTATCATCAGATGTATGACCTTCCCTGTGTCGCTCTCGTCCTCTTCCGGTCATGTTGACGGACGCGAAGGCTGGGCCTCGCGAAGCGCTCCTTTCATGATGTTTCTTTGTGGCATGTGCGGACAACCGGTCAAACACCGATTGATGGTGCAGAGATGCAGCCTTGATTGGATATTGCCGACAGCGGGCTGAATGGATTGTCACAAGTCGGCATCCTCTTTGACAACAAGGGGAAGTGGTTTGGAGAGACTCCAATTCCCGCTTGTTTGTCAAGAATTGTCGTAGGTTAGGCTCGACAGAGCCTGAACAACCTCGTGGGGAGGCCTTTCTGGAGCGTACAAGGGATGATGCTCCATTCTTCTTATCCCTGCAGAAGGGATTAGTACTGAATAGTACTTTGGTGCTAGCTTCACCGACAGGTGCGAGCTTAGTGCTTGATGAATTGGGGAGCGGAGCACGCGGTGGTGCTTTGCCCGCTCTTCTGCTGCGAAGGGGATCAACCTCAGATAACACTGCGGGTCTTAGCCTTGCGGCCGCAAACCCAGTGAATTCGTTGTGGTACAATAGCTTCGCTTGTGAAAGCGAGGCTGACAGGAGGCTTTGCTGCCCTTGATTCAGGTGACGGTATGATTGCCGTCGTGATTTCATGGCTGGCAGCATCGTCAGGGCAGACGGGCATCTTACCCTTTTCTTCGCGGGGAGAGGCGCAGTCTCGGCATGACTACACCGGGAGCTTTGGTTGAAGACTCCTGTTTAGGCTTCCATATCAGCCTTGACAGGGGCGCCTAGGTTTCGCAGGGAACCTGAATAGCCACAGGCGGGGCTGTGGGGTGCTGGCAAGATTCTACCTCTGGTTTCTGATTTGAAACCTTGGCCATGAAGACCTTCCTGTGCTTCCGTGCTCGAAGCATCAGGCCACCCGAGAGAGTACTTCTTCAAATCTTCCTTGATCGACCTGGATAACCAGGTTCTCAAAAGTGCAGGATCTGGGCTGAGGGCATGTTTCCTTATTGCGCCAGAGAACTGCGGCAGGTTTGTAGAGAACCTTTTCCGTCTCCGCAGAGACTTTGCTTGAAGATTTAGCCAGAGAAGATCTGGCTGCACCGGCTTTTCTAAATTCAGAGATAGACCCGAAGGTCTGTTCGTCGCATTGCGACACTTGATTCTCAGCAAAGGAGAATACATTCCCCAGCGGAGTCGCCATCTTGTTTTCCATTATGTTTGCAAAGGGGAAAACTTACAATAAAAAGTTGAGGAGCTAAATTACAAGTATTCTTAAAAGATTACAAGTAGATCTCCTCAGAGATTCTGGAGAAGTGTGCCGATAGGAGTCTGGTCAGCGCGCGACCACTTTGTCCCTTTGACGATGCGAGCGATGAGATTCCCTTCTCGCCTGGTTCGGGGAATCAGAGAATAGAAGGTTGGTAGAACCCTCTGTTGGCCCAAAGGCCTATCACCCTAGTTTTGATGATGATCAACTCATGAAGTTATGATTACTAATGATCTTGTGTTTAATTAGTGACAGATTCCTTATCAAGATCTTAGTAGGTGTGGAGCTTCAACAAAGGATTTAAAGTCAAGTTGGAAGCTAGCACCGGTTGATTCACGAGCCTATGCATCAAGATCACATCTAGAGATGAGCTCGGTGGATTGCATGTGGACCAAGTCAAGAAGATGAGAAGACTTCAAGTGAAGACTTCAAGAAGATGAAGACTTGTGTCTAGGTATAAGATTTTTATTTGTTTTAGATAAAATGTAAAGGATAGAATAGATTGGTGGATTGCTCAAGTATGAATCACACACACACTCTTGATTGAAGTTTTCATTTAAGATTTCTTTTTAGAAAAGAATTTTTAGTTAAGAAAAGATTTTCATTATGACAAAATTCTAATTGGTTCTTGGTATTTCAAGTTTACATATCTTATATCCAAAACCATGTTTAGAGCCTTATGTCAAAAACTAGATATTCATCTTATTTGTGTAGTGGATCATATCCATACACACTATGCTTTAAAAGTATATCTTGTTTTTGTATTTGATGAGATTTTCCTTATGACAAAATATCTACTTTGGGTTTTGGTAATTTCTTATATACATATCCTTTAACCAAAACAAGTTTAGTGCTTTATGTCAAAAACTAGATATTTCATCTTGATTGTGTGGTGGATCATATCCATACACACTTTGCTTTATAAGTTCAAAATATCTTGTTTTTGTATTTTGTGAAGTTATGGAAAAACAAGTTTTAGAAAAACATATTTTTAGAAAAACAGTTTTTATTTTGATTGAAACTATTTTTCTGGATTTACTGTGAATTTCTGGGATTTTATTAAGCCAAAAGACCAATCCTTAATCCCTATTTTCTGGTTCTGCCAAGTTCTGATTTTTCAGAACTGACAGAGGCCGGTCGACCGGGTCGGTCGACCGACGTGCACGACGTGCACGCCAGTGTGCACTGGAGAACGGTCGACCGGGCCGGTCGACCGCTTCAGAGAGCTTTGCTCTCGGGAAACATCGGTCGACCGGGCCGGTCGACCGATAGAGAGTTTACTCTCTTCTCCAGTTGCGCGGTCGACCGGGCCGGTCGACCGGAGGCTGCAACGGTCACATTTTTGACCGTTGCCGGTCGACCGGACGGTCGACCGGTAGCTCTGACAGAGCCCAACGGTCAGATTTTTCTGGCCTCTATAAAAGGGGGTTTGTCATTGTTTTGAGCCAAGATTTTTGGAGACCTTAGAGCTAGTTTTTCCCAGTCTTTCTGAAGGGTTTTTCTCCACAAAATTAGAGTCAATACTTCCAATTAAAAGGAGAGTTTTATCAAAGAGTGTAAAAGAGATTTTCTTGTGTTTTTCACCAAAGATTCTTTCCTTGCTTTCTCACACAAACACTTGAGCATCCATTGAGCTATTCATTCTATAGGAGTGTTATTGTGAGAGGATTTTAGGTGATCAAGAGTTGTGATCACCAAAGTTCATCTTTGTTCTTTGAGAAGGCGGACGGTTGTGTTCGCGGTTTGTTTCGGGTCCTAGTGAGGACTTGGTGTTGTTGGGTCCTAGTGAGGACTTATAGCTTGAGGTGCGGCCTCGACGAGCCGGTGGGCTTGTGGTGTGTAAGGGACTAGAGAGTCCGAGGGCTTGTAGGTGTTGCGGCACCGAGGAGAGATCCGGTGGGATCTTGCATAGTGGAAATCCTTCGTGTGTCGAAGGCGGGGATGTAGAGCAAGTGTGCTCGAACCTCGAAACAAACCCTTTGTGTTTGTGATTGCTCACTCTTGCTCTCTTTCTCCTTTTGTCTCTATTTTATATCTTGCATTCAATTTATTGTGTTCATCTTATATATGCATGATATATTCCCTTGTGCTCATAATTGATATACATACTTGCTTGGGATTGTTGTTAACACTAGTATTCAACCAAGAGAGCCAACGCGGCACCTCAACCCATTCAAGGGAATCTAGAGGAGTTTGTCCAGAGCCTCGCAAGGGGAATTCGGCAACACTCTTGTGTTATACATAAGTGTTTGAATTAAAAGAAGTTTAATTTGGTCAACTTAGTTTTAATTCCGCATTATTTGTTCATAAGTGACCATTAGATTAGCCATCACCTATTCACCCCCCTCTAGGTGATCTTACAATTGGTATCAGAGCTAGTGCTCTTGATATTGGGTCTAACAACCTAAGAGTTAAAGATCCTCTTTTAGGCTAATCACAAGATTTGTACACACACAATGGACTTCATGTCTCCACCCACCTTTGACATTCTTAACATCCAAATTTGGAAGGTTAAGATGTCTTTGTTTCTCAAAGGACTTGGCCTTAGTGTATATCTTGCCACAACTAATAAAGAATATTGCTTAAATGGTAAGAACATTGAGGCTAATGCAAAAGCCCTTCATGCTATTAAGTCAACCCTAAATGATGATTATTTATCTAGGGTTTCTAATGTTGAATCGGCTTTTGTAGCTTGGAACATCATCACCTCCCTTGGCGAAAATGAACAATACTATGCGGGGAGCGATTCGGACGTTGGGAGCGACACCTCCAACTTATGCTACATGGTCCAAGGGGATAACCCCCTTGAGGTAAACACCGAATCCGATGATGAGGATGTAGACATGTCATATGATGAGCTTGCTACCTTTTGTCATCTTGTGCTTGAAAAATATGACATGATTAAAAAGAAAAATAAAAATTTGAAAAAGGAACTTGATTGCATGCATGTAGAACATGACTCTTTTAGAAGTAACATTGCATGTTTAGAAAAAGATAATAAAATTTTGAAAAAGAATTTGATGCCATGCTTTATGATAAAGATTTATTAGAAAATAAAATGGCATGCTTAGAAAAAGAAAATGAGTTTTTGAAAAATGAGAATGTTTCCCTTATGTCTAAATTAAATAATTTATGTAAAGGAAACATTGATTTGAAAAATAAAATTGATATGGTGGAAAAACAAAAAGAAGTTATTTTTCAAGAAAATAAATCTTTAAAAAGAAAACTATGTGAAAAGAAAAAGATTTGTTTCACAAAAGAAAAAGAAAATTGATCATATATCTCATCATGCTTTACATGCCACCACAAATGAGATAAATGTTTGAAAAATAAAATGGATAATTTGAGTTCAACTTTGAACTCTTGTGCATTTAATCATACTAAGTTGGAGTCAATGTTTTCAAAGAAACAAACTCCTCATGCTCATGCACATACTCATCATGCTTATGTTGCACACCACGATCACAATCACACTCATAAGCATCATACTAAGGTGTACATATGTACACATTGTGGCCGCAAAGGCCATTTAGCAAAATTTTGTTTTGATAAGAAACCTCATTTGTATTTTGCTAAGTATAATAGATTTTGGGATCCTTACAATAAAGCTAACCCCAAAGGACCCAAGAAAGTATGGGTACCAAAACCCCCACCCTTTGATTTTGATGTAGATGAGGGCTCTCACAAAACGTGAGAGGATTGGTGCCTTGATGGCGGAGGCAATGGACATGATGGACAAATTTTTGGATGCATTGCTATCAAGGAAATTTTGGTGGGACAACCACCATATTTGGAGCTTAGGAGTTGGTAACAATTTCTAAACTTCTACCTTTCATGTACATGCATTTTATATTTGTCATATTCATAGCATGTTCATGTTTTTATGATTTATGTGCTTTCATGTGGCATTTACATGCTTAAATATAGAATGCGTCAAAACTTGCATTTATACATATATGTATAGTGAACTACAATTGACTCATATATATTTGGACTTCATGCTCATTTGTATCCACTATATGCATGTGTATAGGCTAGTTTTGATGATTCGGTCATTTATACTTGTTATGCCTATCTTTGATTTTACTTCATGTATATGTGTGTTTAATTCAAATCTAATAAATATACATGTATACCCTTGAGTCATTTGCCTTCATGCAATATATATTGGACTCTTTTAGATTTGGGATATGTATGCATATTGTTAGAATTGGATAAATCATACATATACCATGAAGATTAGTATTTTAAATAAATAATAAAAAAATTGATGATTTTTCATGTTTTTGATTTGTATTAAAGATTAAAACATGTGTAAAACAAAATGTGATTTATGATCTTTTTGAGCTTGAATGACTACTTTCATGAAAATGCTATTTACATAACCTTTGAACACTCATCTTTTATTCAAAAATATATTTATGAGCTTTATGGACTATGAGTACTTGGATTCTTTATGTACTTAGTCTCATTCATGAAAAACATATGATTTGACATATTTGAAGGATCTTTAACTAGTTTTCAAAAACAATTTATACTAGTTATGTATTCTTCAAATAGTTTTTGAGATTGTCACATGATTCAATTTTTCTTAAAATTTAATGCTTCATGATTTGAATATTAGTTTATATGTTAGTTTTTGTCAACACTAGGATTTATACTTGAACATATCATGGGCCTCAAAAAGATCTATTAGTAAGTGTGCTTAAATGCTTATTTGAACCCTTGAAATGTACTTGTATTGCTTAGTTTTGATGATTCATACATATTTAAACTTATGTTCACCTTTTGGATTTGATTTATGATCATGTGCCTTTTATTTCATGTATATGTGTATTTTGCCAAACCTTAAAATATACATGTATAACTCTTGAGTCTTTTGCCTTCAATGCAAATCCATTCATATAGACTCACTTGAGTTTAAGAGATATGTATGTATATTTCATGTATTGTCAAAACATACATATATCTTGACATATAGATTTTGTTTTCAATGATTTAATAAAAAATGTGAGATGATTTTGATGTTTATGATTTTCTAAGGAATATTGTACCTTATTGCCATTTTCATGATGCCATGTTTCACATAACATTAGTACACTCACTTCTTTTGAAACTATTTGGACTTTATAGATTAGAGTGTTTGAGTGTTTTGTGTTTCATTGCTATTTCATGAAAATCCTTAGATTTATTCCTTGATAGAAGGATTTCGTACTAGTTGTTAAACACTCTCATTTAACTAGTTCGAATTCTTCATGTGTTGTTAATGCTAAGCTTAATTCAAATCTTATTTTTCAAGCTTATGCATTAGATTTTAAAATGGTATCAATATTTTTTATTTGATATCAAAGAGAAAATTCAAAATTTGTTTTGATAAAATAGAATTAATGATTTTGTTTTGATGAGAAAAATTCAAAATTTTTGATTTGTATTGCCCCTCCTTGACTTCTTTATTTTTGACATAAAGGGGGAGAAAATTTGTTGATTTGATTTTACTTTGAACCCTTTGTTGATGATTGACAAAAAGGGGGAGAAGTATTTGTGTTTTTGTTTTGATATATATGCATGATTTCCTTGCTTAAGGGGGAGAAGTATTTGTCCTTCTTACTTAAGGGGAATTAAGATTTGTATTTATGCATATGTGTTTTGATTTATGCAAATAGGAGTAAAAAGATTTTGATTTATGCTTGTTGCATCTCCATATTTGCATCCATATTCATGTGCTTCATGATCATATTTATTATTTATTTTGTATGCATGAGTTAAGGGGGAGCTTCTTTGAAGCTTTACTTTAATCCATGCATATATAACGTCATGAGTTTTGTCATCATCAAAAAGGGGGAGATTGTTGGCCCAAAGGCCTATCACCCTAGTTTTGATGATGATCAACTCATGAAGTTATGATTACTAATGATCTTGTGTTTAATTAGTGACAGATTCCTTATCAAGATCTTAGTAGGTGTGGAGCTTCAACAAAGGATTTAAAGTCAAGTTGGAAGCTAGCACCGGTTGATTCACGAGCCTATGCATTAAGATCACATCTAGAGATGAGCTCGGTGGATTGCATGTGGACCAAGTCAAGAAGATGAGAAGACTTCAAGTGAAGACTTCAAGAAGATGAAGACTTGTGTCTAGGTATAAGATTTTTATTTGTTTTAGATAAAAATGTAAAGGATAGAATAGATTGGTGGATTGCTCAAGTATGAATCACACACACACTCTTGATTGAAGTTTTCATTTAAGATTTCTTTTTAGAAAAGAATTTTTAGTTAAGAAAAGCTTTTCATTATGACAAAATTCTAATTGGTTCTTGGTATTTCAAGTTTACATATCTATATCCAAAACCATGTTTAGAGCCTTATGTCAAAAACTAGATATTCATCTTATTTGTGTAGTGGATCATATCCATACACACTATGCTTTAAAAGTATATCTTGTTTTTGTATTTGATGAGATTTTCCTTA
The DNA here is from genome assembly GCA_038442645.1 of Agave tequilana. NCBI lineage: Eukaryota > Viridiplantae > Streptophyta > Magnoliopsida > Asparagales > Asparagaceae > Agave > Agave tequilana. The sequence goes on from JAVJIF010031536.1 coordinate 22,777, forward strand.
TGACAAAATATCTACTTTGGGTTTTGGTAATTTCTTATATACATATCCTTTAACCAAAACAAGTTTAGTGCTTTATGTCAAAAACTAGATATTTCATCTTGATTGTGTGGTGGATCATATCCATACACACTTTGCTTTATAAGTTCAAAATATCTTGTTTTTGTATTTTGTGAAGTTATGGAAAAAACAAGTTTTAGAAAAACATATTTTTAGAAAAACAGTTTTTATTTTGATTGAAACTATTTTTCTGGATTTACTGTGAATTTCTGGGATTTTATTAAGCCAAAAGACCAATCCTTAATCCCTATTTTCTGGTTCTGCCAAGTTCTGATTTTTCAGAACTGACAGAGGCCGGTCGACCGGGTCGGTCGACCGGACGTGCACGACGTGCACGCCAGTGTGCACTGGAGAACGGTCGACCGGGCGGTCGACCGCTTCAGAGAGCTTTGCTCTCGGGAAACATCGGTCGACCGGGCCGGTCGACCGACAGAGAGTTTACTCTCTTCTCCAGTTGCGCGGTCGACCGGGCCGGTCGACCGGAGGCTGCAACGGTCACATTTTGACCGTTGCCGGTCGACCGGACCGGTCGACCGGTAGCTCTGACAGAGCCCAACGGTCAGATTTTTCTGGCCTCTATAAAAGGGGGTTTTGTCATTGTTTTGAGCCAAGATTTTTGGAGACCTTAGAGCTAGTTTTTCCCAGTCTTTCTGAAGGTTTTTCTCCACAAAATTAGAGTCAATACTTCCAATTAAAAGGGGAGTTTTATCAAAGAGTGTAAAAGAGATTTTCTTGTGTTTTTCACCAAAGATTCTTTCCTTGCTTTCTCACACAAACACTTGAGCATCCATTGAGCTATTCATTCTATAGGAGTGTTATTGTGAGAGGATTTTAGGTGATCAAGAGTTGTGATCACCAAAGTTCATCTTTGTTCTTTGAGAAGGCGGACGGTTGTGTTCGCGGTTTGTTTCGGGTCCTAGTGAGGACTTGGTGTTGTTGGGTCCTAGTGAGGACTTATAGCTTGAGGTGCGGCCTCGACGAGCCGGTGGGCTTGTGGTGTGTAAGGGACTAGAGAGTCCGAGGGCTTGTAGGTGTTGCGGCACCGAGGAGAGATCCGGTGGGATCTTGCATAGTGGAAATCCTTCGTGTGTCGAAGGCGGGGATGTAGAGCAAGTGTGCTCGAACCTCGAAACAAACCCTTTGTGTTTGCGATTGCTCACTCTTGCTCTTTTTCTCCTTTTGTCTCTATTTTATATCTTGCATTCAATTTATTGTGTTCATCTTATATATGCATGATATATTCCCTTGTGCTCATAATTGATATACATACTTGCTTGGGATTGTTGTTAACACTAGTATTCAACCAAGAGAGCCAACGCGGCACCTCAACCCATTCAAGGGGAATCTAGAGGAGTTTGTCCAGAGCCTCGCAAGGGGAATTCGGCAACACTCTTGTGTTATACATAAGTTTTGAATTAAAAGAAGTTTAATTTGGTCAACTTAGTTTTAATTCCGCATTATTTGTTCATAAGTGATCATTAGATTAGCCATCACCTATTCACCCCCCCTCTAGGTGATCTTACACCCTCTTGCTGCTTCTCAAAATCGCCTTCAATTAGGAATTCCTTCTCGCCTGGTTCCGGAGATTCCTTGAGAAGAAGGACGATGATAGGGTACCAACACCCTGGATAGAGAAAGCAATTCTCTAAAAGGTCTCTGAATTCGAGAGCGCACGGTGCTTATGAAGAAGCCCGATCTTTGAGAAGACGCCAATCTCACTGATGATCAATCGATGATCCTCCTTGATCTCCTCCGATCCTCCTCCCTTGTGCCCCTGTCGGGCTATTTATAGGGAGAGCAAGGGTATAATCATCCCCTTGAAGATATGGAAACAGATTGAACCTAATCTGTTTGAATTGGAAAGTAGCCTTGCTGCGAGGCTAGGATAGCTTCTGCGGAGCTAGAATTGGCAGGTCGGTTGATCTGTTTTGATCCTTTCCATATTGTTGGGAGATTCTCCTTGATCCTCTTACTCGTTCAAGAGAGTCCAGAGATAGCGGCAATCACCTGCCATATTTGAATCCTAATTGGATTTGATCAGATTGGATCCGATCTCATCAGGAGATTTGATTGGTCAAAGGTTGACCATAGTAGACCAATAACGGAGCTGCCCGCTTTGAAGCTCATAGCGGAGCTAGAGGCAACTCTTGGCGAAGTCCGAAAAGAGGCTTTTCGGCGAAGCTGTCAATTAGCTTCCTGGCGATGCTCTGGATGATGCTAGCCTCTCAAACGAGGCTATCTCCTTGGGCTAATGTAATGCTAAATACTAGCATTTTAGACCTGCTGAGGTCTGTTTAGAAACAATCCGGGTTCACTGTTCTGCTTGCTGGATCAGTGGGGTCCGAGCTGCTTCCTTGTCCCTTGGAGGTGGGTGGAAACTGGTCTTCAGCTTGTCTGTCCCTTGTCTTTTGTAAATGTCAACAAGTTTAGACATCGTTCGGACCAATGAGAATCTTGTCTTTTTTAAGTGTCAACAAGAATCTCTGAGGAGATCTACTTGTAATCTTTTTTTAAGAATACTTGTAATTTAGCTCCTCAAACTCTTTTTTGTAAGTTTTCCCCTTTTGCAAACATAAAGGAAAACAAGATGGCGACTCCGCTGGGGAAAGTATTCTCCTCTGCTGAGAATCATTCGCAATGCGACGATCAGACCTTCGGGTCTATCTCTGAATTCAACAAAGTCGGTGCAGCCAGAGCTTCTCTGGCTAAATCTTCAAGGAAAGTCTCTGCGGAGACTGAAAAGGTTCCCTGCAAACCTGCTGTGGTGCTCTGGCGCAACAAGGAAGCATGCCCGCAGACCGAGCCCTGCACTCTTGAGAACTTGGTCATCCAGATCGACCAAGGAAGATTTGAAGAAGTCCTCTCTGGGGGTGACCTGACGCTTCGAGCACGGAAGCACAGGAAGGTCTTCACGACCAAGGTTTCAAATCAGAAACCAGAGGCAGAATTTTGCCAACACCCCACAGCCCCGCGTGTGGCTATTCAGGTTCCTCGTGAACCTAAGCATCTTCCGTCAAGGCGGATATGGAAGCCCAAGCACAAGTCTCCAACCGAGGTTTTCGGTGTAGTCACGCCGAAACTGCGCCTCTCCCGCGAAGAAAAGGGTAAGATGCCTATCTACCCTAGCAATGCTACCAATCATGAAGTCCTGACGGCGATCATACCGTCGCTCAAATCAAAGGCAGCAAAGCCTTCTGACAGCCTCGCTTTCACAAATGGGGCCACCATACCAAAGCATACTCATTGGATCCAAGGCCGCGAGGCTAAGGCCAAAGAGTCATCTAAGGCTAATCCCCTTCGCGGCTGAATAGCGGATAAAGCACCTCGGCGTGCTCCGCTCTCTAGTTCATCAAGCACTAGGTTCGCACCTGCTGGCGAATCTAGATCTGAAGCACTATTCAGTGCTAATCCCTTTTGCAGGGATAAGAAGAACGGAGTATCGTCCCATGTACACTTCGAAAAAGCTTCTCTGCGAAGTTATCCAGGCTCTGTTGGGCCTGACCTACGAGAATTCCTGGTAAGCAAGCGGAAGCCGGAGCCCCTCCGAATTACTTTCCCCTGTTGTCAAAGAGGATGCCGACTTGTGACAATCCATTCAACCCGCTGTCGGCTACATCCAACCATGGCTGTATCTCCGCACCGGCAATCGGTGTTTGATCGGTTGTCCGCACATGCTCCTACGAGGCATCGCGGAAGGGGCGCCCCACCAGATCCAATCTCCGCCTCCGTCAATATGACCGGAAGAGGCCGAGAGCGACGCAAGGGGAGTCAGACATCTGATGGTCCCCCTTACAGTTCTCCAGATCCAGATTATAATCCAGGCCTAGGCGAGGTCTCGGTACAAGAAGAAGGTGTTTTCCGAAACACCAGATCCAGGGTGGCAATACCCTACAATTACGAGCAACCTTCTTTCTCGACGGCCCTGATCCAGCCATCACCCAGGCGATCACCCCAATCATCTGATGGAGAAGATGAAGACAGCGGGTATGCCTCTTCAGCAACAGTCAGTTCTATACAGACGGACAAAGCATCGGTCAATATGACCGATAACGCCAATGACGACCTTCGTCGGCGTTTGGAAGCTCAGGAGCAGACCTCTAGAACTCAGCAAGAGACCCTGGACAATATTCAACAGATGCTCGCTCAGCTCCTCAGCAACCGGAATGATGATACCGGGAGTAATCATGATGAGGAGGGACATCTCAGCAATGATCCGCCCAAGACGGAGAGATCTAAGGGAGGCTCTTCCCTGGATGCCGAAGTCCTTAAAGGCCTTCAAGCTCAAATTTCATCCCTGGCTCAGAAGAATGAATTGAAGAAAGTGGGGGTAGTCCGTCCTTACCCACTGGAATGGGATTCGGTGCCATATCCGCCAAAGTTCAAACCACCAACGTTGCATACGTATGATGATAAGAGCTCGCCCAATCAGCACATCTACTATTTCCGGTCTCAGACTGGTAATGTCATAAGCAACGACGCCATCATGGCTAGGCTATTTATTGGCACTCTAAAGGGCGTGGCATTCGACTGGTTCCGAAGCCTCCCTCCAGGTTCTATCAATTCCTGGATTGACCTAGAAACTCGGTTCCTCTCTCGCTTCTATGAGGACGACACTGAAGTGACCATGGACAAGCTCCTCTCCACCGTGCAGAAGAAGGGCGAATCTGTCCGTGACTACATTGAGCGGTTCAGAAACTTATCCTTGATGTGTCCAGCAGGGATGCCGTTACCCATGCTCTTACAGACATGCAGGCACAACTTCTTGGATCAAGTAGAAGTTTGCATGGGGGCTGTCAAAGCCCACACTTGGAAGGAATTGGTCGAACAAGCTGAGATAGCTGAGAAGTCGGCTAAAAAGTTCGAGCCATCCGCCCCCAGAGGCAAATAGGGTACGAACAGCAAAGGACGCGGCGACCCGCCTCAGTCTTCCCAAGCTAAGGTTAAAGAGATTATGTCCGTAGAGTTATCCGGAGACGTGCAGTCGAAGGCCAAGAAGAGCGGCTTCAACAATCAGGAGCCCAAGTTCCCTCCAAAACAGTACTCCTTCAGAGATGATCAGGTGGTCACGATATTCCACCTGCTCCACAAAGGGAACAAGCTGAAGCTGCCGGATGCTCGACGTCCTGATGAGATAGGGCGCACAAACGACCCCAAATACTGCCTCTATCATAGGATGATTCACCATCCTACTGACAAATATTATGTCCTCAAGGACAGGATACAAGCCCTGATTGACGCCGGCGTCCTCACACTGAAGACGGAGCAGAAGAAAGTCACTGCCAATATGGTGGCCCTTGAATTCGGCACAGCCCAAAAGGTCATGGTTCCTGACGGGACCTATCCAGCCCCCACACCGCGGTTGGAAATCAAACATTCTTCAGCCATAGCTAAAAATGACAAGGGTCTCGTTCCCTTGACATTGGAGACAGGGGAAGTTATGTGGATACACCCTGACCTCGTCCAAGACGTACAGCGGACGTCGAAGGACTCCAGCAAAAAGGGCAAGCCCTGCAATGTCATCTCTGTCCTGCCAGATGATGACAACCTTACTTCGGCTTCCCTCAGTGACTCAGAAGGAGAAAAGCGTGCTTGCACAGCGCAGGCAGATGCGCCTCAACAGGCGGGCACCCGGTCTGGAAAATCATACTTAAGGCAGTATGACAAGTCTACTGATGAGATACAATAGCAAACGACGTCAGTACCAATGCCGACATCCACTCCAGTCCTGACCAAAGGGAGAGAAAAGCCTAAGGAGGTGCGGTTCGACCATGTGTTGAAGAAACCGCCAAGCCAAGGGCTAGACACGCCCTTCCGCTTTGATATATTGGCCCACTTAGCCAATATCCCGGCTCGTATCATAATACACGAGCTCCTGCGTCTCTCCAAAGAGACACGAGAAGCGCTCAGAGATGCTTTGGCCAACTCAGAGACTCTTCTGACATGCATCCAGAGGTCTCTAATCATGACGCCCAGTCTTCTTGCCCAGAATGCCATCATGTACTATCAAAGATGCCTGCTATTACCTTCACGGCGGAAGATATGCTTCTCAAAGACAACAAGCATGATCGACCTCTGTACTATACCGGATATATCGGTTCAACATGCATTGAAAGAGTACAAGTCGATCCGGGGTCTGCACTCAGCATCATCCCCAAAAGGCTCCTCTACTTCCTCGGCATACCACTGTACAGGTTGTCTGCAACCACCACTACAATATACGGTTTTAACGCCGGGAGCAGCCATCCGCTTGGAAAGATTCGGCTCCGCTGCAGAATCGGAAGCTTGAAGTCAGAAGTGACGTGCTATGTCATTGATGCTGACACATCATATAACTTACTGCTAGGAAGACCTTAGATCCATGCCAACTGGATCGTTCCTTCCGCTCTCCACCAATGCTTCAAATATGTTGAAGATGATGTGACAGTACGAACTGTCTTCGCTGAAAAGCAACCCTTCAAGGGGGTGGAAAACTACTTTACCGATGCCCTCCTGTATCAAGAGGCCGACGGAACGCCTGCAAAGCCATTGCCAGACGATGATGAAAGTGGCAATGAGGCGGATTCAGAATACGAAACAGGCATGCCAGCCATTTTGATTGGCGAACCAATTACAGCATGTTTCCTCAATGACCCTCAATGTAATACTCCTTCTGATGAAGAAGGTGAATGGGTAATTAATGATAATATTTCTTTTGATTATCCTGTGAGTATGCGGTCGATCAAATCCATTATGGATGGCTCTCTGCACATGCCCGTACATAAGCCAAATGCGGCCAGTACATCTATGGAGGTCATAGAAGGGGCTACGCTGGTGGTCCCTCCTTCCAAACAAGGTCAGTCGCCGATAATCTTCGGCAGAGCCTGGCCAGGGAGATTCTCAACTACAGACTCAAGCTCAGAGTCGGATGCTCCACAGTTCTTTCATTACGCGCCATCAGCGCGCCATATTATGAAGAAGATGGGTTACAACCTGAAGCAGGGAGGCGGCCTAAACTTTGGAAAAGGGAGGCGCAGTCTAATGCGTAATTTTGTCCCGAAAGGGAAGCCTGCAAATTACTATGATAGTACACGCAGGGGGTTAGGGTATGTCACACCCACATCATCAACAACAGTTCAGGTCAAAGGCGATGGATCGATCCCATCACAGTCGGCCTCATCCTCCGAATGGGACTCTGATGTCAGCATAGGAGGGATATTCGAAAGCCTCATGACTTCAAGCAGTCAGTTGGAACCCGCAGAGGTTGCTGATGAGGAACCTTGGGCCCAGCAATTAAGTCTCCAATGGGAAAAACGGTTCGAACTACGTGAGCCGCCTACTGAAGACAAGGTGACGCAGGTCAATCTGGGAAGTCAAGATCATCCCAAACCCATCTTTATAAGTGAAAGCCTATCACTTATAGAAAAGGAGGAATTGATAATGCTCGTAAAAGAGTATATAGACGTCTTCGCGTGGAGCTATGAAGACATGCCGGACTCGATCCACAGGTCGCTATGCACCGTCTAAACATCAAGCCTGACGTCAAGCCGGTCAAGCAGCAACAGCGTCGGTTTCGCCCGAACATTATGGAAGCTATTGAGGCCGAAGTTCACAAGCTCATTACATGTGGCTTCATTCAGGAGGAGCAACATCCAGATTGGGTGGCTAATATAGTCCCCGTCCTCAAGAAGAATGGCAAAATACGGATCTGCATCGACTACCGTGATCTCAATACGGCCTGTCCCAAGGGATGAATTTCCGCTGCCCATCACTGATGTCATGATTGACAACACATGCGGGTTCGAGAGGATGTCTTTCATGGACGGCTTCTCAGGGTACAACCAGATCAAGCTGTATCCTGATGACGAGAAGCATACTTCTTTTCGAACGCCATTGAGGGTATACTGCTACACTGTGATGCCCTTCGGACTGAAGAACGCCGGAGCAACCTACCAGCGCGCAATGAGCACGATCTTCCGCGATCACCTCCGGAAGACAGTAGAGTGTTATGTTGACGACATTGCTGTCAAAAGTCGCAACAAAGACGAACATCTTCGCGGCCTAAGAACGATGTTCAACATAATGCGGGCTCATCAGCTGAAAATGAACCCGACAAAATCCTTCTTAGGAGTATCCAGCGGCAAATTCCTTGGGTTCATTGTCACATCAAAAGGGATCCATCTGGACCCAGACAAAGTCAAAGCCATCCAGGACATGCATCCACCGAGGAATCTCAAAGAGCTCAGAGGCTTGCAAGGCAGGTTGGCCTACATCAGAAGATTCATTGCAAATCTCTCAGGCCGCTGTCAGCCGTTCACCCGGCTCATGAAAAAGGGTACTGCCTTCATATGGGACCAAGCTTGTCAAGAAGCTTATGAAGACATCAAGAGGTATCTCACAAACCCTCCGGTCTTAGTGGCCCCTACATCAGGGAAACCATTCTTGCTTTATGTAAAAGCTCTGGACTATTCCCTCGGCGCCCTCCTCGCTCAGAAGGACAACAATGGCCACGAGCAGGCCATTTATTATCTAAGCAGGACTCTCATAGGAGCGGAATCTCGCTACAATCCTGTTGAGAAAGAGTGTTTAGCTCTCGTCTTTGCCGTTCAGAAGACACGGCATTATTTGGTTGGCCAAACCATACATGTCATCTCCAGGGTGAATCCTTTACGTCTTCTTATGACGAAGCCAGGGTCACTAAATTTAAGATTGGCTAAATGGACACTTCTGCTGTCTCAATACGACATGACCTTTATTCCTCAGAAGGCGGTCAAAGGCCAAGCCCTTGTGGAATTCTTGGCTGCTCATCCAGTTCCGGAGCATTCAAAACTTCACGAAGACATCCCTGATGAAGTCTTCGAGTCTAATGCAACCTCAGCAGAGGAAGTGTGGCAGATGTTCTTCGACGGAGCATCGCGGATGGGCCCCAAAGGAAAGATTATTGCTGGAGTGGGGGTTGTGTTCATCTCCCCACAGGATCATATCCTTCCCAGAGCATTTTCTTTGACAGAATCATGCTCCAACAATGTAGCAGAATACAATGCTCTGCTCATCGGTCTCCAGCTTGCCCATGGAATGGGGGTACGCTACCTCGAAGCTTACGGCGATTCAAAGCTGGTCATCAGTCAAGTCAAAGGCGAATATGAAGTCCGCCATGAGGACTTGGTGCCTTACTATCATACAGTCATCAAATTGGCTAGCTTATTTGAAGGCTGCTACATCGGGCATGTGTCCCGATCTCAAAATACCAAGGCGGATGCCTTCGCTGCATTAGCGACGACGCTAGCCTTACCGGCCGACACCGAGTATCACCTCACAGTCGCAACCCGGCATCTCGTATGCTCCAAGCATATGCTAAGGATCCAAGAGGTCCATAATATCTCCGTGGATCCTGAGCCGAGGGATTGGCGCTTCCCTCTCATTGACTACGCTCTGCACGGTCTGCTTCCAGACGATCCCAAAGAAGCGGCGTCCATCAGACGAAGGTCACTCCGTTTCTACTATGATCCCACTTTGAAGACACTCTACCGTCGCTCATATGATGGTGTCCTCCTCCGTTGCCTTTCCCATTCAGAGGCACAGGAAGTGCTTAAAGAAGCACATGATGGCATTTGCGGAGCTCACCAGCCGGGTCCAAAGCTTAAAGACAGGCTGCACAGACTTGGGTACTACTGGCCAACCATGATGGCCGATGCCACCCAATATGCACGAAGGTGTAAGGCGTGCCAGGTCCATGCAGACTTCATACACCAACCTTCGAAGTTGCTCCACCCTACTGTTGCTTCATGGTCATTTGAAGCATGGGGAATCGATGTCGTAGGGCCAATCAGTCCCTCTTCGGCAAGAGGTCACCGGTTTATCCTGGCAATAACCGATTACTTCTCAAAATGGGCAGAGACCATACCGTTGGCCGAAGTCAAAACCTCCAATCTGGTTAGCTTCATCAAACACCATGTCATCCATCGATTTGGTGTCCCCAGGCGAATCATCCACGACAATGGTCCTCAATTCATAAGCCAAGGATTCTATCGGTTCTGTGATAAATACCGAATTCAGAATGTGGCTTCAACCGCCTACAATCCTGCCGCCAATGGCTTAGCAGAAGCATTCAACAAGACGATCATCAAGCTGCTCAAGAAGTTCGTCTCCTCGAATAAGCGAGATTGGGACGAAAAGCTGGGTGAATGTCTCTGGGCTTACCAGACTACGGTTCGGACACCGACAGGCAATACGCCTTTCTCCCTGGTATATGGGTGCGAAGCGGTCATCCCATTGGAAATTCAGGTGCCATCATTGCGGGTAGCCTTGACTACTAAGATGACATCAGAAGACAATGATCGCCTGCGTCTTCAAGAGCTCGAAGCCCTAGACGAGAAGCGGCTCCAAGCTCAGCAACACATCGAGCTATATCAGGCTCGGATGTCAAAAGCCTTCAATAAGAAGGTCAAGCAGAGAGTCTTCCAGAAAGGAGACCTGGTCTTAGCCGTCAGACGACCGATGATTATGACGCACAAGACCAAAGGCAAATTTCAGCCTAAATGGGAAGGACCGTTTGTGATAGAAACAGTCTATTCAAACGGGGCATACCGCCTTATGACTGCAGAGGGCGACCTACTCATGATGCCGATCAATGGCAAATTCTTAAAGAAGTATTATGCTTAATCGAGGATCCTTCTCTCGATCAAGTTAACATTACACCTCTGATCGAGGTCTCCGTGTCCGAAGCACGCACAAAGAGAGCCTTTCTCTTCCTCCAAGTGAGGTCATACAGCCGAAACCAACTGGGACCTGGCCGTGCACCAGTTATCCTAAAAGACAATCGAGGTTGTGCAGACATCAACCTGATAATCTAACATCCTTAACGATTAAAGATAGAGGAAAATGTTGGCCTTTAAGCCCAACATGAGTCCTCGACAACTCATCATGCTGAGGGGAATAGCATGGCTAGCCCAACTCAAACGGTAGTTCGTAAAGGCATATCAAACCCGTTGACAGCTGAGGGTTTGCTAAAAATCCTAAGGGGCCTGTTCCCACTTGATTCCCTCTCCAGAATCACTTACCAATTCTCATCCATAGAATGGTAAGACCACATATTCCGCTGTTACGTTAACATTAAACCTATGACAGCAGTCCCCTCATTTCTCTTCGTGAGAACGAGACCTCCAAAATCACCTACCAATTCTCATCCATAGAATGGTAGGACTACACATATTCCGCTGTTACGTTAACATTAAACCTATGACAGTGATTTCCTCGTTTCTCCCCGAGAAGACGAGACCTTTTCCAAATCCAACCTGACTTTTGAACTTGGTGGCTTCTCAACCAGTTATGTCATTGCGACCTCTGAACTGGCAGATAGCCAAGTTTCATCTACCATTGAGCTTAGCGGCGTCTCAATTGGTTATGTCATTGCGACCTCTGAACCAGCAGACAGCTAAGTCTCAATCTTGAGTCCTGTTGACATTTACAAAAGACAGGTCTCGATACTTGTTGACATTTACAAAAGACAAGTATCACCTATTCTGAAGCTTGGTGGCTTTTCAACCAGTTATGTCATTGCGACCTCTGAACTGGCAGATAACCAAGCCTCATCTAACATTGAGCTTAGCGGCGTCTCAATTGGTTACGTCATTGCGACCTCTGAACCAGCAGACAGCTAAGTCTCAATCTTGAGTCCTGTTGACATTTACAAAAGACAGGTCTCGATACTTGTTGACATCTACAAAGACAAGTATCACCTATTTTGAGCTTGGTGGCTTCTCAACCAGTTATGTCATTGCGACCTCTGAACTGGCAGATAGCCAAGTTTCATCTACCATTGAGCTTAGTGGCGTCTCAATTGGTTATGTCATTGCGACCTCTGAACCAACAGACAGCTAAGTCTCAATCTCGAGCCCTGTTGACATTTACAAAAGACAGGCCTCATACTTGCTGACATTTACAAAAGGCAAGTATCTTCACTCTAGCCCCGCAAAGGGCTGACCTCGAGACTGGCGACGTCCCATTCGGTTATGTCATTGCGACCTCTGAACCAACAGACAGCCATACCTCATTATCCAAACAAACAAAGACGACAAAAGAAAGAATTTTTTATTAAATTCCAAAAGGATGGATACATGGAGGAGCCTATAGGCGTACATGATAAGATCGGATCCGATCTCCGAGCGAAGCTAGCCTCGTCCTCCTGTCATCAGCAGCCTGGGCCAGCGCCTGTGATTTCAGCTCAGCCTCATTGAAATCCACCGCTTGAGCCAGACGAGCTTCAACCTCCGCCAAAGTCGCCCTCTGTGACGACTCCCGCCGTGCTAATTCCTCGCTTTGAGCCCTAAGCTGCTCAAGCCGCGCAGTCTCTTCAAGACGCACCGGTGTAGCCTTGGATAAGAGGAGATTTTCTTTCCTGATCATCTACTCGGCCATCCTAATCTTATCTTCGGCATCAAGAAGAGCACTGGTGGAAGCGTCAATTGCACTCCCAACCTCTACTTGCTCTGTCTCCAAGGACTTCAAGTCAGAGGAGATAGCCTCAGCGGCCTCTTGAGCAGCAAGCCGAGCTTCGCGCCTTTGCGCGACAAGATGTGTGAGCCGCTCATCAGCTAAAGACGCCGGGTCGGAACGATGGAGATGGCGCCACTCCTCTACGTCCTTCTCAAGGTTATCCACCAGGAGTTCCAGAGCAGAAGCCTGGTGATACCCCTCAAAGTCCCGGATACACTCAATGCCACGGGAGAGGACCATCTTCAGCTTCGAGAATGGCACAGGCGAGCCCTTCAAGACTAGACTGATAGTCTGCTCCAAACTGTTATAGAAGCTGTCGACCAGATTACCGATGAAGTCATTCTCAGCTTCATCAACCCTTGAGACAACCTCGAAGCAATCTACCATCCCAGTCGACACCGCCACAGAAGAAGAAGCGGGAACATCGACAGCAGCAGGGCAAGCCAAAGGTGACCTCGGCGGAGTCCTCAGTGACACCAGCACGTCAGCCACCGCGGAGGTAGGACTGGCAACCACCTCTGGAGCAATAGGCTCAACCACCTGAGTTGGGGAGGTAGGGCTGGTGATCACCCTCAACTCCATACTCGCCGGCATCTCACTCGGGAGTAAAGGCATCTGTGGGACTGTCGTCTCCACAACCCCCGACCTCTCAGTTGTCATGGGCTGATAAGAGGGGAGGCCGCCATTCAGCGCGTCCAACACAGCAGCATCCGCCGCGGTCGAAGCACTCGACTCGCCCTCTAACCTCTTAGGAGGACCCTCCGCTTCCTTCGAAGCTGATGCACCTTGGGGACGAATACCTGCAACAAAACCAAGGTCAAAAAGGAGACGCAGCAAACAGGCGAAGACCAAGAGATCGTAGTCATACCGAAGGCCGATGTCACCTCGTCAGCCACATCAGAATCCAAGGGTCCCATCGGAAAGTTCTTACCAGACTCGACGTAAATGGCCGGCCCGCTCTCGCCCGCCGAGTCCCCTGCAGACCACTCAACAGAGCTTGATTCCACAGGACTTCCTTTGGAGGTCCCAACACCCGAAGGACCGACATCAGCTGCGCCACTCCCAGACTCTTGCGAGTGAGCGGAAGAGCTGGCTGCAGCCCTATAGGTGAACAGGGATCGTAGTGTTCCCCTTGCTCTCCAACGGCCTCAGCTCCTGCAACAAAAAGCAAATGATGAGTTATTTAAAGTGCGCTGAAGGCATATTAGATGGGGCCAATCTTACCAGTAGTCGGTTCAGCAACCGACGGTTCAGCCACTAATGGAGCAGCAAAAGGAAGCGCAGTAGAGGGTTCGCCCTCTACCACAATTGTAGGAGCATGGTGACGGGGCTTCTTCGCCAATGACTTCCTACGGGATCCACTCCCACGTTTCCTCTTGAAGTGGACATCAGAATCCTCTTCTTCCACTTCTTCCACATGTCGTGGGGGAGCTGTCCCCACTACACCAGAACCGGCTTCACGAGTATCGGCTTCATGGGCATCAGCTCTCGTCTCTGCCTCAAAGCGAGGGCTCCCCGCATCAGAAGCCTCGCTGTCATCTGCAGCAATGAACTCCTCTATGCCAGGAACACGGACTCGTTTGCCCTCCTTCTTATCAGAAGCCTTCTGCCTCATCCGATGAGAAATTAACTTCACACCCGAACGGTTGGCATTAAACCCAGCAGGTGTGGAGTTCGAAGCTGCATACCATTGGCAGAAACACAGGGTCGTCCAAAGGCCGGGATCCCTCAGCGGCGTGCGTAGCCACGCTCCAGTGCCATCCGCGGTGAAGAACCGCCAAGCACGAGCCCCATCAATGAGGCTCCCTATGAAAGCCAGGTCCGGATTGAGGTTGCCCACATACAATTGGTCATACCCAAATTGGCGGGCAAACCGGCTCGGGACGTAGGGCTCCAGGTAGCAGGTATCCCCACTCCTGTACAGCAAATGCGAGGGCCGGATACAGACCAACCACTCGAAAACACCCCGACTCATAGGAGACCGACCTGACTCCACATCATGGAATTTCTCATTGTATCCTGCACCCCGCAGGCGAGGAAAACAACGGAACAGACTATAAGCGTCATAACGACGCACTAACTTACGGGCCTCGGCCACATAAGTTTTCTGCCACAAACGGCCTTCAAAGCGACGGAGAAGCGTCGTTTGAACACCCTGCGGAGGGTCTTCCCCAGCTCCAATCAAACTGGGGCAGTGCAAGGCGAACCACGCCATCAAGTAGGTGTATGGTAAACCTACCCTAGGATTGGGTCCGTCACAAGGCAGGACGGCACCCTTCCCTCGCCTTGACGCCATTGGCCTGCAGAAAGCCTCCGTCAGTGCACGAAGGCCCCTCTGAATACAACACACCATGGCCGGGAGAAGACCCAGACGGTGGCCATGGACCAAGCGAACGGCAGGCAGCAGCACATTCGGGTGGACGATGTCACCCGAAGAAGAAGGCACGACACACTTCTTTAACCAGATGGTTAAGAAGCCGGCCAGCAACGCCTTGCGAGACATAGGCCGACGGGCCTGATGGTGAAAGCTCCGAAGAACATCACCCTTCCCGAAAGAACCATCATCTTCTGCCACGATGATGTCCTTTTCAGCATGCACCTCCATCCTTGCCAAGATGTCTTCTTCAGCAACTCCGTAATGAGCTACCTCAGGCGCACTAGTCATATCCGGGAACAAGTAGTTCCCCCAGCTCTTCAAGCTCTTCGAGCTACCCTTGCCACCAGCGTGGATGCTGGAACAAATGTGCAAGTGGCACATCAATTCCTGATATGTCTCAAGCAAAGCAGGCTCTTGCTTCTCCAGGAGAGCCAACTCCGCCTCACAGGGAAAGTACTCTTCGTACGGAAGAGACCCGAAGGGCAAAGTAGAGATCTCCCGCATCTCGTGCAGGGCCATGCCCAACTCACCAACCGGGGTGAAGAAAGTCCCCGAGGCCGGGCAGTACAACTCAAGGATGGCGTAGAAGCACGCCACCTTCATCTCAATGCCGTAGCAGGTCGCCCTGACGGCCTCATGGAGGTTTAACCTCTCTAAGTCCCCCTCAAAATGAGTGAGGATATAGTTGGTCAACTCCGCCCACCACGACCTAGGAGGGTGGACCCAACCGGGAGTCCTGAAATCGGTGGCAGGGTAGTTCCCGTCAACTTCGCAGAACTGAGCACCAAAGGTCGGCGCCGCAGCTGGGTTCTCTCCTACTGGAAGGTCCCGCGATACCTTCCCAGGGTATAGCCCCATTATGCTACGAGGATGGCCCGCCCTCGAATAGCCGGACTGGAATGTCAACCTCCCGACACTTACAGACTCGGCATTTAGGCTCACGCCCCACGCCATCTTCCGAGCCTGAGCCACGCTCGCGAAAGAAGACAAAGCAAAATGCCGCTTAGTGGACGGGAGATAGAATCTCTCGCCGTCCAACTGGAAGATCCACTGGCCCTCACCGGCCTGCAGCTGGCGATCGGGATCAGGTGCAGCATCCCCGAACATGAAGTCAGGCTTTCTGTAAGCCTGACGGTCGATATCTTCAAGCGGAGCCGTAGTCAAGATGCTCCGCATGGCCTGCGGATGACCGTCCTGGATGAGCGTATCCCGTACAAGGGAGCTCGGCTCGCTGAACAATGAAGCCTGCCCATAGAACTGCAGGCTGATGTTTCCGCCTGCTCGACTGACTAGACCGAACAGACTGTTCTGGAGGCCGGAGGCGTAATGTACTGCAAAAACAGAAATGAGCTATGATTAGTTCACCAATCAAGTGGATGCGAAAGCATAAAAATTCACTAAGGCATAGCCTCGCCCAGCAAGCAGGGCCTGCAAGGCGATAGCTTTGAAAAAGCTTCACTTCATGGATAAGACTGCATCTTTGCAGAAAATATCCAAAGCGCCAACTTCGCTTAAAGCAGGAAGTGGCATAGCCCTAAGGGCTGACGTCATCAAAAGAACATCATGATCGACAGTCGTCCTTCGTGGCCACGACTGAAGGAACAGACCCATATCCTGTTCCTCAACAGGATGGAGACTGCCCAAGCAATGGCTTCCTACGGAAGCCTAAAAGAAGAACTGTTCAGTTCTTATTTCCCTGGTGCAAGGAAAATAGGGAAGTTCAGGGAAACGAGTTCCCTAATGAGGATAGATCCCATTCGATCGTCCTAAATAGCCAAATGGCTGGCTCTAAAGGAAAAGAGACCTCGGTCTCCAATCAGACAGGAAAATTCCTTACCGGTGACTGCTCGCTCGATGACCGGAGGAGGAAGGCCCTCCGCCGCAGAAGTCGCTGCTTCCTTACCCGCTCGTCTTTTGGGCGCCATTAAGAACTGCAAAAGTTCTCGAAGTACTCTGAAGTAAAGGAGGAAGAAGGAGAGGAAAAGACAGAAATTTCTCTGAAAAAAGGAGATCTTTTCCATGTTCAGCCCGATCGGGCTTTTATAGGCCAATCAGCGCCTGAAACGAGGCCTCGAAAAAGGGCCCATGCCGCCGTTTCGAATTAATTCAAAACAGCGCCCGAAGCGCCTTCCCGAGAAGCGCCGGTTCAACTCTACTAAGAGTTAAACTTCGCACTAGTGCAAAAGTGCAGACTTCGCACAGTCCTTTAAGGGCTTCGCCGAGAGGCCTACCTTAGCCCTCTAAAAAGTGTGCTGCTCGCGGTACACACCATTCTCGCGAAGATCATTCGAAGGAAAGACTATGTTCTTAGCTCCGCACACAGTCCAGCCCAGCAATGGCCGAACTCCCAATGAAAGCAAGCAAAAATCAAATGAACAAGAGATGAACTTTCATTGATAGAAAGGGTACATTTGATATTACATCAAAGTTGTGTTTTATATAACACACCAAGTTGCCTAACAAGGTCATTTGCATAAAAGGCATACAAGCGGTTTTATCTGCTCCCAGGCCAGACCAACGGGACAGGAAGGGCCTTCCTCCTGCATAAGACCATAATCAGTGGTGCCGCAAGGACATGGTCATTTTTCTCCACAAAAATGGCAGATCTTGCCCGGCCATTTTTGTTGAAGCCTGGCAATAAAAACCTATCGCCGCCAACACGATAGATCACGTATAATGGGAATTGGCAGTGGTACCAGTAATCTAACAGGCGCGATATCCGTTTTCCTGAAGTGGATCACCCCCAAAGGCCACCAAAGTTGAAAGTCGGCAATGATGCTGGCGATCCCACAGGCGACGCCCATTATCTTGAAGCGGATCCTCTCCGATAAAGGCGACGGCCAGCCTCACCTCAGAATGAATCATCTCGGATAAGAGGCTGCCAACAGCCCCTGGGACGCGCATCCGCTGCCCCGAATTGTTCCTCCTGCTTAAAAGTAAAGCTTCAACCGGGGAAGCATAAGGCAATTTCATGGTTTCTTCCATCAAGTTACCAGACTGGCAAACATAGCTCACTGCAAGGCAAATTGGAGCAAGTTAACAGTCAAGCACAGAAAAAGCCGCAAAGATATTAAGTCAGATTCTTGGGCAGCAAAGCAATCCAACTTCAGCAGAGGACAAGCTCCGCCTGCACAGCAACTAATGGACTAGCTCAGCAAACGCCAAGTCCTAGCCTCACCTCTATGGCAAAGTCAGACACAGTCTCAACATTCACCAATATGGCAAGACTGGCTCAACCTTTGAAGAGACCAAGTCCTAAGTTCTGCCTGTGTAGCGGACTCAACTTGCAATGATCTTTCTGTGATCAAGTCAGAATGATAGCTTCACTGGGAAGCTATGCCAAAATTCTTCTCTGCAGATCAGCCAAGTGCAAGATGAAGATCAAGGGAAGCTAATCCCTGAAGCAGCTGTCAAAGGGAGATGAATCCCCTAAAATTGGTGAAGTCGTTGAACGATCAAGACTTACTGGTCCTTGGCCGGTTAGACAACCAGAGTGGGCTTTCCCACTAATTCAGAGATCTGAGTATCTCTCACAACCAAGAGAAGAGAAGGAAGGCAAAACATTTCTCTTCAGAGGACCTCAAGTGTCCTATTTATAGGCCCCATGGCCTGAGCACTCTCACCCCAAGCGTGGAAGCACGAGCGCATTCAAGGCATTTATTGCGCCTTGATGGAAGGGACGGCTTCCCCTTGGAACCGTGCAAAGGGAGAAACGTCTCCCTCATAAAAGGCACTTATGGCGCCTTGAAGAAAGAGAGTATCCTCCCTTGGAAACGTGCAAATCGGAGAACATCTCCCTCGATTGGCGCGAAAGAAGGAATGATCCTCCTCGTAACCGCCCACGGCAGTTGGCTTTGAAAAGGCAACAGGAGTTCCAAAGCGAACTTATTTCTTGGAAGCCCAGATGCGGAGCTACCCCAAGGCGAAGCTACTCGCGAACCAGTGCAATTCCTCGGCGAATTCATCCCAAAGCAGGATTGAAGGCGAAGCTGAACTCAACCATCATGGCGACGTTCATACTCCACATACTATCACAGCAGTTCAAAGTGTTTCGGAGTCTGAGCTATTGCAGACTCTCGAAAACTTTGAAGGGGGTCTTGTTGACACTTAAAAAAGACAAGATTCTCATTGGTCCGAACGATGTCTAAACTTGTTGACATTTACAAAAGACAAGGGACAGACAAGCTGAAGACCAGTTTCCACCCACCTCCAAGGGACAAGGAAGCAGCTCGGACTCCACTGATCCAGCAAGCAGAACAGTGAACCCGGATTGTTTCTAAACAGACCTCAGCAGGTCTAAGATGCTAGCATTTAGCATTACATTAGCCCAAGGAGATAGCCTCGTTTGAGAGGCTAGCATCATCTAGAGCATCGCCAGGAAGCTAACTGATAGCTTCGCCGAAAAGCCTCTTTTCGGACCTCGCCAAGAGTTACCTCTAGCTCCGCTATGAGCTTCAAAGCGGGCAGCTCCGTTGTCAACCTTTGACCAATCAAATCTCCTGATGAGATCGGATCCAATCTGATCAAATCCAATTAGGATTCAAATATGGCAGGTGATTGCCGCAATCTCTTGACTCTCTTGGAAACGAGTAAGAGGATCAGAGAAAATCCTCCAACGATATGGAAAGGATCGAAACAAATCGAAAAGATCAACCGACTTGCCATTTTCTAGCTCCGCAGAAGCTATCCTAGCCTCGCAGCAAGGCTACTTTCCAGATTCAAACAGATTCGGTTCAATCTGTTTCCATATCTTCAAGGGACGACTATACCCTTGCTCTCCCTATAAATAGCCCGCCAGGGGCACAAGGGGAGGGGCTTCCAGAGATCGGCGATCAATAAAAGTGGGCTTCTGCTCCTAAATCAATCCTCTGCTGATCAGGAGAATTGGACTTCTTCATAACGCACCGTGCGTTCTCTAATTCAGAGACCTTTCAAGAGAAATACTTCTCCTTTCAGGTGGCGATACCCTAGCAACCTCTTTTCCTCAAGGAATCTCCGGAACCAGGCGAGAAGGAATTCCTCACAGAAGGCGGTTTTGAGAAGTAGCAAGAGGGTTCTACCAATCCTCTGTTCTCTGATTCCCGGAACCAGGCGAGAAGGGAATCTTATCGCTCGCATCGTGAAAGGGACAAAGTGGTCGCGCGCTGACCAGACTCCTATCAGCACATTTTCTCAGAATCTCTGAGGAGATCTACTTGTAATCTTTTTTTAAGAATACTTGTAATTTAGCTCCTCAAACTCTTTTTTGTAAGTTTTCCCCTTTTGCAAACATAAAGGAAAACAATGTGGATTATCAAGTAAGTGGTTAGATGGTTAGTAGTTAGATTGCCATGAGAAGAAAAAGTTAGCAAGAAATCATGTAGAAGGTGAAGGAGATTACAATGGAAGAGAAAGGAGGTACCTTTACATAGAGTGTCACTCCCTATTACATCAATCCCTCACTCATCTCTCTCTAGAAATCACTCAGCCCTACTACAATGATCTAAGAAAAGAAATGAAAATACAAGAAATGAAGAACACTCACCTACACTACTCCTAAAATCTGCACCTACTCCTAAAAACGAAAACTGCTCTCGGTTTGGCTCTCTGCAGGGCTATTTATAGGGCTCAGAAGGATCCAGAAGAGGAGACGGGGCCACGCGTCGAAAATCGACGCGTGGCTCTTCAAGATTGCCGCGCCTTTGCCGCGTTTTGCGGCAATTCCAGAGAATTAATTCTCTGGATTTCTTCTGGAGCTTCGTCTGACTTCTAGCTGCTTCCAGGTATATCCTATTTCTGGTACTTTCGCCCGAATATTCGTCTGACAGCTCAGGAGTCTAGGTACAATGCATGTTCTAGAAAATCCTTTACTTGGCCTCCAAGAAATTGCGGGATTAATTACCATAAATAGGGATGAATTAGCATCTTTTTCTATCTTTGCCCTTGGACTTTGGATTTACCTGCAATTAAGACCAAAACACGATTTAGACGACTATTTATTCATAAAAACTGTGAGAAATGCGATATAATAATGCAGAATTTGTAGACTAATCACACCCCCACACTTATTCTTTTGCGCGTCCCGAGCAAAACAAGAAAGAAAACTATATTACAAGGATTATTACACCACTTTTGCAGGTGACGCGATTGCACTGAGCGTGTGCAACAAGCCGTTAAACCTCTAGGTTACCCTAGAGGAGGAGTGTTGTCTCCTGAGGGTTTTCAGCGGATTGCACCCACAAAATCCATAAAGAAAGAAGACAAATGTTAGTATTTTGAAAACGCATTTTGAAAGAGAGACATGTTTTCGAACTATTTTTGCAAAAATATAAGTGATCTAAGGTCATAAGTCCACCTATAATCATTCTCCCTTAAACTTAGTATCTATGCAAGATCTTGTCTTCAATTAAGGTAAGAATTCAAATTTGGATTGAATATTTTATCTTTCATAAAACCTAGATAGTATGCACATTGTGATAGTGAAGATTTCTGGGATTTCAACTCTAACCATAAAGCCATTTATTTATATATATTTATTTTCTTTTTCTCTTTTTTCTTCCCTTAGTTTAGGCTTTCTAGTTCACCCTTGTAACGAGCCTATAACCGATGACTCCCAAACCAGTTGGTCTTAGGGCACCAGATGAGAAAACATCCCTAGGGTTTAAGGACTCGAGTGAAAAAGGCCATGAAACTAAAGGGGATTATTTATTTCCTTTACCACCGTTAGGCGTGAATAATCATGCTTCTTGAGGCACAATTATCCTGCTTAATAAGTGATGTTTTATTTATATATTTTTTTCTTTTTTTATTTTATTTTATGGCATTTTTGGTCTTTGTTTTCATCCCAGAAAATGTGTAAGTGTGAAGTGCATACTATCTGAGGCAAAAATTCAAGATAAAAATATCTCCCCAATTTTACTTACTGATTGGTAGTGAAAAGTGCATTTTTATCATCATATTTACCATCACATTTTCATATTTATTCATTTAATTCTGCACATTTATTAATAATTTGTAATTTATTGTGTGCAGGCCTCGAATTATTATTTTAACAATAAATAAAGCTTAAATAGCCCAAAAGCCCAGATCCAAGCCCATATTTGAAGCCCAAGAGTCAAAGTGCAAATATCAGATTGTCAAAGTGCAATTACAAGGGCTAAAGTTGCAATTATTAAAGATGAGGGAAGGATAGAATTCTACCCAACCCTAAACTCTTGCAGGATGAGCATAAAAGCCAAAGATGAGAAGGAAATTCGTGGATAAAAGATTGGGAGAATACAAAATCTAGATAACTTGATTTCCAAGTTATATCCATATCCCAATATTTAGAGCCAGGATCGAACTTCCAGAAGCAGGCGCCCAAATGGACGGACCAGGAGAGGCCACGCGCCAAAGCGCGTGGCCAGAAGCCACTAAAGTGCCGCGGACCCGCGGCAAAAGCGCGGCATTCTGGATGAGTTAGAATCCCAGATTTCGTGGGCAAGTTCATCCAGGACTCCTCTGCCTTCTGCACCTATAAATATCTCCTGCAGTGCAACGTACAGAGTGGTCCAGCGTCCAGCAAAGGGCCAAAGTTAGGATTTTTAGGGTTTTTAGGTTTTTAGTTCTCTTTCCACTTTTGTATATTTTTATTTTTCTTTTTGTAAAAGCTGAGAGGAGATGATGTATTCATGGAGGAAGGGATCTGCTTGTACTGATGGTGACAGTCGGTGTAAGTGTTATTTTTCCACCATTGTTTAATAATCGAATCAAGGTTTGCTTTATTTTATTCTTGTACTATTCTAGTTTCTTGTATTCTTATTTTAATCTTGTATCTACTTCTCTCTATTTGTTCTCTAATTTCTTGCCCACCGTGAGATCCAACTGCTTCGAGAATACCTAGCCGAAGAAGGAAGCTTGACGGCCCATGGCGATGAACAGGTCTTCATAGCTTGTTTTTCATTTCGTAGAGTAGATTAAGAAGGCGGACGATCCCATAAGCCGTGCTTGTACGCCTTCCAAGAAAAGGTAAATCATCGCAACGGTTCAAACGGCAAGCAGACTAAAGAGATAAGTTTTCTTTCCTCTTCTTTTATTTTCTTTTCTTTTTTTTTTTAGATTAAATCCACATCTTCCACAATTCTTTTCTTCCATCCATTGTAAATATCATCCATTGTAAATACCACTACTAATAATAAAAATAAAAGCTTTAGAGTATAACTTGCTTAACGCTTCCATCGCAGTCCCTCCCTGAGGATCACGACCCGCATAACTCTGCTACCGCGGATTAGAACTGAGACTTGCACATCTATTCTTAAGCTAACATATTATATTTTGTGTGCAGGAAATCTCAGTCAACAAATTGGCGCCGTTGCCGGGGAGGGACGGTAAGTTTATCTCTAATAAAAATTTAATTTTTAACTAATTCTTTATTCTTTTCTGTTTGCAGGTTTGGAGAACATGAAACAGAAACAGAGCAGCAGCAAGGACATACAGCAACCCAGTGCCTCTGCCCTCGAAGGCAGAGCACGAGGGCCTGCAAGTTTGCCGCGGAAACGCGGCCAGAGCCGCGGATCCGCGGCAAGTGCAGTGAACTACTAATTCAGTTTTTTGCAGATTGCTGAAATTTGAGATTACTGCTTACTGCTCTATTCTGTTTTGTTCTGTGATATACCTGTAAATTGCTAATAATTCAACAGTAAATCATTGGTTGTTAAAATAAAAAGTGATTAGACGTTTGCATATTAGGCACGTGTCTTTTCAATTATTTTTATTTACTGTTGAAGAGTGCTGGAGGAGCAAGGTACGTACGCATTGCATGTAGAATAGGATTTATCTCTTGGTTGATTTTCTGCTTTGAGTGATTCTTATCTATTTATCTTGTACACTTGCACTAATTCATCTTAAGGGCATAACCCATTAACAAGATAAGGTGGGGATTTCATCACCCTTCCTTAGCCCAAAAATCATATCCCGAGCACTCACTAACCCAAGCCTAACATAAAAATTAGTAGACGTTGGCCCTAGGGACACTCGGACTCAATTAGGAGATTATCCTAAGGGGGAACGGTGTTGGAAGTTGACTCCTGCCAAATCAGTATCTAGGAAGGGGATTGAGGGCCGAAAGCCCGAAGTGTGGTGGTTATTTAATTAAGGAACGTCTTTGACGGAAAACCTCCCACCACTCTTGCCCTGACCTGGCTGATTAACTTGTGGTCAAAGTCTACACCCTACCTCCCGTGGACAGTCTAACCAGTTAGGAGTCGTCTAGGTCTAGGTCTACCCTAACTTAGGTTAGAAATTTCTCTTTTTGTTAGTTTTTTTTTTTCTTTTGTTTGCTTTGTGTGATATGGCCTATAACAATAATTTTTTCAATTTTAATGAGGATCCATATTATACACCAACCTCTTTTTCGGATATTACCAACCCGGCATATCATAACTCTAACCACCCTAGTGTGCCAGATTGGTCTTATCCGAATCATTACATGCCCCAGTCCCAATACTATGAACAAGATTGGAATAATCATCACTACTCTTCACAGAGTCAATGGGGATTCAATACCCCTGAGCCATATGGTCAACCACCTGTTCAACCAGTATCTTCATATACGTCTTTTCCCACATCACCAAGGTTTCAGTCCGCCATTGATCTATTTGATGGGTTAGAAGAAAAAGTGGATCGGTTGCAAGATATAATGAATGATCAAATTTCTAGACTTTCAAACATTCTTGAGCGAACCAACCAAGTTGATAGGAACCAAGAATCATTCTGTCTAGAAGACCTTGATCAAAATTCAATTTCATCACATCAATATGAACTTGCTCAACCCCAATCCTTGGACAAGTTGGCTAGTTTTAATTTCAATGAGATTGAATTAGATTGTGAATGTGAACCCGATCCCCAACTTTGCGATTCAGTTTTCATTTTCGAATCTATGTTGACTCCGGTTTCCTTACCCAATTTGGACCAACTTTCTGAGCCAACATTTATTCCCATACCCATAGATCATGAAATTGAATCACCCATTTTTGATGATCATATTGAACTTGACCAATTGTGCAATTTTGAAAGTCCCATGGAAAAATTGGCAAGTTCCCATTTTTATGAGATTGAAACTAATGAGATATGTGACCTAGATTCCCAAATCTATGATCAAGTTCAAATTCCCGAATCATTATTGACTCCTGTTTTGTTACCCGACTTAGGTAATATTTTAGAGTCAGTTTTGATTCCCACACCTATCATTCCTGAACTTGAATCACCAACATTGAGTCACATTCCATTGTGGGAAAATGATTGTAGACTTGAGTTTCAATTTCTTGACTTGGACCCACTTCTTGATCCTAGCCCGATTCCTGAACCTTTACTTGATTTGAGTTTCTTTCCTGAGTCGGTATTAGATCCTGAACCTATCATTCTTGAGTCCAAGTCAACCATTTTACCAAGTCACATTCTTTTGTTGGACATAGGTATAGACCATGACTCTGTGATGATTTTCCAGGACTGGTCATGTAAAGGGAGTAAGTTTCACGAGAGGATCTTCCATGATCCTATTCATTCTGGGGACTGTAAATATGTAAATAAAAAAGAGGTCAATAAAGGTAGGTCCCGTGAACTACCACGTTATCTTGATTGGGTAGCTACGCTTGGCCCAATTAGACCACCTCCGGAACCACCACCTTGAGGTAACTTCTGCCTTCCCTTGTTCTATTTCATGCATATATGCATTCATTCATACATTGAGGACAATGCATGAGATAAGTGTGGGGGTGGGCTTTACTAACATACTAACATAAGTAGACACTAACAAAATTTGCTAATAAAAAAAAAAATTTTAAAAAAAAATTTTAAAAAAAAATGTTTATAAAAAGGAAATATTTTGACTTATTTTTTTTGAAAGAAATCTAAGTTAGTTTTAAGGATTAGGAAAATCATGATTAGGATTTCTAAAAACTTGGTCAAAATAAATAAATTGTTGAATTTTTAAGTATAGGAGGAGAAATTGAATAAGTAGTTAGTCTTAATTTTTACCTTAATGAAATATGCATACCAAATGCATATCTAGGATTCTAAGACAAAGACCTTGTGCCTCATAAAAAAAAAAAAAAAATCACCAATTAAGCTGATACATGTGCCTCAAGAAGCATAAGTATTCATGCCTAAAGGTGAGTAAATAAAATAAAGTCCTTAGTTTTGGGGCCTAGTTCACTCGAATTTGAGTCCGCGGGGTGTTTTCTCACCTGGTGCCCTAAAGCCAACCGGTTTGGGAGTCATCGACTTTAAGTTCGCTACATGGGTGGATTAGAAAGCCTAATAGAACTAAGAAATATGATATATGTATTAACACATCTAATAGTCAATTAGTTAGGTATGAGGGCCTCAAGAAGCCTTGATACTTACACAAAAGAAAATTAGATGAGTTATACATGCTAAAAAAATTATAAAAAAAATTTATTAACACATCTAATAGTCAATTAGTTAGGTATTAGGGCCTCAAGAAGCCTTGATGCTTATACGAAAGAAAATTAGATGAAGTTATAATAATAATAAAGAGGCATGAGAGTCCAAGTTAAGGAATTCCTAGTATAAATTCATAAGGATGCATATGATTTTTGGTAACGAAAAAGACTATATTAGAAATTCAATTTTGATCCTTACCTAAAATGAATAACAATTGACTTTATAAAGACCAGGTTTGAAGAATGAATAAAAATGATAATCCTAAACTTATAGACTACTTAGTCTCTTCAAAAGTATTTCAAATATTTTCCTTTTTATGGATTTTGTGGGTGCAATCCGCTGAAAACCCTCACGAGACAACACTCGTCCTCTAGGGTAACCTAGAGGTTTAACGGCTTGTTGCACGTGCTAAGTGCAAACCATGATTCCTACGAAAGTGAGTTAGGTTAGAATAATTTTTCTTTTCTTTTTCTTTTTCTTTGTTTTTACTCGAGGACGAGCAAAAAGATAAGTGTGGGGTGTGATTGGTAGT
Source organism: Agave tequilana (assembly GCA_038442645.1). Classification (NCBI taxonomy): domain Eukaryota; kingdom Viridiplantae; phylum Streptophyta; class Magnoliopsida; order Asparagales; family Asparagaceae; genus Agave; species Agave tequilana. The sequence goes on from JAVJIF010031536.1 coordinate 49,635, forward strand.
GAAAAGTGCATTTTTATCATCATATTTACCATCACATTTTCATATTTATTCATTTAATTCTGTACATTTATTAATAATTTGTAATTTATTGTGTGCAGGCCTCGAATTATTATTTTAACAATAAATAAAGCTTAAAGAGCCCAAAAGCCCAGATCCAAGCCCATATTTGAAGCCCAAGAGTCAAAGTGCAAATATCAGATTGTCAAAGTGCAATTACAAGGGCTAAAGTTGCAATTATTAAAGATGAGGGAAGGATAGAATTCTACCCAACCCTAAACTCTTGCAGGATGAGCATAAAAGCCAAAGATGAGAAGGAAATTCGTGGATAAAAGATTGGGAGAATACAAAATCTAGATAACTTGATTTTCAAGTTATATCCATATCCCAATATTTAGAGCCAGGATCGAACTTCCAGAAGCAGGCGCCCAAATGGACGGACCAGGAGAGGCCACGCGCCAAAGCGCGTGGCCAGAAGCCACTAAAGTGCCGCGGACCCGCGGCAAAAGCGCGGCATTCTGGATGAGTTAGAATCCCAGATTTCGTGGGCAAGTTCATCCAGGACTCCTCTGCCTTCTGCACCTATAAATATCTCCTGCAGTGCAACGTACAGAGTGGTCCAGCGTCCAGCAAAGGGCCAAAGTTAGGATTTTTAGGGTTTTTAGGTTTTTAGTTCTCTTTCCACTTTTGTATATTTTTATTTTTCTTTTTGTAAAAGCTGAGAGGAGATGATGTATTCATGGAGGAAGGGATCTGCTTGTACTGATGGTGACAGTCGGTGTAAGTGTTATTTTTCCACCATTGTTTAATAATCGAATCAAGGTTTGCTTTATTTTATTCTTGTACTATTCTAGTTTCTTGTATTCTTATTTTAATCTTGTATCTACTTCTCTCTATTTGTTCTCTAATTTCTTGCCCACCGTGAGATCCAACTGCTTCGAGAATACCTAGCCGAAGAAGGAAGCTTGACGGCCCATGGCGATGAACAGGTCTTCATAGCTTGTTTTTCATTTCGTAGAGTAGATTAAGAAGGCGGACGATCCCATAAGCCGTGCTTGTACGCCTTCCAAGAAAAGGTAAATCATCGCAACGGTTCAAACGGCAAGCAGACTAAAGAGATAAGTTTTCTTTCCTCTTCTTTTATTTTCTTTTCTTTTTTTTTTTAGATTAAATCCACATCTTCCACAATTCTTTTCTTCCATCCATTGTAAATATCATCCATTGTAAATACCACTACTAATAATAAAAATAAAAGCTTTAGAGTATAACTTGCTTAACGCTTCCATCGCAGTCCCTCCCTGAGGATCACGACCCGCATAGTTCTGCTACCGCGGATTAGAACTGAGACTTGCACATCTATTCTTAAGCTAACATATTATATTTTGTGTGCAGGAAATCTCAGTCAACACTTACTTAGCCTATAATTTCAAATAAGATCTATTATTTCAACTAGGTTTAAGATGTCATAATTAAGGCTTTCTTAATTTCTAAGATACATCTTAATTTTCTTAAAATAGATCAAAACATTTGTCTCTTATTTCAAAAAGTTTTTAAAAAAAGAGAAAATTTCTATACAAAAGGGAAGATTTCTAAAAGTATCCTAAAAGAAGTGTAAAGAAAGAAAATTTAAAAACTCTAAGTTAGTAAACCCTCCCCCACACTTATCTCATGCATTGTCCTCAATGCATCGTGATATATGTATGCATGAAACAAATAGAGAGGGAAGGAAAAATTACCTCAAGGTGGTGGTTCCGGTGGCGGTCTGATTGGTCCACGTAAGGCGGCCCAATCATTATTGCGTGGAGTCCGGAGGAACCCACCAGAAACCTCCATGATACAACCCACTAGAAAGATGTATTCATGCATGATTTTTATTAAAAAATTTACCCCATCTAATTTCCAAATTTGCAAAATAATTTCAGAGTCAAATTTTTCAAAGCTCTTGTCCCAGAATGGAATGATTGATTTGGACTCAGGAAGCACAGGAACTAATATCGACTCAGGAAAAAGACTTAAGTCAAGTAAAGGTTCGGGAGTCGAGATCGGTTCAGGAAGTGGGTCCAAATCAAGAAGATGAAGCTCAAGTCTACATTCATTTCCCCATGATGGAATGTGACTATCTAAGATTGGTGATTCAAGTTCAGGAGGAATGGGAATCAAAACTGACTCTAAAATGTTACTCAAATTGGGTAACAAAACAGGAGTCAATAATGATTCAGGTATTTGAACTAAATCACAAACTTGAGGATCAAAGTCACATTCCTCATTGAGTTCAATTCCACAAAAAAGAGAACTTGCCAATTTATCAATGGGACTTTCAAAAGTAAGAAATTGGTCAAGTTCAATATGATCATCATAAATGATTGGTGATTCAATTTCACAATGGATTGGCACAGGATTCAATAATGACTCGGGAAATGAAGTGAAATCAGGTGAAGACACCGGAGTCATAATTGAATCAGGAAGTAGAATTGAATCATCAAGTGGAAGTTCAGGATCATATTCATGCTCAAGTTCAATTTCAGGAAAAGGATAACTTGCCAAAATGTCAATGGAATCTGAAGTTTGGACAAGTTCAGGTGGGTGTGCTGAAATTGAATCTTGATTTCCAAAACAACATGACTCTTTAGCTCGGACAGAATGGTTAGTGACATTAGAAATAGGATGAGAATGAAGAGTTTGGATCATTATATCTATGTCATGGTTACGAGCATTTTGAGCCTGAGTCATGAATTCAAGCATCTTTTTATAAGTCATTGGTTCATCATTTTGTTGAAGAGATGCAGTGTTGTTTTGAAATTGGTGGTGAAATTGTGAGTCCATCAGATTTTGTGATTGTTGTTTGGACTCACAAAAAAGTTCCTTACTCATTTCCAAGGCAGATGGTTGTTCATTGTGAAGAGGTGGAACTGAGTAAGACTCTTGAAAATACTGTGGAATTGGAGAGGCCAATGTTTCTTGAAGTTGTTGCTCGGCCCTTTGTAGATTGGCTTCTAAACTCTTTTGTAACTCAGATTTTTCTTCAATGGGAGGTGTAGAAAAAGGAGTATAAGAAGCGAAATCGGGAAATGAATATTATGGATATTGTGGACTAGGTGGATATGGTGGACAAGGAGGTTGAAAATTTGACTCGGGGGACTTGAATCCCCAATGACTCTGTGACGAGTTGAAATTATTTTGAAAATTATAGTCATAAGAATGTGGGTATGGGTTGTATTGATTCGGATAAGGTCAACCCGGTGTATTTGGTTGGTGCATATTGTAAAACGCCGGGTTGGAATTATCCGAATCATATGGAGTTGGTGTGAAATATGGATTCATATTCGGATTGAAAGAATTGTTATTATTGAATGCCATTTCACAAAGAATCACAAACAAAAAGAAAAAATCAAACAACAAACAAAAAGAAAAGAAAAAGCAAAACCAAGCCAATAAGAGGGTTGACCTAGACCTAGATGTAGATGTCCCTAGGGGCCAACGTCTATTCAAATTTTATTAAGGTTTGGGTTGTGTGAGTGGGGAGATGATTTTTGGGTCAAGGAAGGGTGACGAAACCCCACCTTATCTTGTTTGGAGTTTGCCCTTAAGTTCAATTCGTGCAAATGTGCAATATAGACAAGAATATAACACAAAGCGATAAATCACCCACATGTTTGTCCTATGCTATATGCAATGCCATATGTACATCTCCATCCAAATCACAACAACAGAACAAAATACAGTATTTTGGAATTGAATTGACACGTGCCTAAATGCAAATGTCTAAACCGTTTTAAAGGCGTCCAAATACCGTATTTTAGTTCTTTTATTTTTATGGTGTGTAGGCAATCAAAGCAGAAAAAATAGCAGCACAAAGATACTAGCTATTACAATTCACACATCCCAGAACAACAACAATTACAACGTTCACAAAATTGCCGCGGTTTAACAGCAAAAGTCGCGGTTCCGCGGCTTTTCTTTTGAATCTGGGGCCCTGCTTTCAAGAGCAGGGGGATGCAAAGTAAGGATCTATTCTGCAATGTTAAGCACCTGCAAAGATTGCCCTACACACCAAAACAGAGAAGACAATGTTAACAAAAACGTGACATCAAAACCATTCCCTTCCCCGGCAACGGCGCCAAAATTTTGATCGGGGTAAAACTAGCACTCAAAAATGTGTATTATGTGAAATCAAATGAAAAGCTCGAATGTGCTTAATTTACCCTCGATACTTCCGTTATAGCATTGGCTCAACGGGTCGTATCCACGGGGAAGGGAGGCGATAGAAACATTAACAGTCTCTAGTCACGTCAGATGTTAACAATTCTTCTTTGTTGAAAGAATGAAAAAGAGAATGAAAAAGAAAAGAAAAGAAAATCCAGAATGTGGTAGGTGAGGAGAGCGATGAAAACGGCGATGTAAAAACCAAAAGAGAAGTGAAGAAGATGGAACAAGGTAAACTAAGAAGGCGATGAAACACCGATAGAAAAATGAGAAAAGATTTGGAAAACGATTTCTAAAACAAAGGTAAAAGAAAACTCATGGCTACTAACTACTAAGTACTCCACTAACCATACTAACCTCTTCGAGATAGTTGCCTAACATTTTGATCCTCGGCCATCACAATCCTTGTCTTCAAGGAAGCGATGCAAAGCATGGCTCATGGATGGTTCATAACAATCAAAACATTGCAACAAGAACAAGCAATTACAAGCATCACTCATTACACTACAAGCATGAAATAAAAGAGCATGAAATAAAAGAGAGTTAGCTTGGTTAGCAAGTTAGCAAGTTAGCAAGTTAGATGTTAGAACCCATCATCTTTGGCCATCAATGGCTCTTGCAAGAACAAGGCCTTGTAGAGGCAACCCGATTCATGTGGATTATCAAGTAAGTGGTTAGATGGTTAGTGGTTAGTAGTTAGATTGCCATGAGAAGAAAAAGTTAGCAAGAAATCATGTAGAAGGTGAAGGAGATTACAATGGAAGAGAAAGGAGGTACCTTTACATAGAGTGTCACTCTCTATTACATCAATCCCTCACTCATCTCTCTAGAATCACTCAGCCCTACTACAATGATCTAAGAAAAGAAATGAAAATACAAGAAATGAAGAACACTCACCTACACTACTCCTAAAATCTGCACCTACTCTTAAAAACGAAAACTGCTCTCGGTTTGGCTCTCTGCAGGGCTATTTATAGGGCTCAGAAGGATCCAGAAGAGGAGACGGGGCCACGCGTCGAAAATCGACGCATGGCTCTTCAAGATTGCCGCGCCTTTGCCGCGTTTTGCGGCAATTCCAGAGAATTAATTCTCTGGATTTCTTCTGGAGCTACGTCTGACTTCTAGCTGCTTCCAGGTATATCCTATTTCTGGTACTTTCGCCCGAATATTCGTCTGACAGCTCAGGAGTCTAGGTACAATGCATGTTCTAGAAAATCCTTTACTTGGCCTCCAAGAAATTGCGGGATTAATTACCATAAATAGGGATGAATTAGCATCTTTTTCCATCTTTGCCCTTGGACTTTGGATTTACCTGCAATTAAGACCAAAACACGATTTAGACGACTATTTATTCATAAAAACTGTGAGAAATGCGATATAATAATGCAGAATTTGTAGACTAATCAATGTCGAAGACCACCTTTAAATCACCTATATGATCACCTTTAGCGCGACTTTTTACTGCGATGTCATCAATATAGCATTCCACCATTTTGCGCATGTGTTCATGGAAAATGGCATTCATAGCCATTTGATATGTTGCCCCTGCATTCTTTAGTCCGAAGGGCATGACAGTGTAGCAGTATACCCCCAGTGGTGTCCTGAAAGAGGTATGTTTTTCGTCATCAGGATACATTTTGATTTGATTATATCCTGAAAATCCATCCATGAAGGACATTCGCTCGAATCCACACGTATTGTCAATCATGACATCTGTGATTGGAAGTGGGAATTCGTCCTTGGGACAGGCTTCGTTTAGATTACGAAAATCAATATAGATCCGGATCTTTCCGTTCTTTTTAGCAACGGGGACGATGTTGGTTACCCAATCAGGATATTGTTCTTCCCTAATGAAGCCAGAGTCTATAAGCTTTTTGACTTCTGATTGAATTGCCTCCATTACTTCTGAACGGAACCGTCGCTGTTGTTGTTTGACAGGGTTTACGTCCGTATTAATGTTGAGGCGATACATGGCCACTCGAGGATCAAGTCCAGGCATGTCCTCATAATTCCAGGTGAAGACATCTATATACTCTTGTACAAGAGATGTCAGATCCTTTTTCTCAGAAGGTGACAGGCCTTCGCTTATAAAGATGGGCTTAGGATTAGCCTCATCTCCCAGATTGATCTGAACAACCTTATCTTTTGTGGGTGGCTCACGCTGTTCAAAGCGAGTATCCCAAAGAGCATTTAAGTGCTTGATCCAAGGATCTATATCGGATTGGATCATTTCTTCATCTCTATCTTCCAGGTGGCTTGTTGAAACCATATTTACTGAAAGTTCTCTGAAGATGTTGCCGACACTAACATCTGACTCCCACGAGGATGTGCCCGATGAGTAATCATGGCCTAATGACTTTTCAGAGTCAGAGGCTGATGGGATCGGAGTTGACACATAGCCCAACCCCCTGCGAGTCTGATGATAATAATTAGGGGATTTCCCTTTTGGAATAAAAGATCGGAGTAGTGTTCTCCTTCCTTTGCCGAAATTCAACCCTGGGCCGTTTGTCAGATCATACCCCATGCTTTCCATCATCCTGAGTGCATTTGGCTCATAATGACCGAACTGAGGGGGTTCCTTCTCGCTTTCTGATTCTTCACGGGACATTGGTTCGGACTTAATTCACCCAAAAAATTGTTTTTTGACCTTTCCGTCTTGCTGGAACCATGAATACTGATTCTTGTGCATCGCCGGCATCTTGGTGCGTTTCGAAGGACGACTTCACTGGTGCATGCAATGATGTCAAAGCATCCATTGCTGACCAGAGGTCATCATCTACTTCGGTACTAGTGTCTGACGGCACTGAATCAGAAGCGAACACAGAGAAATAAGCCAAATCTAATTCTTCATTAATATACCATCTGCCTACATCATCGGCGGTGTTATCAACATCGAGCTTATTAATGTTCGTTACAAGTGGATCTAGTTCCCACATGCACTCTTGTTTTTCCGACTCGGTGTCGGCTTCATTACCAGAGTCTGGCTCCTCTGGTTGTGGAATTTCATCTGTTTCCACAGAGTCCTGATACAGGAGAGAATCTGTGAAATAATTCTCGACTCCCTTGAACGGATGCCTTTCGGCAATCAACGTTCGCACCTTTCCACTCCCATCGATATATTTCATGACTTGGTGGAGAATAGAGGGAACGATAGAATTACGATGAATCCATGGTCGTCCCAGCAGCAAATTGTAGGGGTGTCAGCATCGATCACGTAACATGTCACCTCCGACCTTAAATCCCCAATCTGGCATTTGAGCTTGATCTTCCCCATTGGACGGGTACCATTGGCATTGAACCCATAAATGGTAGTCTGGATAGCGCTCAAATGGTGAGTAGGAATCCTTAGATGCTGCATGACCCGGCGAGGCATAATGCTCAATGCGGACCCAGGATCCACCTGAATGTGGCTTACTTCAGATGAACCAATATACCCTGTAAAGTACAGGGGTCGATCATGTTTTCCTTTGACCTGCATATCATCTGCTGTGAAGGTGATGCAGGGGGCATTTTGGGAGGCATGGAGGCAGTCCTCTACATCTTCCTCCTGTGGTCCAATCGGCACTTGGGTCATGAAAACCTCAGCATTAGCCAGGGCCTCTTGTAAAGCTTCTCTGGTTGACTTCGATAGCCTGAGGAGCTCATAAAGAGTAATTCGGGCTGGGATATTGGCCAGTTGAGTCAGGACATCAAAGCGGTAAGGTGCTGTGGATCCTTCCGCGATATTTTTCGAGAGAACTTTGGAAAACCGAAGCGCTTTCTGTCTCTCCACGGGTTGTTTTGTGGAGGGCTTGGCTGACTCTGTAGCAGGTTTTGGAAGAGTTGCCACCATTTCGTCATACTTTTTCAAATATGACTGACCCGAACGGGTTTCTGCGACAAGTTGGTTGGGTTCTGTGGCCAGAGCTACTATTTCCTCTTCTGAATCAGTCAGCGAGGGAACATCAGTCTTCGCTTCCCGGGAAGAGGCACATACCACATTACAGGATGAAGCTTTAGCTTTGCCTTTGGACTTTCTGCTGGTCACAGTGGTCCATTGCTGGCCGTTCACAAGGTCGGGATGAACCCATATGACTTCTCCCCGAGGTGTGGGAACAGGTACAAGGCCCTTCTCTTGCTGCTGGTGAGGGTCTATACTTACCATTCTCAGCTCTCCTCTTGGGACGGGACTACTCCAAAGGGTGTTGGAGGTTGTCTTCCAAATTGAAGAAATGACGTCATATTGGCTGCCACCTTCTTCTGCTCTGGACGGAGTTTTAATACCTCTGCGTCAATCAGAGTCTGAAGGATGTCCTTGAAGACATAACAGCTCTTGGTGGGGTGTCCCAGCATCCTATGATACAAGCAGTAGTTGGGACTATCAGATTTACCAACTTCTTCAGGGCGCCTAGCTTCGGGAAGTTTCAGTTTGTTACTCTTGTTCAGTAGCTTGAACAACGAGTCAACATGTTCGTCCTTGAAGGAGTACTGCTTGCTGGCGCGTGGCAGGCTTGAAGAGCCACTTCCCTTGACCAGTTGAGGTTTGACGGGAGACTTGGTCTCTGTCGCCAAGTTATCCTTCCTTTTCGCTTGGGGGGATGTGTCTGGCGCACGCCTTGTTGACCTCTCAGGTCTCGGTTTGTTTTCTTTTGCCCTAACTCGGGCGACAATTTCTTCAGCCTGTTCACCCTGTTGGATCAATTGTTTTCAGGTGCGGCTTTCGGCAACTCCTATTTGGGCGAGGAGTGAAGTTTGTAGATTGTGGCGGCATGTTTCCACCAGGGTGACCTGGGTCATACCGCTCAGACATCGGAGTGCTACATTCCGAAATCTTTCTACAAATGATTTGACGGACTTTCCCTTTCGCTGCTTGGTGGCCAAAAGAGTAGGCATGGTGACCTCTGAGTCATCTTCAAAGAAGCGCATTAGGAAGAGCTTCTCCAAATCGCCCCAATTCTTAATGGAGCCTTCTAAGAGCTTCATGAACCATTCAAAGGCAAGCCCTTATAGGGTGCCGATGAACAAACGTGCCAGGATAGCATCGTTATCTACCACATTCCCTATTTGAGACTTAAAGTAGTAGATATGTTGGTTCGGTGACCCTTTGCCGTCGAATGCCTGGAGGGTCGGAGCTTTGAACTTGGGAGGTACGGTACAAGGTCCCACTCGGTCGGATATGGCCGAACCACTCCTGCTTCTTGCAGGCCTTTCCGGTTGGTAAGGGCCTCAAGACGTTGCTCCAATTGACTCATTCTTTTAGAATGAACCCTTCCCTGGTCTCGGTCGTCTTTTCCTTGCGATGAGGATTTAGACGAATCAGAAGTAGGCTGCTCTTTCTCCTCAATATATACAGAAGATGAGCTTTCTCCCTCCTTTCGTTTGCCTTTAGACTTTTTAGAGGAGGCTTATCGGTTGATTTTCTCTTGTCTTCAAGCAACTGTGTGAGTATCTACTTGAGGGAGTCGATAGATTCTTGTTGAGCATGAATCATCTCAAATTGTTCCTTCTGGACCTGGGCTTGCTGCTCCAAGCGCCTAGCTGTCTCCTCAGGAGTGCTTGTCATATATATAAAGGCCTCTTTCTCTATAGAAGAGTTTGAAGCCTGCGACTCTGTAATAGTGGAATGCGAGTCATTTACCTTAACGCCCCGAGCCAGGGCATTGTAGTCAATCGGGGGATTGCCCCAGTCCGAGTGCGAGTGTGCTGGTACACTCCTTCCGGCTCTGTGTCAGACTCATCATCGGAGCTGACCGCAGGTTGCTTTCCCCTACTCCTGCTCGTCATGTTTACAGTGAGCTCAGAATATTCAGCGTCAGAGAAAATCCTCCACTTGTGAGAATGATTCCTTTTAGCTGATCGGGGAATCAGGGTCAGCTGTCTAACTAGAGACTGCTGGTTTACACCTGAGCTGCAACGGCATTCAGAGAGCATTGTGATAAGCCGTTCGCAGCAACATGACGAAGTGATTCGATTAGCACTTCTTTTCCTTGTCAAATAATCCCTTAGATCTGTGGGAGGGGGATCGAAGAGATTAGCCTCACAATGTTGAGGGCGTCACACAGCTGAGTCGCGAGGTTCTGAGACGTAGTTCTTGCGTCGTGGCTTCGAAACGCGAGTCTGGCGTCTCTGCTGATAAGAGACGCAGCTCTCGCGTTGCTGATTATTGCGTCTGAATAAAGACGCTTGAGAAATGCAGGGCTGTTAGGCCCCGTGCCTAAAGGCGCGTGCCTCTTGTGCTTGACAAGGTGCGCGAGCTTCGCATCGGCGTTTGGGGAGTGGGGCTTCAGAAGAGCCAGCCTGGTGAACCTGACGTTTGGGCTGCCAAACGCGGACTTCACGTGTCAGATGTGGTACAGAGGAGACGCTAGTCTGGACCTCGCGTCCTATCTCTGTTGGACACTCAGTTGTTCCAACTTGTAGTTGACGCGCACGCCTTCTCTGTCGTCGTTCAGTGTTCCGGTTACGTCATGGAGGTTGAAGGGAACCCCCGACGACCTGGTGCTGAGGAAGAGAATGAACTGGCTGGACATTAGGAAGGTTGACCACGCGAGTCTCCTGAGAGACATTGACGCGAGTGTTACGCATGACGCGATTAGCAATGACATCCTTCACAGCAGCCGCGTCTGAGAGAATCTCAGAGCGGACTTCAGGACAAATCCCCATAGAGACCCTGCGGTAGGCACGGGCCTTTGGGCTCTTGGAGCCGGAAGAAAGGAACTCTTCATACTTTGCTTGGTCGAATTTCACGACGAGTGATTCGACCGTTTTCCCAATGTAGATGACGTCATCTTGCGCCACCACTTACTCGTCAGAGGAGAAAGTATTCCCCAGCGAAGTCGCCATCTCTTGTTTGTCGGGAGAAATAGGGTTCCTTGTAAAATTTTCTTGAATCAAATGAAAGATTACAATGGATTTACACTCCGATTACAAGAGAGGGAAGATGTTGAGACTTGAATCTCCCCTTTGTTTAATGCTGGGTTCTTCAGGTAGCGATGGAAAGTGAATCTTATTTTCTGTTGACCGGGTGAACGTCTGAATCTCTTGGGGATCTTCTCTTTGGATGGTCGATGGAGTGACACAGCTCTTGATCGACCAGGAATCTCAAAGAGATTGTATGCAAAGATTGACTTATACGCAGCAAGTTGTTTGAAGAGTTGAACTCTCTTTCCTTTCTTGTGGCAGCTCAAGAGTCAAATTCTTCTCTCAGAATTATCTGATCAACTCACCCACTGACTAACCGACCCCTTCTCAATAGCAAGCGGGGCTATTTATAGAGGTTTTAGGGGTGAACATGCCCCCTAAAAACGCTCCATAATAGGGGTTAACTTCCTCATTATGTGGGCAGTGATTGGCCCCATAACGAGAGCAGTTATAACTGAGACGCGGGTTTCAACCCTCACGCCTCGGTGCTGCAGTGGGACTGAGACGCGGGTTTCGGCCCTCGCGCCTTGGTGCTGCAGTGAGGCCGACGAGACGCGGGTTTCGGCCATCGTGCCTTGGTGCTGCAGTGGAGCTGAGACGCGGGTTTCGGCCCTCGCGCCTTGGTGCTGCAGTGGGGCTGAGACGCGGATTTCGACCCTCGCGCCTTGGTGCTGCAGTGGGGCTGAGACTAGCCCTGCGTCTGGAGTTCTGCTTTTCGATGACTTGTCTTTTAATGATCTTTAGACAGCCTACAAATGTAATAAAGAATAATGAAATAAATGTGTGCAATCAGACCCCCACACCTATCTTTTGCTCATCCTCGAGCAAAATAATAAAACTAAAAAAAATTATTAGACCACTTTTGTAGATCACGCGATTGCACTGAGCACGTGCAACAAGCCATTAAACCTCTAGGTTTCCCCTAGAGGACGAGTTTTGTCTCGTGAGGGTTTTCAGTGGATTACACCCACAAAATCTATAAAGAAAGAGAAAAAAGTTTGTATTTTGAAAACACATTTTGAAAGAAAATATTTGAAATATTATTGCAAGATTTAAGTAACCTATAAGTTAAAGAAAAAACTGAATTTTTCATTCCTAAACTTAGTCTCTATTCAAAAATTTGTTATCAATCAAAGTAAGGAGTCAAATTGTACTTCTTATCTAGTCTATTACATTACCCTAAGTCATATGCACCTTTGTGACCGTGAAGTTTTGACTAAGGGTTCTTTAACTCTAACTCTTATGCCTTATTTATTTATTTATATCTATATTTTTTATTTTATTTTTGGTGGTATTATTTCTTAGTTTTATTAGGCTTTCTAATCTGCCCATGCAATGAGCCTTTAACGGTGACTCCCAAACCAAATGGTCTTAGGGCACCGGGTGAGAAAACACCCCAAGGATTTAAGGACTCGAGCAAATAAGGCCACAAAACTAAAAATTTTACTATATGAACCGCCTTTAGGCGTAAATACTTATGCTTTATGAGGTACAAATACCCAGCTTAATCAGAGGATTTATATATATATATATATATATATTTCTTTTTTTTAGACTTATCTAATCATCCTTTGCATAAATACTAAGGCTTGCTTAGGCCAAAACACCTAGCTAATCAGTAACTAGATTTATTTATTTTACATAAATATACATATATAATTTTTTATAAGGCATAATAATTTTTGTTTTTGAACCCTAAGTATGCAAGTGTATAAAGTGCGCATATTTCATCAAGGTAAAGATCAAGACTAATTACTTTGACAAATTATCTTCCTAACCATAAAAATCAAACAAATAATTTTATTTTGACCAAGTATAAGAATCCTAATTATGATTCTCCTATTCCTTAAAATTGACTTAATTTCTTACAAAAAATATGTCAAAATATTGTTTTTATTTTCAAAAAGTTTTTTTTAAAAGTAAAGAAAATGTTAAAAAATTTATTTTATTTTTTTAAAAAAAGGAAACCTAAGTTATGTTAGAACCCTTCCCCACACCTATCTCATGCATTGTCCTCAATGTATGAATTAATGCATAGATGCATGAAAAAGAAGAAAGGGAAGGAAAATATTACCTTAAGGTGGTGGTTCCGGAGGTGGTCTGATTAGGTTAAGCGTTGCTATCCAATCAAGATAATATGTTGGCTCACGGAATCCACCTTTATTGACTTCTTTTCTATTTACATATTTACAGTCCCCAATATGAATAGAATCATGAAAGATCCTATTGTGAAACTTGCTCCCTTTACATGACCAGTCCTGAAAAATTATCACGGAGTCATCATGGTCTATATCTATGTCCAACAAAAGAATGTGATTTGGTGGAATGGTTGACTTGGACTCAAGAATGATAGGTTCAGAAACAATACCAACTCAGGAAAATTAACTTTGGGTTCGAGAGTTAGTTTTGGTTCAAGTTGAGACCATGTCCAAGAATTGATATTCACATTCTTTTCCCATCAATGGAATGTGACTATCCAAAATTGGTGATTCAATTTATAAATCTATGGGTATGGTAATAAATGTTGGCTCAGAAAATTGGTCCAAATTGGGTAAGAATACCAGAGTCAACATAGATTCGAAAATGGAAACTGAATCACAAAGTTGGAGATCGGGTTCACATTCATGATCAAGTTATATCTCATTAAAATGAAAACTTGTCAATTCGTCAATGGGTTGATATTGGTCAAGTTTAAGGCTTTGTGGTGAAACTAAATCTTGGTCAAAGTCTTCAAGATTCCATGATTCTTGATTTTCATCAATATGGTTAGAAGTGTTGGGAATAGTCAAAGATTGAATAGGAAGAGTTTCCTTATTCTTATGCATGTTCTCCAATCTACTAATTCTTGCTTCTATCATATCGAGTGGATTATTTTGGCATTGAATCATGGTTTCCATACTCTTTTCTGAGTTAGCATGTTCTTCTTGAAAAATAGAGTAAGAATCTGTGACTTGAAAATTTTGACAGGATTTTGAGTCTTCTAAAATTTGAATTCGTCGCTCAAGCTCATCTAAGGTTTCCATCCTCTTCTCCCAGTCAATTGATTCTTCTAATGGTTATTCAGGAGAAGGAGTATATGAAGTTGGATGTTGGTAGGGTAGTTGACAATATGACTCGGGGGAGTTGTATCCCCATTGACTCTGATTAAAATTCTTCTTTTAGTTTCTTAAAAGAAAAGAGAAAAATGAGTTAAAGTTAAGTGAGGAAGAAGGTGGTAGATTGAGAAGGTGGAGAAAATAGAAAATGAATATTTACAAAGAAACTGAAAAAGAGTGAAAGAGAATTGAAAGATTGTGATGTTGATAATTTACACTAAAATTAAAAGAAAAAAATTAAAACCTAAAAAGTTACTTACCTCTTCGGCACCTGCTTACCTTTGACCCGTATCGATGATGTACCTTTGCTTGAAAGCGGAAGTATGACAAATAGGATCTTGGCCATTCCCGTATTACACTATGAATTGAAAGGGCAAGCTACACTATCATAGAAATGGATATCCATCACCATAAGTCATCGACGACACTTGCAAGGGTAAGGCAACTTCGAGGCCATCGGTTTCATTTGGATCCACAAACACAGAAGAGAAAAGTAAACGAAAACAAGAGTAAAAGAATAAAAAAGAAACTTTGATTCGATTCAAATAAAAATGGAAGAAAAGATCACTTACACCGGTGTTATCTTCAGTACAAGCTTGCTCTCATTCCTCCATGAAAGTATTCTCTCATCTCAGTTACATAAAGAAAATAAAAATTACATGAAAGAAAATAAAAACCTAAGTTACAAACTATAAAGTAGCCTGAATTCTACTCTCTGCTTGGTCGTTCCCTTTTGCCTTTGAAATTGCAGGTATTTATAGGAGAAATGCAGAGGTTAGAGGAGTATGAAGATAGGGTAAGCTAGATATTTCTGAATTTGAATCCTCCCCTTATCTTCAAACTTGATTTGATATGGATATTCAGTTCTGATCTGCAGCTTGTTGGCGTGTTGATTGCTGATTATAACTTATCAAATGACAGAATTAAAAACAGTGATCAACTTAAGAGTTGTAGCTCGATAAGTCTTCTTTCTGGATCATCTTGAATCATTAGATTTTAATTTCGGTAGCGAAAATTATGATTCAAATACTAAAATGTATGCAGTCAGAATTTTAGTCAAATTTGCTTCATCTCATCCGTTGACCTTCTCTCTATCCATTTATCCCTCTGGATTTGGACTCTATATTTGATGTTACCCTTGGTTGATCTTTAGATTTAACCACTTGATTCACCAAAAACTGAATTTAACCAATTGGATTTGGGATCATACTCCTTTAACCAAATAGATCTAGTTAAATCAGAATTTAACTGATATTAATTTGATTTTATCCTCTTTCTCCTCATGATTATCTTTTGCAAAATAGATATTTAAGACAATAAATTTAGCAGATTTATTATATGATAAATGTGGGAATGTAATAAGAATAATGCAATAAATATGTGCAATCAATATTTATGGCATTTTCAGTCTTTATTTCAATCCCAAAAAATTGTGTGAGTGTGAAGTACTTTCTAAGGCAAAAAAAATTCAAGATCAAAGTATCTTTCCAATCTTACTTCCTTATCCTAAAATTTAAAGAAGATCTATTATTTTGACTCGGTTTAAAAATTCATAATTTTAGGTCTTCCTAATTCCTAAGATAATCTTAATAAATCAAAACTATTTCTCTTATTTCAAAAAGTTTTGTAAAAAGAAGTGTAAAAGAAAGAAAATGTAAAACTAACTATGTTAGTAAATTCTCCCCCACACTTATCTCATGCATTGTCTACAATGCATCGTTAATGTGTATTGCATGAAACAAATGGAAAGGAAAGAAAAAGTACCTCATGGTGGTGACTCCGGTGGTGGTCTAATTGGTCTACGAAATGCAGTCAATTTAGAAATTGTGGATCTTGTAGGGACCCACCAGTGACCTCTCTGATACGATCTATAAAATGTTGGATAACTATATGATCTTATTATACCCCCATCCAATTTCTAATTTTCAAAAATAATTACTGAGTCATTTTCTTCAAAATCCTTGTCCAACAATGAGGTGTTATTTTGGAAGATGATTGATTTGGACTCAAATGAAACAGGAATAAAATATGATACTGACTTGGGAATTTGACTCAGATGAAGTCGAGATTCAACAGTGAGAGTCGAAATTAGTTCAAAAATAGGGCCCAAATCAAAGAATTGATTTCACACGCTTTCCCCATCAATGAAGTGTGATCAGAAGACATTAGTGATTCAATTTCACAGTATACTGGTACAGGATTTAATGTTGACTCCGGAATAGAGAAAAAAATCTGGTGAAGATACCGGAGTCATTATTGAATCAAAGAGTGAAATGGAATCACTAATATGAGGTTCGAGATCACATTCATGTTCAATTT
Organism: Agave tequilana; assembly: GCA_038442645.1. Taxonomy (NCBI): domain Eukaryota; kingdom Viridiplantae; phylum Streptophyta; class Magnoliopsida; order Asparagales; family Asparagaceae; genus Agave; species Agave tequilana. Next base: position 66,149 of record JAVJIF010031536.1, read on the forward strand.
CAATTTTAGAAAAGAGATAACTTGCCAGCAAGGCGACTTTCATAACTTGGAGTTTGGTCAAGTTTAAATGTGCGTTCTAAAATTGGATCTTGGTTTCTAAAATAACATGCTTCTTGGGACCAATCGATATAGTTAGGAATATAAGAATTAGTCAAAGGTTGACAAGAAAGATTTTTCTCGCTCTCATTGATCAATTCACTCATTATAGAGCCTAACCTACTGATAGGCCGGGTAACAAAATTTTGAGTCTGAATCATGTCTTCCATACCCTTTGCAATTGGTTCTTCTTGAAAAGGTGAATATAGAAGTTGATTTTGAAAAATGTGGTGAGATTGTGAGTCTATCGGATATTGAGTTTGTTGGTTAGACTCACGCAAGAGCTCCATATTCAAGTTTAGGACTGATGGTTGTTCATATTGAATTGGTGCGACTGGAAAAGATGAGCATGACTCTTGAAATTTTGGTTGAGATGATGAGTCCAACATATTTTAAATTTGTTGCGCCATTTCACAACAGACTTCCAAATGCTTTTTTAGCTCAGATTTTTCTTTAATTGGATTTTCTAGAAAAGGAGTATATGGAGTTTGATTTGGGAAGGATTATGAATTGAGCAAAATTTGAATTTATTATTTGGACTCAAGCATGGCTTCCATACTCCTTTTCAAATTAGATTTTTCTTTAGTTTGTGGGATAGGAAAAGGAGGATATGAATCCAAATCAGAGAATAAAAATTATGGACAAGGTGGTTGAAAATTTAACTCGGGGGAGGTGAATCCCTATTGACTCTGTGAAGAATTAAAATTATTTTAAAAATTATGGTCATAAGATTGGGGATATGGGTCATATTGAGTCGGATAATTCCAACTCGGCATATATGGTTGGTTCATGTTGTACATAACCAGGTTGGAGTTATCCATGTCAAATGAGGTCGGGGTGAAATATGGATTCATATTAGGATTGAAAAAATTGTTGTTGTTAAAATCCATTTCACAATTTATAAAAAACAAACAAACAAACAAATAAAGAAAAGAAAAAAAACAAACCTATGCTAGAGTTGACTTAGACCTAGATGACTCCTATCTGGTTAGACTGTCCACGGGGGGTACATTGTTGGAATCTGACCACGAGTTAATTGGCCAGGTAGGGGTAAGATCAGTGGGAGGTATCGTGCCGGAGCAACGGGCCTAATTATGCCAAACCACTGTTCTTCGAGGTTTCGCCTCTCAATCTCCAACCTTCGATACCGATTTGACAAGAGTCACATTCTAACAATTTTCCCCTTATGTCAATCTCTTAAATGAGTCTGAGATGTCCCTAGGGGCCAACGTCTAGCAAGTTTTATTAAGGCTTGGGTTCTGTGAGTGGGGAGGTAATTTTTGGGCTAAGAGAGAGTAATGACTTCCCTACCTCATGTTGTATTGGGTTTTGCCCTTAAGTTTAATTAGTGCAAATGTGCAATATAGATAAGAATGAACACACAAAGCGAGTAAATCACCAACGTGTTTGTCCTAACTATATGCAATGCAATATGTACACCTCCTTCAAGATCACAACAATATAAGAACAAAATACAGTATATTGGAATTGAAATCGACACGTGCCTAGATGCAAATGTCTAAACCATTTTAAAGCATCCAATCTCTATATTTTAGTTCTTAAAATTATTACAGTTCACAGGTAATATAAATAAAAACTAGCAGCAGAATATGAGAATATACAAGAATTTACCCAACCACACAAAAGCAAGTGTGGACTTTTAGAATGCTAAAACTTTAACCTGCACACTAAAAAATAAAAAAAGTTAACAAAAACGTGAAATAAAACCGTTCCATCCTCGACAACGACGCCAAAATTTGATTGGGGGAAAACCGTGTACGAAGAGTGTATGTTTTGAAATCAATAGTTAAAAGTGCGTGCTTTGGCTTCCTCGATATTTTCATTATAGCATAGAGGCTAAACGGGCAGGGACGAGAGAGGATAGAAGTTTTATCAAAATGTTCACGTGTGTGTTAAAGTTTCTTCAACGTGTAAAAGAATCAAAAGAAAAGAAAATAAAGAATGAAAAGAGATGAGTACGGTGAAACACGAAGAAGTGGAAAACATAGAAGAAAAGGTTTTTGTGATTTTTGTTTGTATATCTAAAACAAAGTAAAAAAAAGAAAGAAAACTCATGTCTACTAACTACTAATGTCTCTACTAACCATGCTAATCTCTTAATAATAGTTGCCTCACATGTATCCTTAATCATCACTAGTCCTTGGTTCAAAAGTGTTTCAAAGCATGATCCATACGATAACTTTCACATCCAAACTCAACAAACAAGTGTAAGCTACACTTAAACCATCAAAACTAAATAAGAGTAAGCATGGATTAAAGTAATATTAGTTTGTTAGAGAGTTAGGATGTTAGAGTGTTAGAATCCATCATCATGAGCCATCAATTGCTCTTGCAAGAGTAAGGCCAAGTAGAGGCTATTAGATTCATGTGGATTATCAAGTAAGAAGTTAGCAAGTTAGTAGTCAGTAGTTAGCTGCCATGAGAGAAAATTAGCTAAATATATAAAAGGAGTTAGAGAGAAGAAAACAAAGAGAGGTAAAGAGAGAACCTTTTATAGATTGTCACCTTCCATTACAAGCACTCTTACTTTTTACTCATGTGTTGGCCCAGAGGCCCTTCATTCTAGTTTTGATGATGATTAACTCATGTAGTTATATTTTACTAATAATCTTGTGATATTTAGTTTCAAATATTTAACCAAGATATTAGTAGGTGATTAGCTTCAACAAAGGTGTTTTGGAGTTTTCACATGGTGATTCAAGAGCTCGAGTGTCAAGATCGCATCTAGCACTCGGTTAGAGTCAAGTTCTGTGGATCATGTTTGGATTGACTTGGAGACGGAGTTCTACAAGAAGACATCAGTTTGTTTAGTTTAAGATTGTGTTTAGATCATTGTAAAGATTAGATAGTGTTGATATGCTCAAGTTCACAATACATACACTTGTTCTAAGTTTATTGATTTTTAGTTTTCGGTTTAACCAATATTGGATTTCATGTCAAAAATATAGATATAATTCTTTACATGTATATTGGATTCTATCCATATACAATATGCTTCAAAGTTGTTTAAATATCATGTTTTTGTATTTACATGTGTTTTGGAAAAATCGAATTTTCAATTCAAAAATTCAAGTTTAGAAAATACAGTTTTCGGTTTAAGGCAAAATTTCAATATCACAAAAATAGTTCAAATTATTTAATATATGTGCTGAATTTTACTCACAAATATTTGTATTTCAAAGATCTAATAAGAACTGATTTTTGTGGAATTTATGTATTTTTATGGGATTTAATCAAAGGCAAAAAGACAAGTTTTTAATCCCTTAAAATCTGACCGGCTGTTTGCCGGTCAACCGGACCGGTCGACCGTAGCAGAAGTCGGTTGACCGGTCCGGTCGACCGACGTGCACAGGACGTACACACAGCCAAGGCTAGTGGGCCGGTCGACCGGGCGGTCGACCGTCCAGAGAGTTCTGCTCTCTGGAAAAGGCCCCGGTCAACCGGCGGTTCGACCGCAGAGAGTTCTGCTCTCTGTATCTATCTCCAGTCGAATGGACGGTCCACCAGCCAGAGAGCCGTTGCTCTCTGGATCCACGCCCGATCGACCGGGCAGTCGACCGGCCGCATAACAGTCAGATTTCTGACCGTTGGCCGGTCGATCGGACGGGCAATTTTGCCCTCTGCCTGCTGCCAACGGGCAAAATTTTATAGGGTTATATATACCCCATATTTGAGCTGGTTTTTCATAAGAATTTTAAGAGCAAAATTTTCTATCTTTCAGCAAGTTTTTAAAAGAGTTTTTGTGCCAGAAGATTTGATCTTTATTTATTTTTAAAAGGGTTGAAAAAATCAAGAAAAGGAGAAGTCTTTGGGATTGATTTTTGATCTTCATTTTTATACCTATTCTAGAAGTTTTTCCAAGAGTTTTTCTTTGTGTTTTTGATTTTCAAACTCTTTATTTTCTCACACTTGAGCTTATCAATCTATCCTATCTATTAGGATCTTGTTTTAGAGATAAAAGGAATTGGTTTGTAGTTGAGAGAAACCACCAAGTGTTGTAACCCTCCTTACTTTTTGACATCCCTCTGGTGAGAGGTGATTGTGTTGATATCCCTCTAGTGCGAGGTGATTGTGGAGGTTGTGTTGGAATCTCTCTAAGTGTAGAGGTGAATGTTGAGTTGTGGCTTTGAGCCTTATCTCTCTTGTATGAGGTTGATATTTGTTCGGCTAAATGTCTATCCCTCAATTATGAGGTTGATTGTTGTTTGGCTTTGTGCCTTGCCTCTAGTTATAGGTTGTATTGTTAGAGAGAGGAGTTGTGTACTCCCAAATTGTATTTACCCAAATCCTCAGTGGAGGTTTCCTGTGTGGAAAATCCTGTGTGGACGAGTTAGTGAAAATCCTTCTGTGTGAAGGCGGGGACATAGAGCTGGGTGCTCGAACCTCGAAACATATCCTTGTGTTTGTGTTTGATCCACTTTCTCTAACTCTCTCTTATATTGTACCTTGCATCATTCATATTGCTCATTCATACTTACATGCTTGGTTTGATTGTGTGCCCATACTTGTGTTAACCAAGAGAGCTTCATATAGCACCTCAACTCTTATTTAGAGGAATTTAGAGGAGATAGTTCAGAGCCCTTCACCAAAATTCGGCTACACTCTTTAGTTACACTAAGTGTGTTGCTTTAGTTTTTAAATTTCTCATTTTTTGTCATTAGATTAGCCAAACACCTATTCACCCCCTCTAGGTGTACTTTCAATTGGTATCAGAGCCTACGCTCTTGATATTAGGTTTAACCACCTAGGAGTGTGATCTTGGTTGCTAATTTAGATTTGCATTTGCACATTTATTTGTTTATACATACACTCATGGATTGCTTGACCCCTGCCATGTATGATGTTTCCAACATTGGCATGTGAAAATTTAGAATGAGTATGTACCTAAAAACCCTAGGTTTGCATATTTTCCTTGCCCTACCAAGAAATCCTATCTTGGTAATAGCAATCATATAGAGGCCAATGCACATGCCCTAACGGCACTTAGAAGCATATTAAGTAAAGAATATTTGTGTTTAGTTTCTCATTGTGATTCCGCCTTTGCAGTGTGGAACACGTTGACTTCTCCCGCGCTCCAAAAGACGAATCATGTGGAGATGGAATCTAGTGGAGGAGAATCCAAACAACATATGATCCAAGGAATGACTCCCTTGAGGTACATTCGGAAACTCAACTAGATGATTGTGCTAGTTCTTCCGGCGATGATCATATTGATGTCGATGTATTAAATGAAGAACTACCTATTGTTTGTGAAAAATTGTTAGAAAAATATAATCTTTTGAAAAAGAAAAGTTTTGAACTTAATAAAGAAAATAAGGACTTGGTTTCAAAACTTAATTTAGTTTTGCAAGAGAGGGATGAGATTTCAAGTGAACGTGACTCACTTAAATCCCAACTTGACCTTGCCTTAAAAGAAAATGAAATTTTGAAAACCAAAATGATTGTGAAAATGTTTTGAAGAAAAATGAGACTTTATCTTCAAAACTTGATTTTATTGTAAAATAAAATGAATCTTTAAAAACAAAATTATTTCTATTTCAAATGAATTGGATTTAGTTTCTAAGAAAAACATCTCTTTGAAAAATAATATTGACTCACATGTTTGCCATGCTAGTGTAGCTTCATCATCTAGCTTACCTATTGCATGCTCCACTTTATCTTCAAGTATTAAAAATGATATTTGTATTTTAAAGAAAGGTTTTGATTGTTTGGCTTCACTTTGAGCCAATGTGTCATGATCCACACACGTTTGGAATCCATGTTTCGCAGGAAACAAGTTTCACCTATGCATGCACACAAACCACGGCATACACATGCTCCTCACGTTCATACACATAACACAATGTATGCTCATGTGTACACTTGTACATATTGTGGACGTAAGGGCCACCTTGCTAAGTTTTGTTATGATAGAGTACATAATGTAAATTTAGCAAATAGATTTGTTTGGGTTAGGAAATGAGCTAACCCCCATGGACCCAATAGAGTTTGGGTACCAAAATCCACCCCTATGGTAATTGATGTAGGTGTGGGCTCCCACATGACGTGAGAGATATTGGTACCTTCGAGGTGGATGCGTTCCGAGCTTAACAGTGACAATTTTGGATGCATCACTTTCAAGGGAGTTTTGGTTGGAGGACCACCTTGGTTTGGAGACTAGAGATTTGCCCTCATGTTTTGGTAACAATCTCTAAACTCTCATTTAGTTTACATGCTTTCATATGATTAATTTTTAGTTCAATTCATATATGTTTAATAAAAGAAACTGAAATGAATAGAAAAATAAAATTTGATGTGGAACAGCTGTATAATTTTTTTTGTATTACGAATGTACAGTGTAAAAAAATAATGAAATACAATAGTTAATAATTTATTTTGTAGATATTTTATAAATCAGGTATTCTTATAACTGCCACAATATTTCCAGATAGGTTGGATAATATTTCATACAATTTTTAATGAACTACAATTATGGTTGGTCTTGGTACTAAAAATATTTTATTCTTATTGTATATTATAACTGGGATTAAGGTCGCAATACACATACATTCAAAAAATAATCAAAAAAATATATTGGTATATCGACCATGGTCGCAGTCATTGTATAGTAAAACTAGCAATCTTATATCACGGGTGCGATCCTAAACCGCAGAACTTTTAGCACTGCGACCGTGGTCGCAGACTTAATGTAATATAACTTTCAATCTTATAGCATGACTGCGATCCTAGTCGCATTCCTTATTCGCATAGAAATAATAGACGAAAACATACTATCGTTCAGCACTACGACCACGGTAGCTGTCCTTATTCGCATGCCATATGTAACAGAATTTTGATCGTTTATAAAATACAATAAAAGTGACAAACCTAGCAACAATCAGACTTAACAAATTAGATTAGCCCTGCGATCGAGCAGTCCGCATATATCACATCTTATAAAATACTATATTAATTACTCTGACCTAATTGAAGTAATTAATATCCTATCTACCGTGATGCAGCTACAGTCTTAAAAAAGGAGGTGCACTATCTCGATAAAGGAAAGATGTGCACCATACGAAATATAAATATATAGGAAAAATATTCTATAAAAAAACTATTTGTAGTTCACATAATAACCCTCCGGAAAAAAGGGAACTCTTTGGATTTTCATGCCAGAACTGCTTCAAATAAATATTTAATTTCTTTTTATCAGTTCTTTGAAAACTCAACCGACACTTATAATACTTATTATTATTATTCACGTTGTTTCACAGTATTGGCCTTTTTTTAGTGCTTGTAACTAATATATTATTTCACATCTAAAAAAGATATTTGTGCTCATCTTTTTCAATTTGATTTCTAACTTTCCTGAAATAATTCATTCTTGAATCATGTATTCCCCATCTTCTTCATCTGAACACTCAGATTTCAACTTCAATCATTCTCCCACCGGTCTTCTTTCTACAGGGAATTCTAGTGAATCTGATAGCTTTGAACTTCACTCCTTTTGACTATCTCACTACATCAAATAATGTTTTGTCTGATCCTCCTCTTCATGAGGATGATGAAGTTTTCATGGGCCCTAAAGAAGATGAACTTATTCTTCTGCCACTTTACAAAGAAAGCTTGATGAAAGCATGTCCTCTGATGCTGAAGGTGCATTTTCTTTGAGCATATCCTCTGCAGGTTCTTCTCGACACTGATTAGAAGAAGAGCTTGATACAGACGATCCATTCTGAGAGTTTATCAACAAACCAAAGTACCCTCAAATAGAGAAAGAAAGCGAAGAGGACTACGAGCCGGTCGACGAAGGAGAAGATGAGAAATAAATAATGAACAGGAAGACGAGAAGAATGAAGACAACGAATCTGCTTATAAGGGTGATGACGATGATGACTAGGATTTTCTACTTTTCTGATATTCACCTTATTTTTATCTTCTTTTAAGAGCTTTTAATGCTCTTTTTTTTATAAGGTCTCTTTCTAACCATATTATGTTATAAATAAAATATACTTCTATTTAAAAAATGATTTTCCATATTTTTAAAATAAATGTAAAGTATTTTTCTTTCATGCATCGCAGTAATCACAAGACTTCTGAGTGGTTTTCTTAATACTGCTACAATGGTCACGGATCTCATATATTGTACACAAAAATTGTTATCATACGATAAGAAATATAATGATTTACTAAAGAAAAATGTATGTCTTTTATTAAGACATTAAATATTGTCGCACTCTGTAAATCTAAAAATATAGTTATTATCTGCGACTATGGTCGTGGTACTCAGATAATAATTACTCTCAACTAATAGAACTGCAAATGTAAATATATAGTTATTATTTTTGCATCTCAACTGTGACCATAGTCACAATACTCAAATAATAATTACTCTCAACTAATAGAATTGCGAATCTAAATATATAGTTATTATTTTTGCATCTCAACTGTGGTCATGGTCGTCATACTCAGATAATAATTACTCCCAACTAATAGAACTGCGATTATAGTCGCAGTATATAATTAACTATATTTATACATGAAACTGCGACCACGATCGCCATCCTGACAAAAATAGTTTAATTTTTGTGCATTCAATCAAGTTAAAAACAGCGACTACGGTCGCAGTTTAAAGTTAACTATATAAACATATGATACTCTGATTATGATCGCAAACTTCTCAAATCAGTATATTTCACTATATATCACAAATTAAAAAATGCGACTATGGCCGCAGTGTGTAACATAAATACAAAGTTCTTCTCATGCGTGAAAAAGAGACAAACAACCACAGTGAAGAACAAATATATAAAATCATAAGTAAACTGTGATTATGGTTACAATCCTTATTCACCGTTATTACATTTAACCTAGCAAAACAATCATCCACAACATGCTGTCGTTTAGCACTGCAACCATAATCACAGTCCTTATTCGTATGCAATATGTAAAAATAATTTTAATTGTTTATATGTGGCACGCAAATAAGTAAACTGCGATTATGTTCGCAATCGGTAAAATTCTTATAGATCATATCATAAATTTCTGCAAAAAATTAATTCGTTTATATATAAATTAAAAGCAGATAAATTTGACATGTTTATGAGTTCCACATGATACAATCCTATATATAATTATAAATTGCATCAAAGGTCGCTTTTTAAACTTTTGAGAAATTATTTTATTGCCCACTGAGAGCTTAGTCGCATTCCTAAAATTCTTAATATCTGCCTATAAAAAAAATTAATAAAGAAGTATCCAAAATTGTTTTCTTATTTCATGAAGTTGCACTTGAAGAGACCTGATTCATATTCAGTTGGTCGCAGTTAAAAAGATAACTGTGACAATATTGACTAAGGTCAGAAATATAAAAAAATAATAAACTATACAGATACACTATCTTTTACCGCAGGAGTATTTAGTAATTTTAGCTATTCCATAGGCGGGTCGTCCTTATTAGTGTGACTAATGTGCCACATCACCGCAGGCTGAGAGGGACTCTCAGTTGTCGGCTGACATACATGCATGCATACATACATACATATATAGTTAGGGTTTTTTTAGATATGTACCCTCTAAATCTTTTATATTTAAAAATTTACCCACAAACTCTTCTATATTGATTCTATACCCTCAAATCTAACTAGTTAAGTTAACTCTCCTCTTTTAATCTAATAGAATAAAAAAAAATATTTTTGTTACTACGTACTATGTTTTTTTTTTAAATTCCAACATTACCCTTTTCTCCTCTAAGTTCCTTCCACCCCAAAAACACCACCCATCGCGAATGTCAATAATCTGGAGGCCAGCGAAGTTGACAACGTCAGCAGTGAGGAGGGAGAGGAGGAGGGAGAAGAGGTTGGTGTCGGATTGATGAAGAGAGGGAAGCGGCGAGGAGGAAGGCAGGGCCGGCGAGGTAGGAATTTTGTGGAGGCACTGCTAGAACGGCAAGCTCGTCAGCTTCGTTAGATCGCCTACGATCCCTGGATCGTGGTGCCTTCAAAGGTCGGAATCAAGTTGTCTTGGCACAAGTTGTCGAGGGAAGCTCAGTTTGAGTTGAAGATGCGGTAGTAGGGCTCGACCAAGGCCTTGGCGACGACATCGGGATCCACTGAGTTGATCGAGTTGAGATCTAGGGTTTCTATTTTTTTTGGTTTTTGGGGTGCGATGACTTTGACACGCTAGTTTTTTCCCCTTCTTTCCTACCTTTTTTCTTCTTTTTTGCGTGTGATAAATCAGGGGTGTAAAATGTTTTTTGGTTATAATCTGTTCAAAGTGTAACAAATGTTAACCTGGAGAGTATTTTTTTTGACTCAAATGATGTGGAGGGTATATAATCAATTCACATGATTTGAGAGGAAGTTTCTAAATTATTTAAGATTTAGGGGCACATATCTAAAGGACTCGTATATTTTTATGAAAACCGAGTAAAGCGAGGTTTTCTCCTGTGACTCCTTCACAAACTTTGTCTGTGTGTTCGTCCGTCTGCCCGTCTTCGTCTGCGAAAGAGATAGATTGAGAGAGAAAGATCGAGAGAGAGAGAGAGAGAGAGAGAGAGAGAGAGAGAGAGAGAGAGCTCCTTTTTCTTTTCTCAGCCTCCTCCTCTCTCCCTCTAAGCCGCCCCTCTCTCCTTAGTCGCCTCCTCTTCCTTTCTCGATGTTGTCGCCTCTCTCGTCACCATCGCTCGATTTCTCATTGTCAAGGTATACTAATTTTATTTTATTTGATATATTTGGTCTATATATACGGTATTTATCAAATCGACTGAAGGGAGGTTTTCTCTCATAACTCATATAGAAACTTTATCCGTTTGTCTTTCCATCTTCATTCGAGAGAAAGACAACACTGATCCACTTTTTCTTTTTTCTTTCTCCGCTCTTTTTTCCCTTTCTTCTCTTAATTGATCGGTTTCTCACTGATAATAATGATATACTTGTAGGGAACTCAGTACCCCTCGTTCCCCGTGAAACAGATAATCCCGTCACAGTTCCAATCCCCTTGCACAAAACTGGTGTGTTACTTCAAATTTCAATTCAAGGTTTTTTGCCTGAAGGAAGAATCTCAAATCTTCAGTCTTTCACAGTTCCGGCATTAACGCAAGGAGACTTTTAACTCTAACTTCTAACATCAACTTCGATTCTGACCCTCTCTCTCGCTCGCTCGCTTGCAATGTCGGTGAAATCTCAAGTCTTGATCGTAGTGGTCATTCTTCTTAATCTCCATCTCCATCTTCCTCACCTTCAGCGACTCCCAATCCCTCCGCCTCCAGCTCCGATCCTTCCCCCTCCCTCGTCCTTTTCCTTCCAACTCTTCTTCTTCTTGCCCTCCCGCCGCCGTCGTTCGCCGGCGGCCGCCGCTTAAGGTGTTCATGTACGACCTCCCCCGCCGCTTCAACTTCGAGATGATCGACCACCAGCCGGACTCTGAGGCGAACCGCGGCGTGGTGCCGCCGTGGCCGGACTACAACGGCGTCAAGGTGCAGCACAGCGTGGAGTACTGGATGACGGCGTCGCTGATGGTGAAGGGCAGCGGCGGAGGAGAGGACGAGGTGGAGGCGGTTAGGGTTTTTGATGGGGACGAGGCGGAGGTCTTCTTTGTGCCTTTCTTCTCGTCGCTGAGCTTCAACACTCACGGCAGGACAATGACGGATCCTGAGACTGAAATCGATCGACGGCTGCAGGTTTGAATTTTTCCTTTCTTTTCTTTTTCCTCTGTATACTTTTCAAGTGAATTGGGAAGAAACATGAAGGAAACATATCCAAGACTTCAAGTTGGATTTTTTTTAATCGTTAATCTTTTAGATTGAAAGAGTGTTGACTTGAAAATATAGATTGTTGAAGCTAAATAAATCTCAAGGTCTTTCATGTTCCTAAAATTCAAGGAAGTCAGTGCGGCAATAGTAAGAGTGCGGTTATTTAAACTCAAAGAAGTGATAAGTAGACTCATTAGTTAGAGTAAATTAGAAAATAGACACCCTCCCAAATTAACCTAAATATCCTTATATTTTACACGTCCAATTAGAGTGTAAAAACTCAAGTTATACTTCACAATTTGAAATTATTCCACACCAACAACCCCCACACACCCCCCCCCCCCCCCCCCCCCCCCCCGCGCGGGCCATCTCAAGCCACAATTCCGCCCTCTCCATCTCCCTTTACTCCTTCTCACCTCGATCTCCCGCCTCCCGCACAGTCTTCCTCGTAGAAATAGACCCCGACATGAGTTGATATATGTATAGAAATAGTTCACATCAATTCATATATAGTTATTTACTATTTAATAATTTCTAGTTGAACTTTCTAAAAGTTATTATGAAACTGTCAAGGGTGAAATGAAATCATTATTTAACTTAAATAGTAAAAGATATTTCTTAAAAATTCGTAACAACATGTTTTTAAATCACAAATCAAATCAATGTGCATGTATTTATGTAGACATAAAGTAGCGTTCTTTTTGTTTAACAATTTGCTAAATTCTTGTCTTTCATACTGATCTCCGTATCAAGTAGCGTTTTAAATAGATCAATTCAGATTAGAAAAATCTAGGTCCGTTTTAAATAGATCAATTCAACTAAAGCATGCGTGTGATTTTGAGTTTATCACACATTCACACATTTGGATCAAATATTGGCAGGAACAAGATCTGATTTAGGGTGATTTAATAGTCAACGCTTCAAATCTGAGTTGACCTCAGAAATGAGTCAGTTACGACAACTTTATTCAACAAAAATATCATCAACGTAGAATACATGATAAGAATTAATAACTTGAAGTATTATAAAACAAAGTTTTAGTATCTATTTGAAAATGAAAAAGTAGGAAATAAAATTCCAATTTACAACAGAGAAAATCTGCAGCCCATAGATAGAACCATCAAGCATCAGTGATTAAACACTAATTTGAAAGCGGGCGCAAATAATGCATCCAATCTGCGCATGAATGTTAGCGAACAGTCAAAAAGGAAGAGGATAAAGGACCTCTAAAAGGTATGAGCTTTCATAGTTACCATTAATGCAAGTGATTATGTAAGACTAAATTAGAAAATAAATTTCATATGATGCCACCTTGAAGTTTTTAAATAACAAACTAATAATGAAGTAAGCAAGCTCTAGAACAAGATATTAGTAATACTTGTGGGATAACATGCCTGGCCTCTTTTGCAGTTAAAGTATGTTTCTCACAGGCCTACACATTCACTGGTGATGGAGGGCACCTTCTCCCCTGCACATTCCCTATAAGGTCGCTTCTCAACTTACACCAAAGCAATAATACTACTAAGAGATACTGTAATCATGATTTTGCAATGCAAACGACGAGACAAATATACATATCCTTTTTGCAGATCACGTGACCACTCCCTAAGTTATTAAAATGCTTCTAAATTTTTATCAATCATTTGTGAACTTTGTAAATGATAATCTATAACAAAATACAGAAAGGAACAATATTCAATAAATAAATGCAAATAAACATAATTTAATTCCAACAAATGGAAGGGTAACAGTTTATTTTCTAAAGACAAAGAAGTTATCTACTTCTGTTCTGTAATTCCAAAGCAATAATCCATAGTTGTCTAAGCATATGTCGGTTAATCCAGCTATCAATTAAACAGTTTGATTGAATTCTTAATCAGAATCCTTCCTTCTGTATTTTCTCCTGTGCTATTCATCGGCATTCTAATTGATGCAAGTGCATCATATGAATGTCCGCAGAGAAAATACATATATTTCTTGACCACCTCAAGAGCAATTTCAGTGGATGAGGAAAAAACTCGCTAATTTGTTAATAGAGATAAATAATGAGATAAACCATTGCAAATAAGAAATAAAGGGAACTTAGTTCAGTGCAAGTCACTGCTGCCAATGGAAGTGGATGATTTCTTTAAGGGGTGAGTTCAAAATTTCTAGGGTTTATAGGTTGAGTAACAGAGAGAGTTTTGAGGTTGAAAAAGAATTAATGTTATAGGGGTTGGATGAACTTACTAAGTACATGAGTATACAAACTAATTGTTGCAGTAAAGTTGTAATATTTCAAAAGTTAATTTTATATTTTGGACTTTTCATTTGAGGGTAAAGCTGTCCAAGAAAAATCACTTCTTTTGGGTTTAAATAACCGCACTCCAATAGTAATGTCATATCTGAACAGTTACAAATGGAACAACAAAAAATAAGTGAATAAAAATGCTTTGAACAATAAATAAAACCCTTAATTCACAGTTATCTTCCAATTCAACATGAGTGATTCCTACACCGAGATCAGTCCACTACCCAGATAATTAATTTTCATGTCATAACCATTGTTGATACCTTTTTTCTGTAATATGTGTTTTAGCTAATACTTAATTTGCTTTTGGCTAGGGAATTCTAGATGGCTTAAGTGACACTTCGAAAATTTTCAAGGGGACTGAAATCAGAAAGTAGCATCAAGAGTGTATTAACCTTATGAAGTTTGAAAACTATACGATGACTTCCCTAATCCATTATGTTGCTAAGATCTGAAAAAATGATAAATTATTCTCCAGTGTACGTTTCCGTTTCTTTCCTATCTTGAGTCCTCTTATGGGTATCTTTAGTCTGGTTATCTTATTATTGATTTCTACATTTGGATGGGAATACTGGAATAACTATTGTGATTCTGGAAAATTGTGAAGAATTTTGGAAATTGTTGCATGAAGAATCTACTTCAACCTGACTTTGCTTATTCAATTTGGCTAATTAAGTGAGATCTCAGGAATGCAGAATTACCATTTTTTTTAAAAAAAATACTATTATTCTCTTCTAATTTCTTAGGCCCCTTTGGGTTACTTCTGTTTGAATTCAGACAGATAATGAGTCGAGTTGGACGTGAAACAGTGTCTGCTAGTCTAGGTAATCTTGTTTTATAATTAAATGTTTTAATTTTTTTAATTTATTGTCATAATAGTTCTTCATGACAAGTTAGAATCTAAAATGTATAAATTATAAAGGAACATCTTTACCATTAATTTATTTTTAGGTATCTTTTCTTTTTTATGTCTTGAAAATGTAGGCTTCTGATCTAATTTGTTTGGAAATTTTTGAAATAATTGGGGAAAGAGTAGTCTGAATGATCTATTAATTTTAGTACTTGAGTCGAGTAAATTGTACTTTCAATGCTGATTTATCTGACGGCCTCATAGATTCCTTTTTTGTTCTTTTAAGGTTCTTTCAACTTGATGATTTTACCTTCTTTGGTTTCTCTTAAATTAATCTGATTCAATCTAGCAGGCACAAACACTTTAAATGTAGAGTTGTATCGTATTGGACAAATGTCAGACACACGCATCAGACAAGATACTTGTATTTTCTCTATAATTTTTAGAATTTGTTGTGTGTCGGTATGTCGTCTCGTATTGCGTCTGTGTCGGCGTATGAGTGTCCATGCAATATAGGTTTCCATTCTTGATGGTGTAGCACTGGGTTTTTTTTTTGGGTTAAGTACTGATTGAATGGAAAAACACTATGTGATTATCTGAAAAGAAAAGAAAAACCTAAACTCTGATATTCAAAGGGGAATGTCGTAGTGTCAATGTTGAAGCTGACTGCATGATATGTAGCTTTGTAATTTAGATAAAGAAAGCAACGAGAAGGAGATGTTTAGCCAAAGGAAAAGTACTCTGAAATTTAAGAAGAAGATAAATTGTTTAATGTATTGCTGGGCATTGCCTTGTTCTAAGCAGTAAGCATGTATGAAAAGGAAAAATCTCATATTAAACAGCATGAAAGTTTTGCTTCGTGAGGGAATTCCTACTTTAAAGGACAAGTGAAAGATGCGCAATAGCGAGGAATTTTAATACACTCGTTTGCCTTTCCGATTTTTCTTACTGGTACATCTTATTCAAGCAACGTATTTCACATTGCTTATGATTTGGGTTATTGAAGAAAGATACTGTACAAATTTGTGCTAAAGGTGCAATATGGACTGTGAGATGTGATATGACTGCTTTATCATACAAATTCTTTTTTGCTTTGCAAGTCACATACTTTGGTGATTGACATGGAAACCATCCTACCTAGTGATGAGGGAGAGCAATGAGTTGCAAGTTCTTCTTAGGGGCTGTTTGGTTTCAAGGAAGTGGGCGGAAGTGAGGAAGTGGGAAGTGTCATTTCCAACATCCGTTGTCCATCCAAACATCGGAAAGGAAAATGGAAAACCCCTTTTTTCTTCTCTCTTTTCCCTTTTACACAACCATTTCCTCACTTTCAGGGTGCTACAATTAATTTTGTGGCCATGTAAATCTCATTAGTAATAAGTTATAGCTCAAAACATCTACTTTCTGGTCAGGTAAATCTTACTTGCATTCTAATTACAGTCTAATTTTTTTTCATAATTAATTTTTATTTTAATATTATTTTACGGTCAACTTTGTGGTCAACCTTTTCACTTCCGCTTTCACTTTCACATTACTAATCAAACACCGAAAAACACAATATATTTTTCCACTTTCACTTCCTAACTACCAACCAAACACCGGGAAAGATACACACAAATTCTTATTTTCCAAAAGGAAAAAAAACCTACTTTCCACTTCCTCACATCCGCCCACTTCCTTGAATCCAAACAGCCCTTTATAGTCACCGGCAGTGCAAGGGATTTGTTCCCATGTCTTGAGAGGTCTCCTAGAGTCGTAATATTGGGACCTGACAGAGTAGTGTAGCATATTCAAAATGTTGTTTTGACAAAAGAGGAGTTGGAAAAAGAGAATACTGAAGTACAATGAGAGAATCTAAAAAAATGTTAAGCACGAACAAGAAAACCTCTTTAACTTTTTTTTTCTTGACTAATCTAAAGTTGGTTGAGTTGCGTAAATCTATTAAGCAGTTAAGGAAGTTAACATTTATTACAACTTTATGTCATTCAGTCACATTCTAGAAGTGCATTTAGGCTGCATACCTAGTTATATACTTTTATTAGGTTCATTTTTATTTTCCTCTCCTATTCATTCTTTGGGGATGTCAATACATTTATATTCTTTAGGAGCGTGTTAGATTTTACTAAATAGTTAATTGATAGTTCCTCTGTACAAGAGATGATCTTCCCAAATTTAATATATATCGAATTTAAATATCAGAATAGCTGATATAGTCATTGATTCAATAGGTCAGGTCCACTTACTTTTTTATTTCTAATTTTATGTTAGATTTGGTTTGACAATATTGTCAAGAAAAGTTAGCGGTTTCCGACCTCCTCGAGATCAACACACGTGTCCATCCAGCCCTTGGACGATCACGTGACACATGTCCATATCCAGAACTTCTGAAGAAGAGTCTTATCCTCATCTAAACCCCGGCAGTTCAAGCAGCCAAAGGGTAGAGATATAGTCGGCTACAAATACCCTTATATCTAACCAAATCTTCGTTTGAATCCACAATTACATCTTGAGAGCAGATCAACCATACAGGCAGTCGAGTAGACCCCACAAGATAAAGATAAACACGGGCTTTACCAACTCAAATAAGGATGTTTGGCTCCAACCGCCTCCAAGATAAGCAATTGAGATATGATAGATGTTCAAATAGATGAGAACTCTATAACCTTATCTAAATACAAGGCACCACATGCATAAATAGTAGACCCCTCCAATAAGAGGGGACGATCAATCAAGCCCAGAAACCCTAGCACATGAGACCATGCTACAATCATTGTAATTTCCTTTGAATTATAGTGGAACCCTCTCTCTTGCACCGTGGTTTTTTCCCTTTTGGGTTTTCACGTAACTTTGTGCGTTAGGTTTAATTTGATCTCTGAATTTCATCCATTTATCCTCATAATTTGGTGCGTAGATAACTCCTTTGGGAATTACCCTCTGCATTTGGTCTGTGCTCGAAGATCTCTCCCATTTTCAAACCCAATCCCTCCTCAAAACAGCCTCGCACCGCTGACATGGCTCCACTAAGAAAGAATGTCTCTCAGGCTCCAGTTGCTGCTGTAGTCGCTGTCCCTACCTCGTCGAAAGGAAAGGGGAAAAACAGTTGAAGTCGCCAAGCCCGCCACCGCCAGTCGTCATACCGACCATTGTTTTAAATATCGGCCGATATACCGGTCTATCGGCCGAGATACCGGTATTTTATCCAAGACGATACGATAAGTGCAAAAATTTACCGGATATCGTTTTGGACCGATATTGGCCGATATATCGCTACGTGGCCGATATCTGAGATGAAATATCTGATGTATCAGCCCTTATAGTTACTTATTTAGATAATAATAATTATTTTTTACTTGAGAGATTGTTTTATTTTATTCTATGTTTATTATGGTATTTCAATGATATTTTTATATGATGTTTGGATAATAACTTATTTCTTTTAATAATGTCTATATGTATTTACTATTGATATATCAACCGGTATTTAGTACCATATCGCGATATCACATGGTATCCGGTATCCTATACATAATTTTGCCAACTTGTATATTGCTGATATCTGATATTTAAAACACTGATCTCAACCTATCTGATGCTCACATCACCAACGCTGAAGATTCTCAATCTTCTTCCACCCTGCCTCATAGGGTGCTTATGGTTGTGCTCGAACCCCGACTGCCAACGAGCAACTTCTCCAAACGCTTTCTAACCTGGAGAAGCAGTAAAATAGCAGCAAACAAATATAGGATGGTTCTGTGAGGCAGATGGCCTTGAAAAAGACGCGGCATCTCGTGTTCAGATCAGATTCCTCAAGCAAGTCGACATACTAGGAAAATCGCAGTCTTCCCGAACTGCATAAGAAAGAGATCAGGCTCTTCCATTGCCACAACGTGACAGGAAGGCCGTGTAAACCTCTGGCAGCTCGAGGCACAACAGGTCAGACACTCGCAATGATGACGAGCGCTCTGAGAACTCAGAACATCCACACAACCCGAAGTTTTCTCGCATTGAGACATTGCGGATCTGGTTCAAAAGTGGCTTCCTCAAAGAATACGTCCTTACCCCTGAGGTAGCCTCCGGATCAGGACAACTGAATGCTCCATTGCCTGCCCAACCACAGCACATGATCACCCAAAACAAAGCGATTGAGTGATCCCGCATCTCTCATAAAATAGTCATTACATCCGCGATTCCTCTGTATTTTGATTATATTCCATGTTTTTTATTTTAATTATCAAATAAAATTATATTTTTGCCCCTAATCATTGCAGTCTTACCAAGTTCGTCGCTCCGCTGATGAGATTTCCCTCACTCGGAGACAACTGTAAATCCAACTCTGTTGCTAGGATTTTTCCATTCAGAGTTCTCATTCCGCTGTTGGGATTTTCCCCACTTCGAAGTCAAACCTTGCATGTCTCGCTAATGGGATTTTTCTCACTTGGAGACATCAACGCAAGCTCCAGCCTAAAGGCTGGCTTCCTCTCGATTAGCCTACGAGCAGTCAAAATCCTCCGCTGTTGGGATTTCCTTCACTCGGAGTCCACATTCTGTTGCTGGGATTTTTCCCACTCGGAAGCCAACCGCTTATACGTCCCGTTGATGGAATTTTTCCCTCAGAGAATGCAACACAAGCGTCAGTTTACGGACTCCCTCTCGATTAGCTTACAGGTAGTCGAAACTCTCCGCTGCTGGGATTTTTCCTACTCAGAGTCCGCATTTCGCTGGTGGGATTTCCTTACTAGGAAGCCAAACACTTGCACGTCTTGCTGATAAGATTTCCCACTCGGAGACCGCAACGCAAGTGACAGTCTATAGCCTCCCTCTCGATTAGCCTACGGGTAGTGTTTTAAAAATCGGTTTCATTATTCGTGCGGTCCAATACTGAATAATGATTAATCGGATTAATCGGAGATTAATCGGGGATAATTAATCGTTTTTGAAAATTTTAATATATTTAATTATATTTATACACAACTACATATGAATATATACAGTTAATTGTTGAAAATACCTAAATATTATATAAGACAATATCTAGATGTAAAGTTATAAATCATAATATGATGAACAAGACAATATGAATAAATAGTAAAAAAGAAGAAGTAAAAGAACTTATCTCTTCACATTAGTAATCTAAGATTTCAAATTTTGCAGCATAAATATAAATCAAGGAACTTACTTGCAAAATAAGATAAATAAAAAAAGTAGTCAATTTATCAATCGAATTAATGAACTTTAAAGAATGATGGAGAAAGATCGCTAAATAAGTTAATTTAAAAAATAATCAAAAATAATAAAACATAAGTATCACTTTATGCAAATACAATAATAAAATATCATAATTCATCTACTATTTAATAAATAATAATTCATCTACTATTTAATAAAAGATCATTATCAAATAATCAACATTACAACATAAACTACTTAGCGATCCAACACATACAAAGTGAATTTTTTTCAAATAAAAAACATATGAAATGCCTAAATGATTAATCGGGATTAATCGGATTAATCGGGCATTAATTGGAGATTAATCGGGGATTAATCGTTTTAGACCCAATTAATTGCCCGAGCGTATAATCAGAGCGATTAATGTAATATTAAGCGGGCTGTCATCGAATAGGATTAATCGCTGATTAATCGGCCGATTATTTTGATTTTTAGAACAGTGCCTTCGGCAGTCAAAATCCTCCGCTGTAGATTTCTCCACTCGGAGTCCAACCAAAATTCATCGCTCTGCTGATGGCATTTCCCCCCACTCAGAGACGATAACAAAACCATCTCTGCCGCTGGGATTTTTCCCACTCGGAGGCCAAAAGTTTGCAGGTACTACTGATGCGATCTCCCACACTTGAAAATAACAACATAAACTCTCCAAATCACTCCATATCCAATTATGTCAGAGAGATCAGCACTCCGAAGAGGTGTGGTCATATCAGTTCCAAAAGCTAATGGTAAAAAAAGCTAGGCAAGATCTAAGCATTAACGATTTCCATTCCAAAATTTATTTCCATTCCAAAATATTTTCATTCCAAATGTCATTCCATTATATTTATTTGATTACATCTAACAAGAGTAGTACAATAAATATCATTACAATTACAACAGATCCAGGTCCAGACACTCCAGTCCTGCCACCATTAACAGGCCCTCGATGCTGAACAACAAAGATTTACTCATCGGGGATGCCTCCTAAAAGTAGTCGTCCATCTTCATCTATGCCATGGCTCCTGAACGGGCAATACTATGCTTCCACCTCCGTGTCTCTCCAAGGTAGCAAAATGATGACTCCCAAGAAACCCTACGAGAGCGAGGCAGTAGCTCTTTGGATACAGAAGTGTGCAAGACACTCAAAAGGTGATGGTATTACATCCTCTCCGAGGTATTCTGAGGAAGAGCTCTAGACTCCTGGGTGAGAAGCAATTCACTGGCGCATCTAGCCAATGAGCTCTCTCTCCTCCCTCATACACGCCATCAGGAAAGAGGTTGACGACCTCAAGGTTGAACCTTGCTCGCCCAATATCAAGCAACTAGAAAATCATATCGCCCGATTCAGTTGAAGCATGAATCCTATGTGTCATCCTCGAGGCGGCACCCTGTCACAACGACTAATGTGCCGTAACAGTCCTTTACGACGACTAATGCGACACATCTTCCAGACCCCCTAGGGAAGTGAGCCTGATCACCATTTTCTCTTCTTCTCTCCTTTTCCTTCCTCCATTTGATGACAAGAAGAGAAGATGACATGGTGGCGTAGCAAGAAAAGAAGAAATTAGGATTTCATAGCAAGGATTTTTAAGAAGATAGAGAAGATTTTCTCGCACAGATCTCTCTATTTATAGATGGACGAGAAGCCCAACCACCTCTAATTCAAATATCCAATCCCTGAAAGTTGGCCCTCAATCTCGAGATTGTCGGTCAACAGTAAAAGTAGAAGATCAACCTTTGCCATCAAACCATAAAACCCTACAATTCCAGTTATAACGACGTCAGGATTCGAAGAGACGCATTACTCAACATTTTGATAGATCCATCCGCCCGATGTGACAACTGACAGCCAGCTGTGACTCATAATTAATTCCAGAAGATCCACAGTGATCCGAAGATATTCGTCGATATTCGTCGCACACTACTTTGCCTGCAAGCGCCATAATGAATTTAAAGGTATTAACAATCTATCTGAATATCTTTGCTTTTTTGACTTTTCTTCCGCAGACTAACAAGTGGGGAAGCAGGGGGCATCCGTAGTGGTCTAAATTTGACCTGCATCAAGATGTTGACATGTGTTCTAGCTATCAACTGCTTTTTTTGAGAAATTCACAACTCTCATAAGCCATTTCGGAGCTACCCTTTGTCCCGAAGACGTCCTCGATCCGAAGCCATATACCACCATTCTGAGACCTCTACCTCTCCGAGGTCTTTACCA
Source organism: Agave tequilana (assembly GCA_038442645.1). Taxonomy (NCBI): domain Eukaryota; kingdom Viridiplantae; phylum Streptophyta; class Magnoliopsida; order Asparagales; family Asparagaceae; genus Agave; species Agave tequilana. The sequence goes on from JAVJIF010031536.1 coordinate 88,563, forward strand.
CTCCAAGGGCTTCCACGTCGCGAAGGTCCAACTCCAAACATGAATCTCCAACAACATATCATCTGTGATCTCCACCGATACTTATGCAACTCTTTCCTCCCCCACGTTTATAACGTGTAACGCCCCTATCAGTGCGAACAGTTATGGACAGTGGAAGATTCTCTAGCATGTAATCCTAACAGACCAGCACCATTAATCACAGCTGTTACAACAAATCTGACACGTGCAAATCATACAGTAACAGTTGTCCCTCAATTCCACCTCACGTCATCATCCATGTTAAGTATATATAATCCTTCTTCACTCTAGAGAAGGGGATCGCTTCTCTAACCCTCAAACTACACACATTGCATCACCGCACCAGGCAGTTATCTTCTGTTGGTCCTTCCTACTACGCCCTCAGTTGTCCTCCACGCGACATCTCTATCACTACCTCTGCAGTTATCCTTTGTAAGTCTTTTCATTCCATTTCACCTACTGATTCTCACGTCTGAGGGTCTTAAGCCGGTGCCACACTGATGCTGAATCCTGGAAGGTGTCTTTTTCTGCGTGCACTCTAACAGGTACTATCCAGGGAGCGGCGAAATCGCTTGTGGTGGGTTTGATCCACGGTAAGTCGGTTCGATCCATCACACTCCAAGAACACAAAAAACTAATACAAAAGTTTATATAGATTGAAAACCTTTAAATATCCTATAAAGCAACATGTGCCATAGTGCTCAGGGAGTTCCATTTGGACTCACAATTAGTAACAAATAGCAAGGACCATACTATCGTTGTAGTACTCCTACATTGTTTTAAAAGCCATATAGGTTATTTTCCTTCTAGGATCTGGAATTAGTAAATGGTACATAGTTTTCAAATGTGATGATGACTTTTAGACTGGGATACGGACCTGATGCAACTACCAAGATGAAAATATCTTGGAACATTAGTGCTGATTCTTGATAGTGAAAAACAAGCCTGCTCCTTTCCCTGGTTATAACTTGGTCGTGCATGTTCATTTAGGCGAATGCTAAATGACTCTGATGTTGTTTGTTATGGGTTTTAATTATGTTATTGTGGTCCCAAAGAAAATTTCAAGTTCTCTGTTAGCACTATTAGGTTTGCAGTTTTGGGTATTTAGGATTGATTTTCTTTGTTTGGTTTTCAAGTGAACATTTCTATGCTTTAGAAGATTCTTCCCTAGATTTCTTTGAATAGCATGCATACCCTATGTTTTCAATGCTTATTGTTCGCGAAAATTTGAGTATTGTTCCTCATGATGAAAATGCGAGTTTTCCTAGGTTGACTCCTTGATGTACTTCATTGTTGCACTATTCCACTATTCAACTTTTCTGCGCCTTGCAGAAGAAAAGGCCATTGCAATAGTTCTCAACGTTTTTTGGCCTTGCTGTACTTTGTGGAATGCTCATCGAGTAGCATCCATTCTATTAGGCAAAGGGATGAACATGCTGTTTAGGGGAGCCTTGAAAGTCGTAACTGAGAAAATGACTTACCTTCAAAAAGACCTTAAAAGGAAAAGACATTGCAGTAGTATTTTTACTCTTGTTTCCTGCTGGATGGAGTGGGACCTTTACCTAGCTTACTCGAGTTTTAAGTGATTAATATTGATTCTCAGTCTTGTAGACATGGATAAAGAAAGCTTTTAAGCTTAATGGCGCACAGGAAATTATCTAAAAAATGCTCAACTTAGAGGCTAACATGAACTTTGTATTCCTCTACCAAATATGAATATTCTGATACTAATCACAATTGATTAGGAACACAAAACAAATATTTGTTTTGGATCATGATATGGATGACAATTCATTTCAGAGGTTGTTATCATTTAAATTTTCACATTCCTACAAGTTTTTCCTCAACTGACTTGTATTTTTGATGTCAGAAAGCATGAAGTAGAATAATATGTTTAATATATGTTAATACTTGAATTTAGTCTTTGCATTTGGCTGCTATCTGCAGATTTCTTATTTACTTTTTACTTTGTCCTAATGGTCATCATCATTGTTTTTATAATTTGTAAAAGCTAAGTCAATAGTGAAGAATTTATGTGTGCTCTAGAAATCTTACATTCCAGATAGGTTAGCATGTAATTCCTTGATAATCGGGAATTTCTTGTTTTTTGGTGTGAATGCTATTCATCAGATCGATCTTCCCTGCTGCAGATGGATCTACTTGATTTCCTCAGGAATTCAAAGTACTGGCAGCGCTCAGCAGGGCGTGACCATCTTATTCCTATGCACCATCCAAATGCCTTTCAGATTTCTCAGAGATGAGGTGAATGCGTCTATATTTGTAGTTGTAGATTTTGGACGATATCCCAGGAGTTTAGCTTCCCTGAGAAAAGATGTGGTAACTCCATATGTTCATGTTGTCGGTACCTTTACTGATGACAACGCTCCTGACCCTTTTGAATCTCGCCCAACACTCCTCTTCTTTCGGGGAAGAACAGTAAGAAAAGACGCAAGTTTTATCCTTATTTCTGGACCATATGTTTCTGATTGATTGCTTCTTTTACACACGTGAATATTGCATTCGGCTACTAATTGCAGGAAGGAATCATGCGCAAAAAGCTGGGCAAGATATTAAAAGGCTATAATGATGTCCATTTTGAGGACAGTTTTGCCACTGGGGAAGGGATAAAAGCAGTAAGATTGTTCTTTCATTTCAGTTTTTTTATTTTGAGAGAAATGTTATTTTAGTTTTACTTTTCTTTTTCCCCTTATATCAACATGTGTTTTTAACCGATGGATGCCCCCTTAATAGAGCTTATTGTTGTAATCTGGTGAATAGTTAATGGCTATAAGCAAACAACCTATTGTCTGGAGATGCCATCAGGATAAATCGGAACATTGTCTGTTGACAAATTCATCTAAATTTTTGAAGGTAGATACAAAATAGAAGTGTCTATTTTGGCCCACTAACAGCTTGAATGTACCAGCAACAATAACAACAGCAACAAAGCTTTCATCCCAAACTTGCAAGTAAAGTATCTATTTTGGACCGACATGTTCGTTATCAATATATTTAAACATGAGGTTGGTGGTTTCATCATGTTCTTAATGGGACGTGCCCAATAGAAGTTTATCATGAACATGAAAGTAAAGTATCTATTTTGAACTACCAACTCATATATCGATACAACTTATATGACTTTTTTTATTGTTTTGAAGTGGTTCTTAAGTTTTTCTGTGAAAAAGAAGAGTATGTTTTGGACATATATTTTGCACGCCGTCTCTTTGTCTATACATCTCACATTACTCATCTAGCTAATTTTTTTATGAATCTTGTCCTAGTTGTTAATTTTGATCAAGGACTCAAGTGTGTCATTTTAATTATATATAAATATATTAGTTGAGCTATAATCTTAAAAGGGGTTTCAGTCTAAATTCTGCCAATGCAAACTGTGGTTCAAGTTATGCATTCACAATGTTAATCAACACTTTTTTTTTTTTTTTTTTACTTATGCCTTGAAATTCTGTATGCTAAACAGTTTTTTCTAGTAAATTTATAAGATCTTTGTAGTGAGCCATATGAATTGGCAATTGATTCTTTTATCATGGTATATTCCTTTGAATCCTGGTTCAGTGGTAAAATGATGGTGTTGGGTTACGTACGTCCCAAGTTCAAGACTTTGTTGTGGCCTTTGTTCAAAAATAGTACTTAATAGGCTCTTTCTCATATGTACCCCCAAAATCTTTCGTATTTTCAAATTTACCTCCCAATCTTCATAATATCTTTATTACCCCTCAAATCTTTAAAAATATCATAATTAACCCCACAGTCAATTTAAAAGAATCAAAAAGGAATATTCTTCAATTTTCTGTTATAAAAATGTGAAATCTCAAAAATGCCCTCACAATGGTTTGCAGCCAACCCCTTATCCTACACACGCACCCACTCCTCCACTGCATCTCCGCTGCCTCCGCCTACTCCGCCAGTGACCCCCGCCGCCTCCGTCTCCGCCTCCTCCGCCATCTCCACTGTCACATACTGCAAGTTGGCATTTTGAATGGAAATAGTGTTGGCAGGTTCATTTTGAATGCTAGTGTTGATAGGTCCATAAATCAAGCAACAAACCTATTCAAATCTTTTGTGTAATGGTAGTCTCACCAACCTGGGATTTAACACGGAGAATAGAGAGAGAGACTGAGATTTAACACAGAGAATAGAGAGACTGGGATTAGGGAAGTAATTTTGCTCAGCTGCTGTTAGAAACTTACAACACCTGACGTTGGGGGTAATTTTGGAAGTTTTTAAAGATTTGGTGGGGGTAATAAAGATATTATGAAGATTTGGAGGGTTAAATTTGATAACATGGAAGATTTGGGGGGTTCGTAATAATGATGATAATAAATAAATAAACGGGCATAAACCTCCTTGGCATTTGATGTTGAGACTTGAGGTATGTTCTTAGATATTCCACATCGTTATCTATTGCATGACGCACAATTTTCCATGGCCATTGTTGGAAAACTTGGGCTAACCTAACCTGGTCAAGTTGTAACTCAACTCAGAAGATAAAAAACCTTTTGGGAAAATATACCCGCGACCTCTTTTGTCACAAGGTGGACTTCTTTCAAAAGCTGTGTTCTGTCACAAATTGGTGCTCTGTCACAAATTGGATGTTTGTTTGATGCCAGTTGAGCAATTCTGGAGTATATGCTACATAGACAAGCTAAGCTATTATTGTAAAAGCACACAACATGTTTTTTCCAAATTTGGTTGAACTTGAGATACTTCTAGACCATTAATTTAAATCAGCTTCAATTTAGAATCTCTCGCTTGGATTCATAGACAAGAAACCCAAATATGTGATTTCTCATTTGCTTCCATTTTGGATTTTTTAAAATTTTTTAGTACCAATTATTTCTCAAATTCCTTGTAGATTTCCCCCCTTTGATCATGCCATCTGAATTTATATTGGTCTTTGTGGCATCACCAGTCATCGCAGGGCATGCGCTCGTCCAAGTTCTGTCTGCACCCAGCGGGCGACACCCCATCCTCATGCCGCCTCTTTGACGCCATAGTTAGCCACTGCGTCCCTGTGATCATCAGTGACCACATCGAGCTCCCCTTTGAGGACGAGCTTGACTACTCCCAGTTCTCCCTCTTCTTCTCCACCAACGACGCTCTTCAGCCTGACCACTTGGTTTCCAAACTCAGGGAGGTATCCAGAGAGCGGTGGTTCGAGATGTGGACAAGGCTGAAGAACGTATCCCATGACTTCGAATTCCAGTACCCTCCGAAGCCAGGGGATGCAGTGAATATGTTGTGGCGGCAGGTGCGGCGCAAGCTTCCTTCTGCCAGGCTTGCAATGCACCGGAACCGCAGGTTGAAGATCCCAGACTGGCGGAATCAACGGCGATGACGTTCATCTGTACTCGTTATCGGTGTCATACGTTCATTGGAGCTATTGTTGTACATTGGGAGAGCTTGTTTAGGCTAAAACTGTTCTGATTGCTTACTGTATATTCCCATTTTTTGCATGCAGGCAGAATTATTTTCAGGGTAAATAAAAACATGGGCACTTTTTGACTGTGCATGCAATGTTAATTATCATTGAAAAAAATGTACTGAACATGGGAATCTTACACAGGTTTGGTTCCCTTCATCAGTTTGTAAACTGTGTTGACAAAATACATACACAGCTTTTCAATAATTTTTATTTTTTATTTTTTTGGCTAATTAAGGGGCACATGAAGACAACTCATGTCCGCACCGTGTGAAGGCTCAAACTCGTGACCTGCCGTGGAGAGCGGGGCTCAACAACTCAAGCAGGACCACTAAGCCACCTGCGGGTATTAATTAAAGGCGCGTTCTGAGATAAAGAGGTAGACGTCAATTTGGAAAATGCAGACTTGCATTTTTTTTTTCTTTTTGCTAATTGAGGAGGATTTATTTATTGTCATCTCCTTTTTCCTTGACAAAATTATCCCTTTTCACTGTCATCCGAGCCTATGAGCTTGCTACGCTACGTGTATTCTGACTTTCGCCGTATTTCTGTCTCCTCTGTAGCCTTGTCTTTTTTCGTTGCCATAATCATATTGCTCGCTAAATATCAACTTATTATAAGATTACAAACATCCTAATAATTTGTGTATTACTAATAATTGAGAAAGGGATGTTAGGGAAGTGTAGTAATCTGGTGTTAAATTCGGGACAGAAATACTCAATCCTTTCTTTTATTACTGTGTTAGCATCAATAGTAATTTTCTTGTTAGTTTGATTTCTTGGGATATGAGAGCTGACATACAAATGTGAAGATGGAACGGAAGTGGGATAGATGTTTATTTTGGACTACCCTATTGAAAATTGAGTACAATCACCAAACAGAGTTATTTCTTTTAAAATATCAACAGAAGGTCTCTCTCTCTCTCTCTCTCCTCTCTCTCTCTCTCTCTCTGTGTGTCTTTGTGTGGTGTATTAATAACACTTGTTGTCATTTATTTTATTCGAATTATTACTATACATGACAATTATTTCTTATCTTCATTCTAATTTTTCTTATTAGTTCGTATTTTAAATATTTATTAGAAGAGTGCGGGCAAACAAATATAAAGACAAGTGAGAATTTACTAAGATATTTATTAGTTTATTTTTTAAATCTTTTTTTTATTTTTTTTTCTCCCCTTGACACAAAGGTCATAATTGGAATTGAATCTGAGACTTCTCATAAGCCACTCCTATGTTCTTACCATGAGTCAGGCTCCACTAACAAGTGTGTTAGATGTTGGGTAAGACATTGATACTAAAGATGATATGAGATGGTCTACTAACAACATGGTGTTCTCTGCTATCCCCAAGGCTTATCACGCTTAATCTATTAATATTTGTATTAGTAATATTTGTTATTAACTAATTGATTTTTTTATATTGTTTAATATTTTTTTTTCTTTTGATGAGATACCACTATGCCACGTAGTATACTTGTCTGCACTAGTACTAGTACTGTTGAGGGAGAGAGGGTGTAACGCCCAAATCCTGCGGGTACGGAGACGTTACTGCGACGTATATACGCAGGTCAGAAATACCCTTACGTATATACGCTAAGCATCAGTACAGGCAAGAATCAGAGTACGGAAGCAAGTGGTGCATTATACATTCCAACACATGAGTACAATTACAAAGTTATCACCAGAGGTGATAAATATTACAAGAATATTACATCACCGACAGGCGCAAATGCGAGAATACAAGTAGATGTATAAGTATGAACAGTACAAAAGGCACTCACGAGTGTACAAAAGGAAAACTCGAGAGGCACACAGGGGGCCTGGAAGGATAGAGCTTTGAACGGTCTGCTGGAGATCCACACTACCGCTGCGCCACTCTGATCAGCAACTGGGAGATTCACACGCTCCAAGCTCCAAGACCTGGACATGAGGATCCAGAGGAGTCAGAACTCCCCGGCGAGTGGTGATGCGAAAGCCAGGTGACGAGCCAAGATAAGCACAAGTGTATCGATAAATCTGGATCATAAACATGAAAACCGTGCCGTAGGCACAAGCATACAGGAGCAGGTAGATATACCACAATTGATGTCAAGCAGGGAAGTCTCATAGGATGATCAGATAAGAGCAGGAGACAGGCGGGTTAGAATACAAGTAGAAAGCAGGACATGAACAGGTATAGTATAAAAATCATAAAACCGGAAATCTGAAGTAAAACTTGATGAATGCATTGTAACGAGACAAGTGGTATAACCAAGTATGTAGAGCAACATAACAAGTTATTATCTTGGCATTTTATTATTACTCGCCTGACCCATATATCTAGGTATGTGTCCTGGTGTACATCTCAGCACACATACATCCATATATAAGTAAGTCGAGATTGATTTTCGGAAGCTGATAAAGAACTGATAGCTCATACTTATAGTAGTTCCCGACCGCCCGGGACACAGCCATTTGGGGGCCTGAAATCCCCCTAACACGCATCTTCTGGGGGCCTGAAATCCCCCTAACACGAATCGTCAATTTTGGTATTCCACTACTATAAGCAAGGCACCATACCGGCATCCATCACTTCCTCCCATTCCCCGTGCAAGTTATCCTTTTTATGGCTTATTAAACATAATTATCAGATTACGGGAATGAGTAGAACATAACTTTTCATAACAGGAGTACATAACAGGCATAACAAGAGTCATAACAAGCATAACGAGAGTTCATAACAGGCATAACTGGAGTCCATAACAAGAGATCTGGTACTACATTCCCGTAATGTGATAATCATGAGTAGAGAGTTAATCATAACAGGTATCAGATTTTATCACGCCAATGACAAGTGTTCATGACGATAACAGGTGACATACCACGAGTCAGTGTCAAGTAGTAGCATGTCGGGTGTCCGGTGATAACATATCAAGTGTTAAATGATACAGACATGTGTCAGGTATTAGCATGCAAATGATAGGTATTAAGTAAAGCATGACAAGTGTTACATATCCAGCAGGTACTTGTCAAGTGATAGAATAATAGCTGAACACAATTAAAAGAAAGTGTTAGTTCTAAAACGGCATAAATTGTGAATAATACAAATCGACCAGATGAAATGGGAAAGCCAAGAGGAAAGCGAGAACACTCGCCTAAGTCTTTAGAAAACACAGTGGAAGCTCCGATCTCCGGAATCTAGGAAATCAATGCATCAATGCTTTAGAGAGAAAGTGATAGAGAGAAAAGAGAGAAGGTGAGAGCTAGAGAGAGAAGTTCATGGAGAGAGAGAGTGTACAGGGAGAAAGAGTATGCACAGGGGGACGCGGGTTTGAGAGTGAGACACGAGGGTCGCAGACGCAGGAGTCGCGTCGCGGGAATAACAGACGCGGGAATCACAGACGCGGGAATCGCGTCGCGAAGATGCCACAAACGCGGGGTTCGAGACCTGCGTTCAAGTCAGGACACGAGGAGAACGCGAACGCGGACGTAGGTTCCGTGTCACGTTAACACGAGAAGAACACAGACGCGGACATTAGCTCTGCGTCGTGTTGACACGAGAAGGACACAGACGCGGACATGGGCTCCGCGCCGTGTCAATACAGGAACGCGCGGATCGCGTTAAGGAATTGCCTAGACGCGGGGTGAAGATCCGCGTCAGCAATTAACAGAGAGGAAGAGAGGAAGGGAAAGGTGATTTCGAGGTGGTGGTGTTATTTGGTGAAGATGAAGGAGGTGATGATGAGGTGATGTTTGGAGGTTGAAGTAGTGGGGATGGAGGTGGTGTTGAGATGGTGAAAGTGATGGTGGAAGTGAAGATGGTGGTGAGATGGTGATGAAAAAGGTTAAGCAAAGATGGTGGTGGTGACGTTAGTGTTGTCGTTGCAATTGTCACCGGAATGATTACCGGAATAATCGTGAACGATTACCGGAATAATCATCGGAGATGTTGCCGACGAAGAAGAGCTCGGCCCCAATCCAAGGAGGGTGGCCGGCCTTGAAGTTGGTGGTGGGGTGATGGTTTTGTGGAGGATTTTGATGGTGGTGGTATTTTTGGAAAAGGTAAAGGGGATGTTTGAGATTTTGGTGGAGTTGTTGGAGTTTGTGGTGGTTTACATGGAGATGGAGAAGAGGATGAAGGTAGGGAGTTGGAGAAGTTGTAGTGGTTGTGGTGGAGATGAAGGAGGAGTTGGTGGTGGTTAAGGTTTTGGTGAAGAGAAAAATGAAGTGGAATGAAGAAGGAAAGTTTATATAGGAATTGGAATTGTGAAGGTGATGTAAAAATGTTTAGGGAGGGGGTTTTTTGTAAAATGGATAGGTGAGGTGGCTCTCTTGGCCAGCCATGGTGATGGGAGAGGAGTTTGCGTGGTTTGGGATATTTTGGAGAAGATATTTTTGGAGGAGGAGAAGATATTTTTGGTGGAAAGTTGTAGAAAGTAAAGGAAGAATGGAGAATTTGGTGGAAGGAAAAGGAAGGAAAGAAAAGGAAAAAGGAAAAGAAAATAAAAAAAAGAAGATATTCTCTTAGAAGAAAAGTGAAAATAATTAGAGTAGCGGATTCTCGGGATTTAGTTGCGGATGCGGAAAACTTTCGGAAAAATACCGAAATCGTCCGAAAATCAAGTATCTCAGAATGACCCGAAAAAATCTCAAAAATCAAGAATATTATTCTAAGAATTATGGTGAAATTTGTTTCAAGAAATTCTTTATAATTTTTAAATTAAAAATTCTGGAATCGGCCACCAATATCGGTCGACACCAATCTCGCAGAAATCTGATAAATTCTGAAAATTCCCAAAAAATGAATTAAGATAGTAAATATTATTCTAAGCAAATTTGTGAAAGCGGTTTCTCAAAATTTGACTCCATTTGCAAATTAAAATCTAGGAATCGGTCAGCGGCACTGGTTGACACCGATTTTGAAGATTTTCATTTTAATTTAGGAAAATTTCAGAAAATCACAGAAAATCTAAAATATTGGAAAATGATGTTTAAAATTGAAATCGGTTAAATCTAAATAGTAGAAAGACCAAATCGAACAATTCACTAGGATCGGGTTCTCGGTTCAGACTAGGGCTGACTCTGAGTCCGTGAATCCGGATTCAAGACAAAACGATCATATAAATAATTCATAATACAAAACAAATACAGGAAGTAAATCAAAAAAATACGATCGAAAAATCTGAATACGCAACTAAGTACGTATTCCGGGAGCGGGGTGTTACATTCCATCCACCTTACAAAAAAATTGCGTCCTCGCAATTTCGATGTGGGGTAAAATGAACACAAAGGGGACATGGACGGGAATTATACCAATAAAGATATGAAGCACTATAGGTAGGGTTCTCAAGTTGACTAAACAGTAATCAGAATTTAGATCTCTTCTGCACCTCTGGCTGTATAAGTTTTTGAACGGTACCAAATAATACTGATCTGATGTCGTTGCTTTGCAATAGAATTCCTGTTGTACTGCATACTTGATAGCCCTCCGAGAATAAGCCAGAATACTGAAGATAAAGGAAACCCTGATAGTCCTGAGCATAATAAAGAAGACCGATAATTGAGAATTCCGAATACCAGGCATCAATCACTCTGAAAGATATAGCCGAGAATGTAGAATATCCGTAGAGAATTCCGACTATTGACTTCTGAAAGATAATCCGATTAGGATCAATCTTGAGAATACCCGAGTACCATAGAGTCAGCCGAAGTGATCATGTAATAGCTTTATTCAGAACTAGCCACTACCTCTCTAGTATATCCATATCTTAAGTTGGTATAAAGGCTTCGAAAAACCAAAACAGGGAAAAGATGGAAGAGATTAAGAATCAAAGGAAGGATGATCAAGATAGAATAGATAACTCTGTACTTGTAGTTGGACTGTATAACCAGGACTCAAGCATTCCAGTTGCAAATTTCTTTACCATTATTTGCCGTCTGGACGTACTGAGGATGTAAAACCTAGGCTCTGATACCATCCTGTAACGCCCCGATCCTGCGGGTACGGAGACGTTACTGCGACGTATATACACAGGTCAGAAATACCCTTACGTATATACGCTAAGCATCAGTACAGGCAAGAATCAGAGTACGGAAGCAAGTGGTGCATTATACATTCCAACACATGAGTACAATTACAAAGTTATCACCAGAGGTGATAAATATTACAAGAATATTACATCACCGACAGGCGCAAATGCGAGAATACAAGTAGATGTACAAGTATGAACAGTACAAAAGGCACTCACGAGTGTACAAAAGGAAAACTCGAGAGGCACACAGGGGGCCTGGAAGGATAGAGCTCTGAACGGTCTGCTGGAGATCCACGCTACCGCTGCGCCACTCTGATCAGCAACTGGGAGATTCACACGCTCCAAGCTCCAAGACCTGGACATGAGGATCCAGAGGAGTCAGAACTCCCCGGCGAGTGGTGATGCGAAAGCCAGGTGGCGAGCCAAGATAAGCACAAGTGTATCGATAAATCTGGATCATAAATATGAAAACCGTGCCGTAGGCACAAGCATACAGGAGCAGGTAGATATACCACAATTGATGTCAAGCAGGGAAGTCTCATAGGATGATCAGATAAGAGCAGGAGACAGGCGGGTTAGAATACAAGTAGAAAGCAGGACATGAACATGTATAGTATAATAATCATAAAACTGAAATCCGAAGTAAAACTTGATGAATGCAATTGTAACGAGACAAGTGGTATAACCAAGCATGTAGAGCAACATAACAAGTTATTATCTTGGCATTTTATTATTACTCGCCTGACCCATATATCTAGGTATGTGTCCTGGTGTACATCTCAGCACACATACATCCATATATAAGTAAGTCGAGATTGGTTTTCGGAAGCTGATGAAGAACTGATAGCTCATACTTATAGTAGTTCCCGACCGCCCGGGACACAGCCATTTGGGGGCCTGAAATCCCCCTAACACGCATCTTCTGGGGGCCTGAAATCCCCCTAACACGAATCGTCAATTTTGGTATTCCACTACTATAAGCAAGGCACCATACCGGCATCCATCACTTCCTCCCATTCCCCGTGCAAGTTATCCTTTTTATGGCTTATTAAACATAATTATCAGATTACGGGAATGAGTAGGAACATAACTTTTCATAACAGGAGTACATAACAGGCATAACAAGAGTCATAACAAGCATAACGGGAGTTCATAACAGGCATAACTGGAGTCCATAACAAGAGATCTGGTACTACATTCCCGTAATGTGATAATCATGAGTAGAGAGTTATTCATAACAGGTATCAGATTTTATCACGCCAATGACAAGTGTTCATGACGATAACAGGTGACATACCACGAGTCAGTGTCAAGTAGTAGCATGTCGGGTGTCCGGTGATAACATATCAAGTGTTAAATGATACAGACAGGTGTCAGGTATTAGCATGCAAATGACAGGTATTAAGTAAAGCATGACAAGTGTTAACATATCCAGCAGGTACTTGTCAAGTGATAGAATAATCGCTGAACACAATTAAAAGAAAGTGTTAGTTCCAAACGGCATAAATTGTGAATAATACAAATCGACCAGATGAAATGGGAAGCTAAGAGGAAAGCGAGAACACTCGCCTAAGTCTTTAGAAAACACAGTGGAAGCTCCGATCTCCGGAATCCAGGAAATCAATGCATCAATGCTTTAGAGAGAAGTGATAGAGAGAGGAGAGAGAAGGTGAGAGCTAGAGAGAGAAGTTCATGGAGAGAGAGTGTACATGGAGAAAGAGTATGTACAGGGGACGCGGTTTGAGAGTGAGACACGAGGGTCGCAGACGCGGGAGTCGCGTCGCGGAATAGCAGACGCGGGAATCGCGTCGCGAAGATGCCACAGACGCGGGGTTCGAGACCCGCGTTCAAGTCAGGACACGAGGAGAACGCGAACGCGGACGTAGGCTCCGCGTCACGTTAACACGAGAAGAACACAGACGCGGGCATTAGCTCTGCGTCGTGTTGACACGAGAAGGACACAGACGCGGACATGGGCTCCGCGCCGTGTCAATACAGGAACGCGCGGATCGCGTTAAGGAATTGCCTAGACGCGGGGAAGATCCGCGTCAGCAATTAACAGAGGGAAGAGAGGAAGGGAAAGGTGATTTCGGGGTGGTGGTGTTATTTGGTGAAGATGAAGGAGGTGATGGTGAAGGTGATGTTTGGAGGTTGAAGTAGTGGGGATGGAGGTGGTGTTGAGATGGTGAAAGTGATGGTGGAAGTGAAGATGGTGGTGAGATGGTGATGAAAAAGGTTAAGCAAAGATGGTGGTGGTGACGTTAGTGTTGTCGTTGCAATTGTCACCGGAATGATTACCGGAATAATCGTGAACGATACCGGAATAATCATCGGAGATGTTGCCGACGAAGAAGAGCTCGGCCCCAATCCAAGGAGGGTGGCCGGCCTTGAAGTTGGTGTGGGGGTGATGGTTTTGTGGATTTTGATGGTGGTGGTATTTTTGGAAAAGGTAAAGGGGATTTTGAGATTTTGGTGGAGTTGTTGGAGTTTGTGGTGGTTTACATGGAGATGGAGAAGAGGATGAAGGTAGGGAGTTGGAGAAGTTGTAGTGGTTGTGGTGGAGATGAAGGAGGAGTTGGTGGTGGTTAAGGTTTTGGTGAAGAGAAAAATGAAGTGGAATGAAGAAGGAAAGTTTATATAGGATTGGAATTGTGAAGGTGATGTAAAAATGTTTAGGGAGGGGTTTTTTTGTAAAATGGATAGGTGAGGTGGCTCTCTTGGCCGGCCATGGTGATGGGAGAGGAGTTTGAGTGGTTTGGGATATTTTGGAGAAGATATTTTTGGAGGAGGAGAAGATATTTTTGGTGGAAAGTTGTAGAAAGTAAAGGAAGAATGGAGAATTTGGTGGAAGGAAAAGGAGGAAAGAAAAAGGAAAAAAGGAAAAGAAAATGAAAAAAGGAAGATATTCTCTTAGAAGAAAAAGTGAAAATAATTAGAGTAGCGGATTCCCGGGATTTAGTTGCGGATGCGGAAAACTTTCGGAAAATACCGAAATCGTCCGAAAATCAAGTATTTCGGAACGACCCGCAAATTCTCAAAATCAAGAATATTATTTTAAGAATCATGGTGAAATTTGTTTCAAGAAATCTTTATATTTTTTTAAATTAAAAATCCTGGAATCGGCCGCCAATATCGGTCGACACCAAATCTCGCAGAAATCTGATAATTCTGAAAATTCCCAAAAAATGATTAAAGATAGTAAATATTATTTTAAGCAATTTGTGAAAGCGGTTTCTCAAAATTTGACCCCATTTGCAAATTAAAAATCTAGGAATCGGTCAGCGCACTGATCGACATTGGTTTTGAAGATTTTCATTTTATTCAGGAAAATTTCAGAAAATCACAGAAATCTAAAATATTGGAAAATGATGTTTAAACTGAAATCGGTCAAATCTAAATACTAGAAAGACGAAATCGAGCAATTCACTAGGATCGGGTTCTCGGTTCAGACTAGGGCTGACTCTGAGTCCGTGAATCCGGATCCAAGAAACGATCAATATAAATATTCATAATACAAAACAAATACAGGAAGTAAATCAAAAAATACGATCGAAAATCTGAATACGCAACTAAGTACGTATTCCGGAGCGGTGTGTTACAGAGGGTTTATCAAAATACCAGCAATTAAAACATATATAAAAGAAATAACAAGATTCTTTGACATTTGCCTATTTATCGCTCTTTATCTTTTACTAAAGAGGAAAAAAATTCATAGGCAAACTCCCTCACTTGACAGCGCAAAGAATTTTTGTACAATCCCAGCAAGCCAATCATAGGCGTTTGTCACCCTGGCAGTGTTTGAAATAACTAGTTGTCAGGGCTCTATGTGCAAAAACCCCTCAACAAAAGAGTAAAGAATTCCGAAAGGAAGAAGAGAGAGAGACCGAGAGAGAGAGAGAGAGAGCTTCACCCGTTATTCCCGAAGAAACATTGAAGCCGGCTGAACAAATAACCGCATCATTCCTCATCATCATCGTGCTCTCGCCGCCCTTCGAACTCCCCAAACCCTAACCCTAGCCTAGAGAATCTCCCACCCATCCTGCCAAAACCCTAGCAGCCATGGCGGCCGCGGCCAAGATCGACGGCCAGGACCCGCCGATCTCGTCCTCGGCGCCCGCCCACAATCGATGGCCAGGACAAGGTCATCGCCCACCGCCCAGCAGATCGTCAGGAGCCTCGCCACCAACAAGACCGCCGCCGAGGATATGCTTCGCATCCTCTCCACCTTCGACCACCGCTTCTCCTCCATCAATGTTTTCCCCTCCTCATCGTCCTCCCCCGCCGATGACGACGACGAGGAAGACGCCGACGGCGTCGGCGCGGATCGGCAGGGAGCTGAGGGTGGCGAGGCGGACGAGGTGCGCCTCGAGATCGAGGTCAGACTTGACGAGGCCGACAAGGTAATCTCTCGCTGGGACTCTTTGAATTCTGACTCTCTATTTGAATCCTCGCCGGAAGAGATCAGGGACTATCTCTTTGTTGTTGATGAGCTCATCTCGGTTGCGAGGAGAGATGACTTTGAGTTCTACGGGGATCTCTGCGAGAAAGCTGAAATCTTGATCCAGATCGCCATGTCGAGGCTTGAGGATGAATTCCGCCACCTTATGATTCGGAACACTGTCCCCCTTGATGCCGCCGGTTTGCACAGCTCTATCCGTCGTCTTTCACTTTCTTTTGCTTCCGATGCTGGCGAGAACGAAACCCCGGATGAAGAATTTGACACCTTGAATGAGGCTGAGTCTTCAGCAGACATTTCCACTCACCATCATCGCCATCAGAGGCAAGAAAGCTCGAGCCTTGAGGAGAGATCAGAGCGGTTTGCTTCCCTGTCTGAAGACCACAGGAACAGTGATCTTATCCGGCCCGAGGCTGTTGCTGATCTGAAGGATATATCTGACCGGATGATCCATTGTAATTATCATAAAGAGCTTTGTCAGGTTTATAGCAGTGTGACACGAGAGATCTTGGATGAGTGCCTCTCGGTTCTTGGTGTTGATAGAATGAGTATTGACGAGGTTCAGAGAATCGAGTGGAAGAATCTTGATGACAAGATGAGGAAGTGGATACAGGCAGTGAAAGTAGTGGTCAGGGTTTTGTTATCTGGTGAGCGTCGCCTGTGTGATCAAATTTTCTCTGAATCCGATCAGCTTAGAGAAGAGTGCTTTGTTGAGAGTACCAAGGGTTGTGTCATGCAGCTGCTAAATTTTGGAGATGCCATCGCAATCCAGAGGCGGTCACCAGAGAAGTTGTTCCGGATTCTTGACATGTATGAAGCTCTATTGGAAGTGAAACCTAATCTGGATGAATTGTTCGTGGGTGATTCGGGGAAGTATATTATCAATGAGGCTGAGCGTATACTGGAGTGGCTAGGTGATGCTGTGAGGGGTACATTAGCGGAGTTTACAAGCGCAGTTCGGAAGGAGACTTCAAGAAAACCAGTGCAGGGTGGCGAAATCCACCCCTTGACTCGGTATGTGATGAATTATGTAAAGCTGTTGGTGGACTATAGTAGCTCGCTTGAGTCCCTTCTTAATGATGATGGAGTTGACAGTGAGGATGTTGTTGATTGTGGTGAGAATAAGACGCGATTGGGCCATCGATTGCGGTTGTTGATCTCATATCTGGAGTCCAATCTTGAGGACAAGTCCAAAGTTTATGAGGATGCTGCATTGCAGTTAATTTTCTTAATGAATAATCGACTTTATATAGTCCAGAAGGTTAAGGATTCTGATCTCGGGAAGATTTTAGGAGAAAACTGGGTTCGGAAGCGTCGTGGACAAATTCGTCAATACCATAATAGCTACCTCAGAGCTTCTTGGACAAAAGCATTGTCTTTTCTGAAGGATGATGGATTGGGTGGAAGTGGGAGTGCTAATAGTGTTTCCAAAGTGGCTCTTAAAGATCGCTTCAAGAATTTTAATTTGGCTTTTGAAGAGATATATAAGACCCAGACTACTTGGAAGGTTCCGGACCCTCAGCTTCGAGAAGAACTGAGGTTATCTACATCAGAGAAGATCATTCCAGCATATCGTTCCTTTTTAGGAAGGTTTGGTGGTCAGCTGGAGACTGCACGACATGCAACAAGATACATCAAGTACCCTCCGGAGGATTTGGAGGATTATCTGCTGGAGTTCTTTGAAGGGTCATCTGGGTTGTCAAATCATCCAAGGAGAAAACTTAGTTCATCTTAGTGTGGTCAGTGGTAAGCATTAGTACTTATCTTAGAAATTTATATCCGGAGTTCAGATAATTTGAAGAATGTATGCTTGAAAGTCTTGACTTTATCATGTGTTCTTTATATTATTGTTTCTGTCATGAATTATGATATAGGCACAGGATTTCTGGGTGCTTGGCACCTTGACTTTTTTTTGTTATATATGTTGTAATAATATACATGTATAAAATATCTAAAATGTCAATCTTTCCAGGTTTCTGCTTATGTATGCTTTGCATATTAGGTGTTGGATGGTCTGCTAGAATTGTTTTGTTTTTTTTGCTTGATTATCTTGACCGACAATCTCCATGTGTCAGATACTAATTATTATTTTTTGTTCGTGAATAGTTTGTGTTTTTGTTACTTTGGCATGTTTATGGAAATTATTACAAGTGGAGCCATTTATCTGTTAATTTTTCTTGAGACCTCTCTTACATATGCTCTTACCATTCAAATCCTGTTGATTTCTTTGTATCTTGAAGCATGAAAATTTGAGGACTATAAATGATTTACTTTATTCGTCGTTGTTCTTGCACTGTAAAAAGAATTTGGTTTTTGTGTGCACGGAATGGATATTTGACTATCAACATTTAGATGAAGACTGGTTGTGATGTGGTACCTGTAGCAATCCTGTGAGCATTGGCACGGAGTTAACTGCATGCTAGAGTGCGATTTGGGGACAAAATTTATTGCTACCCAATGCTCAATTAAGGAAAATCATGCTAATAGTGGGCCTGTCAGTCTCTTACCATTTGTGAAGATACTGGGTTTCTGGTAGTGAATCCAAAATTTCTTACTTATAATGGATTACTCTGCTTTCAGTTTCTTTTTTTGAAAGATGGCTATTAAGCTTCTCCACCTTAGAGAATCAAGTGATTAGGGCATGTGAGTACTGGGAATGTTGAAGTTCTAATGAAGTAATGAACCTTCTGGTAGTTAATTCAAAATTTCTTACTTATAATGGATTAATGTGCTTTCAGTTTCTTTTTTGAAAGATGACTATTAAGCTTCTCCACCTTAGAGAATTAAGTGATTAGGGTATGTAAGTACTGAGAGTGTTGAAGTTCTAATGAAGTAACCTTCTAGTTTCTTCCTATTGGGTTATTTCCTGTCTACTATTCTTTTTCTCTTTTAACTTTCTTCACTTTTGCCTGTCATATCAGATATGATCGAGCTGGAATCTATCATACATTAATACACTTGATACACTTTCTACTAGCTCAATCAATGCACATAAACCGATCAATCTTCACTGCAAAACAGATAGCAGACCTTTGCTATCCTCATGCCAAAATCTACTTTATTCTAATTCCTCTACACTCAAAATTGATGAGATAGTTGTCGCCTATTACATCCATATTGATATCAGAGTATCAGGTTCGCTTACTCCACATGGTGTGTGATATAGAGCTGTGAACTGACATGCTCTTGCTGAAAATTAACATGCAAAACTAGCACATGTTACATAGAAAGCATGGTGGTTAACTTTATCACGGTAATTGCAAGTAATTTTTTTCCCCCTCTACCGAGCTCCCAACCTTTAAACTTCATGATGCCGATGTATTCTAAATAGGAGAGGCATTACTATATACATTGTTCTAAGCCTGTTCTTGAGCATGCACGAAGCATCTATTGATGAATTTAGCACATGATGTTACCAGAAATTCAGCCCTTGTGATCCACGATGTGGATTGTACATTCCATGTCATGGAACTATGGTTTAAAAATTTCGGTATTAGGGCCAGCCAATGGTTTTTAGTATCAGTATCGAGTGTCAATATCGGCAATATTGGTCAATATTAATATCGGCTACCTCAATTCCGATATGATATTATCGATATATATTAGAATTTGCCGATATTTGAACCATGCATGGAATAGCAATTTGGAATTTTGATGTAAACTTTCTAGGTCTTCAACATCTTTCCAATGGAACACTCATATGTCCCTTCAAGTCTTCGACAATTATTTCTTAACAAATAAAATCTAAGATAATTTTTTCTTGTATTCAACAACTGTCTAATAGCAGACATATGCCTTTCCAATTTCCCAGATCTACAAAGGGCAAAATTGAAAGACAAACTTCTAGTGAAAAGAGGCAAATAGAGAACCAACACTCCTTGCAAGAGAAGGAAAGAGGTGATTAATTGAAAAAAGCTATTTCAGATTAATTGGAAGTAGGAAAGAGGCAAGCTGGCAAGTTTATTAACTAGGAGATGTGCTTTGTGTTAAATTCTATACAATCAAACTAATACACACTCAACTACAACAATACAGTACTCCCTTAACTTATAATAACCGCTCTATGTTGTAAATAATGTATTTTGTTTTGACTAAACAATGCAAAGAAACTTTAAGTGTACCATGTTCCAAGACTAGTACCATTCTCAATAACAATTTTCATTCCGCATTCGAGAGCGTTCGACATTTTAAGCCACCTTGGGCTAGCAAATGCAAAGAATGTGGTTAATTTTATCATGTTAATCACAATTCATTGGTTTTTTCTGCTATCTAATCTGCAACCTTTCAACTTCATCATGCTTGATGGCTTCTGAATAGAAGAGGCGGTACAGCCATATTACAAAGTCGATTTCTGAGCGTGCTCAAAGCATCTATTGATGAAACTTGGGACAATGTTTAGATCATCACATCATCATGTTCAATGGACAATTGACATGAAATGTCAACTGTGGTGTGTGTCAGCACAAACACTTATATCATGAAATAGAGCCTGCTCCGATACATATTACAGATGCTACTTCTGCTATACTCCCTGGATCATGTCTTATAATTAAGTTAATTGTTTTTATAATATGCTTAATTCCAGTCACGCCCATATTACTAAGTCGATTTCTGAATGTGCTCAAAGCATCTATTGATGAAACTTGGCACAATGTTTAGAATATCATGTTCAATGGACAATTGACATTAAAGGACACCTGTGATGTGCGCCAGCACAAACACTTACATCATGAATGCCTGTTCCAGACATTTCGTAGAGTACTTCTGCTATGCTCCTTGGGTACACGTCTTATAGTTTTCAAACAGTTCCTTCTTGTAATATGCTTAATTTCAGTCACTTCTTGGACACATTTTATGATGCTGTTCCACTTCTTTAATATGTATGTTGGGATATGATCTCCTTTCATTCTTCTTTGCCCCTTAGTCTATAGTATTTTGGAAAAAGATGATGATTTTAGATATTAGAAGATGATAATCTTAGAGTATGTTTAAATATGGTAGGTTGGATGCCTTGAGGTCCTCCTGGTTTTAGTGAAGATGAGGAAGATGAAAATTTAAGATCTATTATTGCTTGTAGAAATCATTCAAATTTTTGAAATGGTAAACATATATTTTCTTAGTCAAGTATAAAAAATCAACCATTATTGATGACAAAAATTTAGAGAAAATATAACTACCACTGATGTGTCCTTCCCATGTTACTTTATTCATGTTTATGTGCCTACACACTATTTTCAGCATTTTTTAAAGGTTTTGTCATCTTCATTTATGCAATTGTTTGATCAGGCTGGGATGGAACTTCTTAGGTGCACACACAGTCACTCCTGGTCTTGATAAAGAAGAGCTGCATTATGTAGCTGACATGAAACACACTAATCTATGAGATCTTTACACAATGAATTTAGTTTGACTGGAAAAATTAACTTAATAGAGCTAACTGGATAAAGAAGATGCAGCTGATGCTAAATAAGCTTTATCGTTGTTATCATTGTGTATGAACAATGGATCGTTTTTTTTGGCCTTTGGGTGGTTGTGCCTAGATGATTGGATTATATGGTATTGTTGAGACTATGTATCGACTTTTCAAGCTGAGAAAGATCAAAAGCTAATTTAGGAACTGGCTACCCCGACAAAAGCTGAGAGAAATGCCATGTTTTGTTAAATTTGTATGGTCCTGAGAGCCATACCTTTTTTTTGAATGATTTGTGGAATAATTCAGACTTTATTGAATCATCTAGCTGCTGTGTTATAATTCTTAGATAAGATACTGATGCAGGACAATAAAAAAATGGGATATATGGTTTACCAAAATTGGGGATGGGGAAAAATTTAGAGTTCGGGCTTCATACCTAGGCAAATCACACACCCACTCTTCACGAATCACAAGCAAGAGATTTGGGAAGAAAACTTAGGGTTTCTATGTAGTTTTAATTAATCAACCAAACTCTTAGAAACAATAAGAGTTTTACAACCTTTTAAATAGACCTACAAGTCATCTGCATGTCACGTGCCCAAAATAAAATATCAAAAATAAAATAAATGAATAAAGTCTCTAGATCAAATCCCAAAATGGGATTTTATACAGTTTGATGCAGGACAATAATAAATAGAATGGGATCTAGGGTTTATTGAAATTGGGGATTGAGGAAAGCTAGGGTTTGGGCTTCACAGCCAGGCCAAACATATGCCCACTCTTCACATATCACATGCATGAGAGTTGGGGAGAAAACTAGGGTATCTCTGTGCTTTTAGTTCAACCAAACTCTAAAAAACAACAGCATTGTACAACTTTTTAAATAAGCCTACCAGTCACGTTCATGTCACGTGCTCAAAATAAAGTACTAAAATAAATAAAAATGAAGTCTCTTGAATCAAATTCCTAAATCAGATCAGCCCCAAATCAACTATGTCTCCTCTTGCGAAAACAGATCCACCGTTCTGGATCTCCATCAGATGCCTTTTGCTAGATATAATAGGTAAATTTGGTAATTCTTCTTAGTATCAATAAAAGTGTATAAAGATATAGTTCTACTTTAGCACAAGGACTTCATCAACATTTTTCATCCACTATAAAAGAATTTTTTCTGATGATAATGGAAGAAACCATGCTTGATTTTGTATATCTAATAGAAGACTCACTGACAAATACGTGTCTGTTTATCTTTGACCGGCAACTGATTTCAGGCATATAAGTTGGGTTTTAGGATTGAATAGGGGCTGTTTGTGGGAGTTTTCTGATCAACAGTAATCTATAGGTTTTAAAGGAGGATTAGAAATTAGGGTTTGATGCAATGGGGAACGAAAGGGATCAACAAAGCCCGCAACTCCCCCCCCCCCCCCCCGCCCCCCCCCACCCCCCCCCAACACTCTCCCGCCATTAGGGACAAGTTTGACTGGGAGTTCTTTTTATTGAAGTCAAAGCTCAGTTTTGAAGAACAAGGCTCTAAAGAACTTGGCAAGGAATTTGGGGATTCTGGTGATCTGGTCAGTTAGTTTTGGGCTACATTCAATACAGCTTAAGATTTTGATTAAGGGATTGAGGTGATTTTGTTGCAAGACAAATGGAAACAAGAAAAGGTAGAAGAACGATAAAAGAATAGCAAAATTTTGTTTTGTTGGATTTCACCCCCAATTTACGACAATTGCTGGGATGCAGAAGAAGCAGATCTTCGGAGTACCCATCATATAATATTCCTGGCTGCGTAAAGGGTATATACATAATATAAGCCAGTTTATATGAAAATATATAATTAACTGTGCTTCTTAAATAAGACTTAAACAACCTAGAAGTTTAATAAACCTAAAAAAAATAAAAATAAAGCATTTGAATTCTTGAGCGCTAGGAATTTTGAAGACATTGGGAAGAAATCCTGCTAAACGACTCTTCTACTCCTTGAATATATCTTTGAACCTATCAGTTTCTCCCGCTTGAAAAAAATTCATCCAAGGAGTGGTCTGAGTTCTTGAAGTGCTACTGTACATGCAGCTTGACCTTAGCAAGCCAGTCTTGGTGTGCTAATATAACCAGATGAGGTGATGGGTAGAACTTGATCATAGCGTGGAAAATAGGCTTCACTGAAAGGGGCGCGGGCAGCTTGTCCTCTTAAGGTTATCAACATCCTCAACATGCATGATGACTAGAAAGGGAATGTATGTTTGTCTAGGTTTTCTCATCGCGAAGGACTGTATTGAAGTGATTGGGTGAGTGATAATGATGCTGGCTGTGTCAGAGTTGGATTGATGGAAGAGGAGAGACAACAAGGATGGATTAGGCACTTGCTTTTTGGGTGGGGGGGGGGGGGGTGTTCTTTTTCTGGAGTTGGCTTCTATTGCTCAAGACCTAGTTCCAATCCTCGCCGCGAATGATCATTAATTTATAGTCAGTATCAGTTCCATCTGATGTCAAATCTTAGCTAGCACCGAACAAGATGCTAGTTGTGTTTGATCTGCAAACTGCAAGTGATATTAGGGCATATGAGTTGGAATTTAGGATACGGATTTTTCTCAATTCTTTATTATTTTTTTTCAGCAAAAGCGAACTTTCTAGGTTTAAGGGAGGATTAGAATTAGGTATGATGCAATGAGGTTTAATAGCTACATATTATTCCTACATAATGAGCGTGTATGCATTAAAGTTTGTCACATATTATTCCTACATGTGGGGGTATTTTCAGTCTAATCCATCTTTCTAAAAACTGAGTGTAGAAGAAATGAGAATGCTGAGATCCTGAGATTGATGAGTGAAAAAGCACTGAGAGAAGATAAGAGTTGACTGCATTTGCAGGAAGTTAGAGTTACTAGTATTGAGGATAAAATGAGGGATAATTGATTGCGATGGTTTGGGCATGTGCAATATACTCCATTAAGTGAGCCAATTGGAAAAAGTGTAGATTATGGTTAGTGGGGGCAATGAGGACTAGAGGGAGGCCTAAACGAACTTGGATGGAGGCAATTAAGAAAGTTATGTTAGTGCTTCATGTTTCTCAGGTGATGGCCATTAATACAACCGAATGAAAGAAAAGGGCTCATGTAGCCAACCCCAAAAAATTAAGCTATAGACTTAGCTGCTGCTGTTGTTGTAAACCTGTAGGGATTGGATCTCAACGCATCACCTTTTCAGCATCTTCGGCTTGTGTAACTGTGATAGGCATGTTATTAGTATAATGCTTTAATGTTGGTTTTGAAGAAGTTATATTAGGAGGTTCACAGATCTACTTCTTGAGTTTTGTCTTTATAGCAATATTATGGTTGGTTACACTAACATGCATTTAATGCTTATTGTATTATTATTTTCTATTTAGATGAGTCCTACAACACATTAGTTGGTGTGAAGTGGTTGGAAAGCCGTTTTGAGAATGGGTTTTTGGTGTGAAACTTGTACGGGACGAAAGCAGATGATAAAATAACTCAAAGATACTCTTCACCAACAAGAAAGATCGTTGGTAGGAATTGAATTAAAACAGATAATATCAGGTTATGCTATATAGATCATTTTCAATGCTTAAAAAACTAATTAAAAACTATTGTTTATACATGAAATCAAGTTCTTCACACAATAAAGAAGTAAAACAATTTCAAGAGAGAAGCAGGATCACTTGCTAACTTTTAATATGGATAGACGATTAGAATAGATAACATATTGGATAATGTGTATCTAGACTTGTAATTAAGAGGTTGATGTAATAAGAAAAATACTGGATAATTGTAAATAGGATCTTAGCTTGTTGATGGTTGGTGGTTGAACTCATGCAGATGAGAACTTGTACAGTTGACAGAAACAGAGTCGTTGAGGAGCTATGGTACTCACGCAGATGAGACTGAAGTTCCTGGAGGTTAGAGGACTCTCTGATGAAGCTTGCTACTGTTCACGCTCGTTGAGGCGGACACAGTTGCTATTCACGCTGAAAGTACACCTAGAGGGGGTGAATAGGTGTAAGGCTAATCTATGACAAATAATGTGGAATTTAAAAACTAAATGCAACACACTTAGTGTAACAAAAGAGTGTAGCCGAATTCCCGGTGAAGGGCTCTAGACTAACTCCTCTTGATTTCTCTGAATAAGAGTTGAGGTGCTATGTGAAGCTCTCTTGATTTACACAAGTATGAGCACACAATCAAACCAAGCATGTATATATGATATGACAATAAGATACAATGCATAATGTAAAAGAGAGAGAGTTAGAGAAAGTGGATCAAACGCAAACACAAGGATATGTTTCGAGGTTCGAGCACCCAGCTCTACGTCCCTGCCTTCACACAGAAGGATTTTCACTAACTCGTCCACACAGGACTTCCGACACAGGGAACCTCCACTGAGATTTAGGTAAATACAAACCGGGAGTACACAACTCCTCTTTCAACCAATACAACCTCTCACTAGAGGCAAGGCACAAACCAACACAATATCAACCTCAGAAATGAGGGATATGCACTTAGCCAAACAACAATCCACCTCTCACTAGAGGGATTAGGCTCAAGGCCACACAACCACAATCACCTCTACACTTAGAGGGATTCCAACTCAACCTCCACAATCACCTCTACACAAAGGGATACCAACAATAAGGAAATGAGGTTTACAACACAAGGTGATTACAAGGATCACAAAACCAAAGCTTTTCTCACTAAACAAGATCCTAATAGATAGGATAGATATGATAAGCTCAAGTGTGAGAAAATCAAGGTGTTTGAAATCAAATAATAAAGAAAAATACTTGAGAAAATAATTAGAATTTAATAGAAATGAAGAACGAAACAAATATCCAAATACTCTATTTTTCTTTGATTTTTTCAACCCTGAAAACAAATAAAGAATGATTTTTTACACCCAAAAACTCTTTTGAAAACTTGCTATTAAACACTTGTAAAAGTGGGAAAAATTGCTCTCTAAAAATTTATTTAAAACTAGCCAAGAGATGGGGTATATATAGCCCCAAAACAATTTGCCCGTTGGCAGTTGGAAAGGGCAGATTTGCCCTTCCGGTCGACCGCCCGGTCGACCAGCCCCAACGGTTAGATTTCTGACCGTTGTGCCTCCGGTCGACCGGCACGGTCGACTGAGACTGGATACAAAGAGCAGAGCTTTCTGCCGGTCGACCGGCCCGGTCGACCAGGGCCATTTCTAGACAGAAGAGCTCTCTGGACGGTCGACCGCCCGGTCGACCGGCCCACCAGCCCTGGCTCTGTGCACGCCGGTCGACCGGTCCGGTCGATCGACTTCTGCCTCGGTCGACCGGTAGACAACCTGGTCAACATTTATAGGATTTAAAAACTTGTCTTTTTATCTTTTATTAAATCCCATACAATCACATAAATTTCACAAAAATCAGTTCTTATATCTTCGAAATGCAAATATGTGTGATAAAAATTCAACACATGTTTTAAACAATTTGAACTATTTTTGTGAGATAGAAAATTTGCCTTAAATCAAAATCCATATTTTTCAAAACTTATATTTTTGAAATGGAAAACCGTTTTCTCAAAACTCATGTAAGTACAAAAACATGATATTGAAAAAAACTTTGAAGCATATTGTATATGGATAGAATCCAATATACATGAAAGATATATCTATATTTTTTGACATTAAATCCAAAAATAAGTTTTGTTTAAATACAAAACTTCAAACACATGAATAGTGTATGTAGTACCGAAAACATTTGATAAACCTATTCATGAAAGCCAAGATCGGTTAAACCATAACCAAAACCAAAACATGAAACTTGTGTGTATATATTGTGAACTTGAGCATATTAATACTATCTACCTTTACACAAGATCTAAACAATCTCAAACTAAACACAAACCGAAGTCTTCTTGTAGAACTCCGTCTCCAAGTTGACTCGATCCAAACGTGATCCACCGAGCTTGACTCCAACTGAGTGCTAGATGTGAACTTGACGCTCGAGCTCTTGAATTACCATGTGAAATCTCCAAAATACCTTTTATTGAAGCTAATCACCTACTAATATCTTGATCAAATATCTGAAACTAAATATTACAAGATTATTAGTAAACTATAACTACATGAGTTATCATCATCAAAACTAGAGTGAAGGGTCTCTGGCCAACAATCTCCCCCTTTTTGACGTTGACAAAACTCATGGAGTTATATATGCATGGATTAAAGTTAAGCTTCATAGAAGCTCCCCTTTAACTTATGAATAGCAATAAACAATAAAGATATGTCATGAATGCTCAACATAGATATGCATAAAATAAGGAAATGAAACAAACATGATCTTTTATACTAATGAAATAAACATGCTTTTGATATCATTTAAAATAAACATGTTCTGAAAAATAATGTTGCTCTTGATACCAATAAAGACTCTATTTTAAAATAAACATGTTCTTAAAATAATGTTGTTCTTGATACCAATAAAAACTCTTAATACCAACAAAACAATAAAAATGCTCTTGATACCAATATCAACAAAAGATGCTTTTGATACCAATGGTAAAGGATAACAAATTTAAACAAACATGCATTTAAACAAACATGTAAATATATAAAACTCCAAAATATCTCTCCCTTTTTGTCAATTCATCAATAAAGGTGTTCAAACAATAAAGGGCATAAATAATATTTTTCTCCCTTTTTTGCATAAATCAAAACAATAAAGGTATATATGCTATATACATTCTTGAAGAGGAGAGACGTGAAGTTAACTCCCCCTGCATACATACATTTATATGAAAAGAGATGACTAAACCATAACCGCATAAAGCATAATATGTAATGTATAAAAGGAGATGTGAAGCTCCTATTACACACGTGTACTACATACCAAAGAAAGGTCAATTACTTCATATGACATACACTCAACATGAATTTATATATAGAGAAGATGTTAAGCTTCCCTTGCATATAAGCAATACAAACTAAAACATTATAATACCAATTGAAAGATATATCAATTTAGCATGAAGGTATACATCGAAACATCATGATACCAATTTATGATACCAATTGAAAATAAACAAAACAATAAAAATTTTGATATCAATTGAAAGATATAAACATATGGGTAATCTTGATATCAATTGTAAAATTAGTACCAAATGAAAATATTTTACACTTTTAATACCAATTGAAAAACATAAACTAATCCTTTTGGTTAACACTAAAATCATTTTGCAATAGAGATACCAAATAGAGAATACTATCAATTTAAGATTCTTGATACCAATATTGAAAATGAAACATATATCAATTGAAAATAATTTTCATTAGGAGCATAGGAAACCAAATGAAAACTAAGATATCATTTTTCAACATAAAGAGTGGGAGTAAGATACCAAAGGTAAACAAAACCGATTTAAAGGTAAAACATGAATTTTCTCTCCCTTTATGAAATACTAATGAAAACGATGCATAAGCTTGTATAAGATACTAATTTAGAAATAATTGTCATTAAGGACTAAATCAAGCTTAGCATAATCAAATTTGTGCTTAAAGATATAAAGATATAGTAAGTACAATCAAAACATATATATATGTATGAAAAGTTAAATACCAACGAATATTATTTGAAGTTGAAGCATACATATATATAAACAAATATGAGTATACAAAATAGATATCAATTGTGATACCAATTGAAAACACAATGAGAATCAAGTGTATAACTCATACTCCCTACCACCCATTTTATGCACATGTTTAAATAGATTTTCAATAATGCATACAAGACATGGTAGCCCAACCAACCGCCCTTTAATGGGTAGGGGTTTTCAAAAATAAGTTTGAAAATAATTATACGTTTGAAAACTCTACCACATGAAAAATAACGTACTAATTTTATGAAAAACTTGAAAACTAGTACGAAAATCCTTCAAGAAATAAAATAAGAATATATTCCATAAAAACATGAAAATCACATAATCAATACTCAAATAGCAATAAAGCTCATATAATCTCATAAAACAAATCACGAGCAAACATCAATTAATGTGAGTGAACGAGTCATGTAATCAACAAAATCATGAGAATGTGCAATTAAGCTCAATGTGAAATTCCTTTATAAACGAAAACACGAAAATCATTAAAATTTAATTTTCAATAATACAACTTCAAGGCATATGTATGTTTTGTACAAACTAGAGTATACATACATATCCAAACATGAACGAGTCCACAAAAATATATGCATGAAGGAAAGTGGCTCAAGAATATATATGTATAACTATTAGTTTAGACAAAATAGACGTATACATGAAGCTAATCACAAACATGAAAAACATGCACAAAAATAGAGAATACAAGTCAAAATGCATGAATCATCAAAACTAGGCTATACTAGTACATCTAATGAGTACAAATGAGCAATCAAGTACAAACATTTAATAATCTATTTGTGACTCACTAGTTGTACAAGTATATACTCAAGTTTTAATGAAACTAACATCTAAACATGTAATCAAATCATGAAGCATAAAACGAAAACATAATCAACATGATCATTAGGTAAATGCACATGTTATTAGAGCTATGTTATACATAATAGCTAAACAAATGTGAGAACACAAAAGTAAAGATCCATATAAACATGGGTATATCTCAATTACTATACATGCATGTCACTAATCTAATCATGGCATTTAACATAATAATCAAGAAACATCAAAACATCCTAAAAATTAATGACATGAAACATGTAAATATAAATAGGAGTTAGAGATCGTTACCAAAACCAAGAGGGTACATCTCTATGTCTCCAAACCAAGGTGGTCCTGCCACCAATCTCCCCTTGAAAGTGATGCATCCAAAATTGTCATCTTTAAGCTCGGAACGCATCCACCTCAAGGCACCATCACTCTCACGTCATGTGAGAGCCCACACTTACATCAAATAAAATAGGAGTGTTCTTTGGTACCCAAACTCTATTGGTCCATGGGGGTTAGCTCCTTTCCTAACCCAAACAAACTTATTTGCTAAACTTGCATATTGTATTCTATCATAACAAAACAAACTTAGTAGGTGGCCCTTACGTTCACAATGTGTACAAGTGTACACATGAGCATACATAGTGTTGTGTGTATGAACGTGAGGCGCATGTGTATGCCGTGATTTGTGTGCATGCATAAGTGGAACTTATTCTTTCGAAATATAGATTCCAAACATGTGTGGTTCAAAGCACATTGGCTCAAAGTGGAGCCCAAACAATCAACACTCTTCTTTAAAGTATTTAAATCAATTTCAATCATGGAAGAAGAGTGCATGCAATAGGTATGCTAGATGATGAAGCTACACTAGCATGGCAAACATGTGAATCGATATCATTTTGCAAAGTAGTATTTCTTTGAAAACAAATCTAGCTCTTTTGAAATAGAAGAATTTTCTTTTTCAAATATTCATTTTCTTTTACAAAAAATCAAGTTTTGAAGTTAAATCCTCATTTTTCTTCAAAACATTTTCACAATCATTTTTGCTTTTCAAAATTTCATTTTCTTTTAGGGCAAGGTCAAGTTGGGACTTAAGTGAGTCATGTTCACTTGAAATCTCATCCCTCTCTTGCAAAACAATTTCAAGTCTAGAAGAATCTTTATTTTCTTTATTTAATCCAAAGCTTTTCTTTTTTAAAACTTTATATTTTGCAAGCAATTTTTCACATACAATAGAAAGTTCTTCATTTAATGCATCGACATCAATAATATCATCTCCTGAAGAACTAGCACAATCATCTAGTTGAGATTCTGAATATACCTCAAGGGAGTCATTCCCTTAGACCATGTAGCATCGTTATTCAGATTCATCCTTACATGATTCCATCTCCACATGATTCGTCTTTTGGAGCGCGGGAGAAGTCAACGTGTTCCACACTGCAAAGGCGGAATCACAATAAGAAACTATACACAAATATTCTTTGTTAAGCGTACTTCTAAGTGCCATTAGGGCTTGTGCATTGGCCTCTATATGCTTGCTATTATCAAGATAGGATTTCTTGATAGCGGTAAGGAAAACATGGAAACCTATGGTCTTGAGATACATACTCATCTTAATGTTCCATACATCGATGTTAGAAACATCAAACATAGGAGGGGTCAAGCAATCCATGAGTGTAAACAATATGTGTGCAAATGCAACTATAGATTAGCAACCAAGATCTCACTTCTAGGTGGTTAAACCTGATATCAGGAGCGTAAGCTCTGATACCAATTGAAAGTACACCTAGTGGGGGTGAATAGGTGTAAGGCTAATCTATGACAATAATGCGGAATTTAAAAACTAAATGCAACACACTTAGTGTAACCAAAGAGTGTAGCCGAATTCCCGTGAAGGGCTCTGGACTAACTCCTCTTGATTTCTCTGAATAAGAGTTGAGGTGCTATATGAAGCTCTCTTGGTTTAACACAAGTATGGGCGCACAATCAAACCAAGCATGTATATATGATATGACAATAAGATGCAATGCATAATGTAAAAGAGAGAGAGTTAGAGAAAGTGGATCAAACACAAACACGAGGATATGTTTCGAGGTTCGAGCACCGAGCTCTACGTCCCTGCCTTCACATAGAAGGATTTCCACTAACTCGTCCACACAGGACTTCCCACACAGGGAACCTCCACTAAGGATTTAGGTAAATACAAACCGGGAGTACATAACTCCTCTCTCAACCAATACAACCTTTCACTAGAGGCAAGGCACAAACTAACACAATATCAACCTCAGAAATGAGGGATAGGCACTTAGCCAAACAACAATCCACCTCTCACTAAAGGGATTAGGCTCAAGGCCACACAACCATAATCACCTCTATACTTAGAGGGATTCAACTCAACCTCCACAATCACCTCTACACAAAAGGGATACCAACAACAAGGAAATGAGGTTTACAACACAAGGTGGTCAGAAAGACCACAAACCAAATCTTTCCTCACTAAATAAGATCCTAATAGATATGATAGATATGATAAGCTCAAGTGTGAGAAAATCAAGGTGTTTGAAAATCAAATAGCAAAGAAAAATACTTGGGAAAATAATTAGAATTTGATAGAAATGAAGAACAAAACAAATATCCCAAATACTCTATTTTTCTTTGATTTTTCCAGCCCTCGAAAACAATAAAGAATGATCTTTTACACCCCAAAACTTTTTGAAAACTTGCTGTTAAACACTTGTAAAAGTGAGAAAAATTGCTCTCTAAAGACTTGTTTAAAACTAGCCAAGAGATGGGGTATATATACCCCCAAAATAATTTGCCCGTTGGCAGTTGGAAAGGGCAGATTTGCCCTTCCGGTCGACCGCCCGGTCGACCGCCCTAACGGTCAGATTTCTGACCGTTGTGCCTCCGGTCGACCGAGACTGGATACAGAGAGCGGAGCTCTCTGCGGTCAACCGGCCCGGTCGACCGGGGCCATTTCTAGAGGCAGAGTTCTCTGGACGATCGACCGCACGGTCGACCGGCTCACTAGCCCTGGCTGCGTGCACGTCTTGTGCACGTAGGTCGACCGGACCGACTTCTGCCTCGGTCGACCGGTCCGGTCACCGCAGACAGCCTGGTCAACATTTATAGGACTTAAAAACTTGTCTTTTTATCTTCTATTAAATCACATAAAATCACATAAATTTCACAAAAATCAGTTCTTATTATATCTTTGAAATACAATATGTGTGACAAAAATTCAACGCATATTTTAAACAATTTGAACCATTTTTGTGAGATAGAAAATTTGCCTTAAATCAAAATTCGTATTTCTAAAACTTAGATTTTAAATGGAAAACCGTTTTCTCCAAACTCATGTAAGTAAAAAAACATGATATTGAAAAAACTTTGAAGCATATTGTATATGGATAGAATCCAATATACATGAAAGATATTATATCTATGTTTTTGACATTAAATTTAAAAAAAGTTTTGTTTAAACCAAACACATGAATAGTGTATGTAGTACTGAAAACATTTGATAAGCCTATTCATGAAAACCAAGATCGGTTAAACCGAAAATCAAAACCAAAACATAAAACTTGTGTGTGTATATTGTGAACTTGAGCATATCAATACTATTTACCTTTACACAAGATCTAAACAATTTTAAACTAATACAACTGAAGTTTTCTTGTAGAACTCCGTCTCCAAGTTGACTCGATCCAAACGTGATCCACCGAGCTTGACTCCAACCGAGTGCTAGATGTGAACTTGACGCTCGAGCTCTTGAATCACCATGTGAAAGCTCTAAAACACCTTTTGTTGAAGCTAATCACCTACTAATATCTTGATCAAATCTGAAACTAATATCACAAGATTATTAGTAAACTATAACTACATGAGTTAATCATCATCAAAACTAGAGTGAAGGGCATCTGGGCCAACACACGCTTGATCGACGAAGCTCGCACACAGATTGCAGGTGGGCAGTTCTTGGGCTGCACAGACAAGCTAGGCACGTTGATTCGTGTGGGCGCGGGGCTTGGGGTAGGGTGGACTGGCCTTGGCGCTGTTTCTGGGCACGCAGTGCGTGATCAGGCTAGGCACAAACTTGAATAACCTGAGCGTGAGCAAATCTTGTGTGCAAGAAATCTTGGCCTTGACTCAGTGATGTAGAGGAGGGGTCGTGGAGGTGAAGTGGTTATGGCGAGGCTTTTGAAGTTTGTCGACGAAGGTGTTGAGTTGATAGAAGGGAGAAATTTAACGTGAAGATAAAGAGAGGAATAGAGAGAAATCAATTACGACATCTCACCAATCATTAAGTCTAATAGGACATCCCACCACTATTAGAAAAGAGGATTGAAAAATTCATATTAAATACAATTGAGAGTAAAAGTTTCATTGATTGTTTTATCTTGAAAAAGTGAATACATTAGGCGTTTATATAAGCTATAAAATTGTAGTCCTACTTCTATTTGGATACATAATCAAACTCCTAAAAGAATCAAAATTCTAAAAGAAAAAAATATATGAAAAGAAAACCTACATTAAAACAAAATCAGAAATCCCACTATAGTTCTGATAATTAAAAACTAAAATTAAGAAATAGAAGCCGGTAATTCCAATACTAAAATACTAGATACATGTTGAGTTGGCACGTCTTCTCCAACAATGATAGATACACCAAGTTTTAGTCCCGTTATTCCCATCATTCTCCCTGTGTTGACATCGAGTCAGAAGTAATCTCATCTTGCTTCAGCCAGTTAGGATTAATCTGTTGTAATTCTATTAGTCATCATTTAGTGCTCTTCTTCCATCGAACTAAATACTTACGAGTTATGATAACTTCATCATCAAAATTTATCAATTAGATTCACTGTATTGGGTAAAATATTTGGAATTGAGAGAAGGGAGTCTCTCTCGAAAATAGGCTTATGGGATAGCTCATCAATAAGGAAGTTGATAGGGTTAAAATCAAAACTTTTATTATCCACTAGATATTCAATATTTAAAATAAAAATGATACCAACTATAACATAATCATTACAATTTAGTTTCTTTAAGATTTGAAATGGATCAATACTAAAAGCATGTAAAACATCTCCAACATTAAAAGTTTTAGACAATTTTCTAATGTCAATTTGCATGTTGTAGTTGGCATTATGTTAAGCAATCTTATCCATGATTTTCTTGTGTAAATCGTGATGTGATTTCACGTGCACATATGATGCAAAAGATGATATGCGGACTTATGGACGACTTCAGTTTGATAATCAGTTAGGGGTTGAAAAGCAATAGAGAATTTCAGTTTCATGCCTAATATGTGCCACATGGTTCTCCAAAGATAGAGATGAAAATCGATCAGGACTAGACACGGTTGCGGACTCCTATGGTTGTGGACTTGAATCATGGTATCTTAAACGGGTGAGAGGGGTAACAACTTTAATCCATCATTTTCAAATACCTCAAAGAATACTACATTGGTGTAGCTTCCATTGTCCATAATGAGTTCAGTTCTTGTATCCTATTTGTGACAAGATAGTACTAACAATGGACAAGTGACTTGAAGGTGTTTGACTAATGCCATCGTAACATCTTTAGAAAAGACGTTAACAAGTTTCGTAATCACTGCGGTGACTTTTGGGGAAATCAAGGTCCTAGACTCTATGATGTCATCGCCTAGTTCATCGACTTGGTCGTCGGCGAAGTCATCATCGACGTCTTCATCAAAATCAAAATCTATGTCTGGGTGATATGTAAACTCTTTGGAATCAGATTCAATCTCGGGTTATGTGTCACATAACAGTGGTGGTTTGTCTTGGAACTCCTTTGGGACATCACTAAAATCTGTTATCACGTGAGTGGTTAACAGAGGAATAATGCTATCTGACTTAGGGGTTACAATGGGAAACTCCGTTAATAATTACAATCCTAAAGAGATTGGTGCATTTGTCGACTATATGTCCATAACCTTAACACTTATCACATTTAACAAGGGGAGAATTCTTTTTGGTATCTTTGTTTTATTATCTATTTCGACATTCTTGTCCTTAACATTAGTCTTGAGTGGAGGTTGTAGGGCAGAGTTATAAGGGTGCACTGAAAGTTTTTGTTTTTGATTAAAGACCTGGATAGAGCACCAAATTTAGCTCTTAGGTCATCAAGTGTCACTCTCGGTTGGGTTATTATGTCATCAAGTGTCATTATCGGCTGAGAATTCATCGGGGTAATAGAGAATTTGCTAGATTCCTAACAGATATGGGTGACCATTACGGATTGACTTGCAATGTATGAATCCTAACTTGAATACAAATCTAAACTAATTTTTATTTTATTTTTTGATATATTTTTTTTAAAATTTGGATTAATCAAACCTTAATCTTACCATTCCAATTGGCAAGATCGACGTAACTCAAGTGAGAGGTTTTTCGCTTTTGGCGTTTCTTAATTACAGAACCACATTGAGTATCCTTTTTTAGTTAAACACCAATCATACAAAACTTTGGGAAGGATTTACCCTTCAATGATTCTTTTTTAAATAAAATTTAACTAGATGCAAGAACGTGAATAAACGTGACTAGCATGCAAATCCTACATAATTGTGCTCTGAAACCAAACTGATGTGAAACATATACGGGGGCGGAAGCAAATGATAAAATAACTTAAAGATATGCTTCACCAACAAGAAAGATCGTTGGTAGGAATTGAATTAAAACATATAATATAATGTTATGCTATATAGATCATGAAAGTGCTTAATCGATTTTATGCTTAAAGAACTAATTAGAAACTATTCTTATGCAGAAAATTAAGTTCTTCACACAATAAAAGAGTCCAGCAATTTCAAGTGAGAAGCAAAATCGCTCGCTCACTTTTAATATAGACAGGTAATAAGAATAGATAACAGACTAGATAATGTATCTAGTCTTGTAATTAAGAGGTTAATATAATAAGAAAAATATTTTGGATAATTGTAAATATGATCTTGCTTGCTTGTTGATGGTTGGTGGTTGATTGCTGAACTCACACAGATGAGAACATGTACAGTTGACAAAAACAGAGTCATCGAGGAGCTATGATACTCACGCAGATGAGGCCGAATTTGTTGGAGGCTAGAGGACTCCCTAATGAAGCTTGCTATGTTCATGCTCTTCGAGGCGGGCACAATTACTATTCACGCTCGATTGACGAAGCTCGCGCGCATGTTGCAGGTGGGCAGCTCCTGGACGCAGACAAGCTGGGCACGGTGATTCCTGTGGGTGTGGGGCTTGGGGCACGGGCGGACTGGCCTTGGCACTATTTCTGGGCACGTAGTACGTGACAAGGCTGGGCACAAGCTTGAATAGTCCAAGTGTGAGCAAATCTTGTGTGCAAGAAATATTAGGCTCGACTTAGTGATGTAGAGGAGGGGTCGGGAGGTCAAGTGGTTATGGCGAGGCTTTTGAAGTTCGTCAACGAAGGTGTTGAGTTGAGAGAAGGAAGAAATTACGTGGAGATAAAAAAGAGAAATAGAGACAGAGAAATCGATTACAGCATCCCACCAATAATTGAGTCTAATAGAGCATCTCATCATTAATAGAGAAGAGGGTTGAAAAATCCTTATTAAATCAATTGATAGTAAAAGCTTTTATTGATTGTTGTATGTTGAAAAAGTGAATACATGAGGCTGTTGCATAGGCTACAAAATTGTACTTTTGCTTTTATTTGGATTATATAATCAAACTCTTAAAAGAAATTAAAAGTCTAAAAGAAAGAGGAAATACATGAAAAGAGAGCCTACATGAAAAACAAAGCAGAAATTTTACTATAATTTTTGATTACTAAAAGCAAAAACTTAAGAAATATAATCCTAATACTATTACAACTACTGGATCCATGTCGAGCTGGTGCGTCTTCTCCAACGATGATAGATACACCAAGTTTCCGTTCCGTTGTCCGCATCAGTTTTTGTCTATAATTTGGTTGGAGAAGGTGATGATGGCTCACAAAGATCACAATAATCTAAGTGCTGGGTTTTGTGCGACAGGAAAACGTAATACCGACAGGAAGGAACTGCGTATGTCGCGTCAGATTTCGAGGTGCCCCAAAATTTAAGAAAGTCTGCTTTTGCTATTGCAAAATCAGATGATACAGAGTAGAGGCTGTGTGGATAATAATAGCTAAGGGGCAAGGTTATAAAAGAGTTAAATGAGTTACTGTGAGACAAGGCAGATCACTCATCTCAATTAGGTTTTGTCGATTTTGCAGTGGATCATGACAAAAGTCTGACAAAGAGTTCTTCAGCTGGACAGAGTGATGCTTGTGCCGGTAAACAAATTTCCTGAAATGCAGCCCTGGTTGTATTTTCGATCAATTGCACATCATTCTGATCACAAAATATACTGAATACACTAGAGAGAATCTTGTGAGCATTTCACCAATTTAAATCCCAACTTTCACACCTAAAGGAAACATGCTTTGTTCATTTAAAGAAGGGGATGTTAGCTTGATGTATCCGAGGCATAGGAAGGTTATCAGTCAGCATCCAATCAATATGAGTGTATGCGTCCATTAAAGTTTCTCACATGTAGTTCCTACATATATTGGGTGTTTTCATTTCCTCCTTATTGTTTACGTCTCAGATCTCTAAAGTTTTCCTTTGTTTGTTTCTTGTCCTTACCCAGATCAAATGAAGCTTCCCCATAGCATAATAAACATATGGTGTAGAGTAAATTAGCAAAATTTTTATGTGATCCCATGAAGAAACCTAGAGATTTTGTGAATAATTCATCACTTTGTCAACTGACCTTGTTCTCCCAGAACACGGGATAAGCTAATAGTATTAGTTCTTCAGGGTCCAAACAATTACATTGTTTAAGCAAGGAAAAAAAAATTTAGCCAGAGGTGGAGAAGCATGACGCCTGGGATGAAACTCTATACTTTAAGGATTAAAGTAGCTCGTAATCTTGCATGTCAAGTGATACTAAACAGTGTACAAAAAAGAAAAGTAAAAACTATACAGTGGATACATTTGTAAGTAAGAGAACTAGGTCACCGAAGTTTGATGGACGTGCATGTTGTGTCAAATGGAGGAGTATGCTAAATTTTATTGGAGAGAAGTCACACATATCTGGTTCAATTTTAGGTGATATATGTCTGTAATACGCACCATTTGGATTTGCTACTAACCTGAAATAGAATAGTTGTTCGGTTAGAAGTTGTGTCCCACTGACATTTATGTTCTAAATTTATAACCACAAGGATCTAGACATTGTCATCATTGAAACTCAGTCATGCTTCAGCATTGAAAGGCTAAATATTGTTATAGTTCAGTTCTAGTTTGCAACATTCGTACAAGCAAGTCCAATCTGGTGAAGGAGCATTAACTTGTCAGCTGGTCCATAAGACTGATAGGCTCCAAGATAACACGCTGATGATCTGTAATGGGAAGGTGGATCAGCAATGCAGCACTTAACGTCGTCGGGTTATACTGATGATCACATATGTTGGTAATGCGCTTTTGGATATCATTTTGATTACTATTGAACTCGTTATATTTACCTATTGAGATATATGCTACTGCCAGGCTTCATGATATTTTTCTGCCACTGTAGTTTGGTTCTTTCAAAGTGTGTAATGTGCAACTACTTATTGTTGTTGGCCTCTATAGTTCCAAATGCAATTTACTTGTAGTATATTTGTACAACAGATTGATGCAGCAGCAAGGGAATGCCATGTTGATGTTTCACCTCTAGTTTTTATCTGTTGGGATTTCTTCTCTCTCATGTCAATTGCAATTTCTTTGAAGTTTTGAAAGGCACCTGTATTGAGGAATTTTAATCTTGAGTTCAGAACAGAGATGGTGTCAAATAATCTATAACTGTAGCAAGGAATTTTTATCTGAAATGCATAACAGAGAATTGATTAATCCATTGCTTGCGACGCAGAACTGTGAGGTTCCAAGCTGTTTGTTACCAGACAAATCACAAGGTTAATACATGATTCATTTCAAGCTTATTATGTCCTGGAGACATTGTTTAATTTTCGCTTAGGCACTCCTGTGCTTGCTTGCTATCTAGGCTTTTTTCCTCCACGCTAAAACTCATATGATTTGGCCTCAATCCTACTCCATGGCTGTTCACTCTTTTTTTTGTTATTTTCTTCTCACGCTGCAGATTGCTTTATTTACAAGGATCAATTTGCCATGCAATTGCAATACCACATGCATTGCCAACAGCTGTGGCGTTGCGACCATGGCAAAGCCTGATGGGAACAAGCAGTATCGTAACCATTGTTGACACCATATTAGCATAGCCATCACCCGTAGCTGGGACCAAGCTCTCTTATCATTTTTGTTGACATTACAATTATCCCCACTTTCACCATTAGCATCTGCATCAGTGTTGTTGACACCAGCAATATCATCGCTGTTAGCATCCCCGCTGCTGCCCCTGCCACCACTATTTGTACTGTCACACCCATCACCATTGTAGTTATTACTGCCTCCACTAATTGTACTGGCATTGTGCTCTCGCTGGCACTAGCATTGACATCTGTGCTGCGAACACAATTGTTGCTATCAACTTAGAGGACCACCGTTGCACTGGCACCCTAGTGTTGACACCAGCGTTGGCACCGCTACCGACATCGTCACTGCCACGTCTCTGCTATCGCGATTGCTGATACCACCACTGTTGTCGCCAGCAGTACTATTTGCCCCCCACCCCAAACAACTGTTGCCACCAGTGGCGTCAACATCTACGTAGGCATCACCATGGGTATTGCTGGTCGCCATCGTTGCCATTAACGCCTTTATTGCCTTGCCGCCACCTGCACCATCACTGCTTCTGGCACTGTCATCTGCTAAAAGCATACCGTCCCTGTATCGAATGAATTCTGGAAACTTAAAATGATCCAATTTAAAACCGTACATATGGTGTTTTTGCTAGTCTCATAATTTGAATAAAACTAGTGAGGATTTGATTCTAAAGGGAAAATTATCTTTAGGCCCCTGGGATGATACTGTGTCGTTTTGAAACCCAATGAAAAAGCCCCTTGACGAAGTTTTTTGTGTGTGCATGTCCCTTTCCTCATCACATGGCACATTTTATTTTCATATTGTCCTTACTTAGTTGACTCTATCTCATGTGTTGTCTTTTCGTCTTTTTATTCTTTTGTCCTTTTCATAGAAGATGAGATTGATGACAGCGACGTGAAGGCTATATTTTTGTCCACTCTTTTATATTTCTGTCCACCTCATGTTGGACATTTTTTTTTGCGCTGATAAATTTTTTTTACAGAGATAATTTTTTGAAATGTTTATTATAAACTAGCTCACTAATTTATTTATTTAATATTCTATCCACTTTGTCCACCTTCTTAAAACATCTGTCCAATTTTTTAAATATTTTGTCCACTTTCACTAATTTTTTATCTAATTATTCTAATATTTTGTCTACCTACTATAGAAATTTATAAAATTAGATAGAATTGACAAAGGTGGACAAAAAAAGAAAAAGATAGACATAAATATAAAAAGTAGATAGAAGTTGAGTAAGGTCAATAGAAACTCTATTTTATATTTAATTTTCAATTTTGTTCTTTTGTCCTTTTATCCTTTTCATGGAACATGAGATTGATGACAGTGGCTTGAAAGCTATATTTTTGTCCACTCTTTCATATTTTTATCCACCTTATGTTGGACATTTTTTGCATTGATAAATTTTTTGTAGAGATAATTTTTTTGAATATTTATTATAATCTAGTTCACCAATTTATTTCATGTAATATTTTGTTCACTTTATCCACCTTCTCAAAATATTTGTCCACCTTTTAAAATATTTTGTCCACCTTGTCAAATATCATGTCTACTTTCACTAATTTTTTGTCCATTTATTTTAATATTTTGTCTACCTACTCTAGAAATTTATAAAATTAAATAGAAATTGACAAAGGTAGACAAAAAAAAGAAAGACAGAAATATAAAAAGTAGATAGAAGTTGATAAGGTCGATAGAAATCCTATTTTATATTTAATTATTTTGTCCACATTTCTATTTTTTGTCCACTTATTCTAATATTTTGTCTACTAACGCTAAAAATTTATAAAATTAGATAGAAATTGACAAAGGTGAATAAAAAGAATGAAAGATAGACATAAATATAAAAAAGTTGACAGAAGTTGAGTAAGATTGACAAAAAGAGAGAAAATTGAAGAAAAAATGGTCTTTGAGTCCCTGTGAAAAGATGTCCATGTAAGAAAATCCCTAGAGAATTAAAAAAATTTCTAGAGTGGTAGACAAAATAATAGAATAAATTGACAAAATATTAGAAAAAGTGGACAGAATATTTGACAAGATGGACAAAATATTTAGAAAGATGGATAAATATTTAAGGTGGACAAATATTTTGAGAAGGTGGACATAAGTTTGGAGAACATAAACAGAATATTAGAGGCATGCAGAATTTATAAGTTAAAGATAAATAAATAAATATTTATACGTTATGAATAATTTTCTAATTATGAATAAAATGCTAATGATAAATCTCTGGGGAAAAATTCAATGCGCATATAGCATCCATCGAGAGTGGACAGAAATATAGCATCCTTATAAAAAGAATTATTTCTGAAAAAAATTATCAATGCAAAAAAAAATCATCCATCTTGAGGTGGATAGAAATTAGAAGAGAGTGGACAAAAATAAGCCTCCAAGCCGGCCCACGCGCCTAGCTTGTGACGAGCATAAATGCTCGTCATGCTGGCTACTCAAATCAACTCAGATAAGGCATCTAATTAAGGGCAATATGGGTATTAAAAAAATTGAGTGGGGGCAAGGACCTGCACACACAACAAATTGGGTCAAGGGGCTTTTTCACTGAGTTTCAAACTATGGGGAGCTTTTCAAAGCACAGTATCATTTTTAAGGGCCTAAAGACAAATTTCCCAACCCCCCAACCACCCCCCCCCCCCCCCCCGAACAAAAAAAGACTCAAAAAGGAAATCCCCTGCCATCCAATCTCCTCTATCTCAAATTTCAGAAGGCCCAAACAAAATTTCAAGATTCAGGCTTGAAACCCATTTTCAACCTGACCTTCCTCCCCGCTGCCTCTCTCTCCTCTCACCGTCTTCTCCTTTCTCTCTGTGTCTCTACCCCCATGATCACATGAGATGGGTAACGCCATTACCTTCTCTTTCTTTACGCGACGACGCAAGGATCCAAGACCTCCCATTTCTACTATTATTCCTCCCTCTCCCTCTCTCTCTCTCTCTCTCTCTCTCTCTCCTCTCTCTCTCTCTCCGATCAAATCTTCGCCCCCTCCAAACCCTGCCCCCTCCTCTCTTGACCCTTCGTTTGACGCCCTCACTCCTCTCTTAGCTCCCCACGTCATCTCCTTCGTTCTCTCCCATTCCCTCAACTCCTCCTTTAACTCCTTCCCCTCTGCCTTTCGCTTCTTCGTCTGGGCTTCCACCTGTCACTGCCTCCTCTCCCCTGACACTCCCTCAACCTCATCGTCTCCTCCCTCCACCGCGACAATGATCTTTTCGCCTCCTCATGGAACCTCGTCCAAGAAATCATGACCTCGAGCCAACCCGTCCTGTCCTCGGCCTTCCTCGCTCTCATCCGGGCCTACTCTGACTCTGGCTCCCCCGACGAGGCCCTCCGCGCCTTCTCCCGTATGCCCGACTTCACGTGCCGCCCCGATAACTTCACCTACAACACCATCCGTGACATCCTCGCTAAGAAAGATGCCATCTTTATCATCGTCAAGCTCTACCATCAGATGCTTGAGATGGATCGCCGCCTGAACCGGGCCGCCTTCGGTATTGTCATTGATGATGTAGGGGTAAATTCCTTAGGGAAATTTATCTACACTCAATTTGTAAGAGAATTTGTGAAAAAGAGGAAGGAACAATGCAAACACTAGCGAATTTACGTGGAAAACCCGCTAAGGAAAAAACACGATTCTAGGAGGGAAATTCGACTAATGCAAAGAGATTACAATGGATTCTCAGCACTCTATTATAAATTCAATTCTCTAAGGTTCGATCCCCTGTAAAGGAGGAAGAGATCATCTTTTATGGCTGAGGTATAACGAGCTGAGTCGTG
This sequence comes from Agave tequilana, assembly GCA_038442645.1. NCBI lineage: Eukaryota > Viridiplantae > Streptophyta > Magnoliopsida > Asparagales > Asparagaceae > Agave > Agave tequilana. The sequence goes on from JAVJIF010031536.1 coordinate 132,447, forward strand.
GTCTCTGAGATTTTTGCCTCTGAATATGCCCACAATCATAGCTCCATGTAACACCCCAGCTATAATTAGTTTGAATGATGCGATTGTCGGAGTTGTGCTGGCTGATGAGGATTGAAGTTCAGATCCACGTCCATAGCCCCACATGCTTATAACTTCCCTGGCAACCAGATGGTTGGGAGAGATCTGCTGGTTGAAACTTGGGATTCGTGATTGTAAATCACCTAGAGGGGGGTGAATAGGTGATGGCTATAGGTTGATGACAAATAATGCGAAATAAAAACAAGTCTAGCAATCCAAGCAAATAACAATATCCAACATAATTAGCAATTTGCACAATAGAAGATTGCAATAGAATGAAGAGAAATTTTAGCATGCAAATAGAGAGAGTTAAAGAGACAAGGAAGAGAGAGTAAGCAATCACAAACACAAGAAGATTATTTCGAGGTTCGAGCCATGCTCTACGTCCCCACCTTCACTGCGTGAAGGATTTTGACTATTGTTTGATCCCGCAAGATTACCACTCTACACGTTCCCTCAAGAACAAACCGGACCTGCAAGTCCTTTTACTTGGTGCCTCCTACACCTTACAAATGATGAACCCATAAGTTCATATGAGGCCTCAACCTCTACAACTCTTCTCAATAACAATGAAGAAGATGCCCTTTCTAAGATCACCAAAAAGGATCACAAAGTGCAATCCTATAACCAAGCATAGATTTTTAACTCAGAGATTTATGGTTTGGAAAGCTTGTAATCAGTGGAGTGTGAGAATCGAAACAAGAGAAATTTGGAATGAGATTTGAATTGAAGAAAACTTCTCTTTTGAAATTTTTATCTTTGAAGATTGAATCTAAAATGAATGAAAGTATTATCTCTTGGTTCTTGTTTTGTTGTAATGATCATTACTAATGGTCAATAAAGTTACTATCTATAGGTACTCAAAAATAGAAAGAAAAACCCATATAGTCATTTCTTATCAGGCCTTAAACAGGTCTCTAATAATGTAGCCATTAAAGCAAAAATGGTGCCAAAACTGTCAGGTCGGTCGATCGCCCGATCGACCGACAACAGTCAGAAATATGACCGTTGGGCAAAGTCGGTTGACCGATCCAAACAGAGAGCAAAGGGTTTATAGTCGGTCGACTGACTGGTCGACCGAGGTGCATAATACTTTCTTGTGCACTTCGGTCAATCCCTCGGTCGACCGTCCGGTCGACCGACCTTGAGCAAAAGGCAGAATCTAAAATCTATTTTGAAAGACTGTTTTGACTTTGAGACATATTTTTCAATAATTATGTACAAAATATAGTTCTTTGAGAAATGATGAAGTTCAAAAACGTGTGATCAAAGATCAACACAAACCAAACAAGTAGAGCTCATATTTTGTAGAAAATACTCTCTTTTAAAATACTCAAAATTTTTCCAAAATAGAAATTTGTTTAAAACAAAACTTATTTTCCTATCTTTGAAATCCATATTCAAAATCCATGAAATCAAAAATCAAAAAGATATTTTTGTGTGTGTAAGAGTCAATCTCATGAGCTAACCAATACTCTACTTCTTGATTTTAACAATCTAAAAACCTATACAAAAGAAAGAAAAATCTTTCTTAGCCAAAGTAAACTCCTTGAACTTGTATTCTTAGAATAAGTTCTTCAACTTGATCTAGGTAGTCTACACCTTGAAAGCTTTATAAACTTGTGAGTCTTCATGAAGAAAGCATACTCAATCTTGGATCTATCTTTTTTCCTGAAACTTGCATAGATAGAAATGTTAGATCAAATAACTTCATGTGATTATTATCATCAAAATTAGAGCTAATGACTTTTGGGTCAACAGTCTCCCCCTTTTTGATGATGACAAAGTACATGGAGTTATTTTAAATAATATTGGAAGAGGCTTCAAGTGAAGCCCCCCTAAAGATGTGCATGTACAAAAAAATGAAGCAATATAGGGATTACAATATGCAAATAAGATATTTTTATCAATTTAAGCATAGTTATATGATATTACACCAATGAAGCTCTATGCAATTACCAACACATTATGCATAACAAGATATGATAGTTAAGTTCATATGCATAAAGTTTTTCCTCAAACCATCCATAACCACCAACATCCAAAATCAAAATGATCATCAATAGCTAGACAATAATTAACACATGGTTATGTCATAAAGAAAATAAGCATAGACAAGTTTCATAAAAATAGAAGTGTTCAACAATGAGCACATGCATGTAAATGTGAAGAAACATAAAAATAGGTGTCCATCATCCATCAAACATAAACTAGCGTCCATCATGGTAAAATAAAATAGTACCAAAATACAATACCAATAGTAGCAAAATACAATACCAAAATAACAAAATAACTCTACCAAAATAACTCTACTACTACTACTACTTCTCATCCTTTTTGTCATACATCAAAAACAGGGAGGAGTCACGTCTTCTTCGGGCTCAGCAACTAGTTGATATGCCACACGAAGTAGAGTTTCTAGAGTAATCATGGATGAGTTTGTGGAATATTAATTCGTTGAAGAAATTACCAACTTAGAGATTCATGAGCCTAAATGTTATTATTATATTTTTTTCGTTTAATAGTGTGGTGGATAAGTCTCACCAGTTTGTGGTGGATAAATTTTCACCACAAACTGTCAGACATATAGAGAAGAGATACTTTTCAGGTTATGAGCACTGGTGTGATGCCAGCTAAGACCCTCAGGTGTGTGAATCAATAAATGAAACGATGGGAGGACCAGGCAACGGAAAACTGCTGGTGTCTTTTGGTGGTGGACTGGCAGAGGAAAACTGCCAGTGTGATGTGGTATGTGCTATGAGGGGTTAGGAAAGCAAGAAGGAGGCGTATTTCTACCTTACAGAGGCGATAGAGTGGATTCGGATAGAAGCGGGTCTCAACTGATTGGTTTGAATTTGTTGATCCTTGTAACCACCGAGATCTTATCCGGATTGTTAATATTGATGCGCTGAAGGCTTATCGGTTGTTATCTCCATCTGCTTCGCTTAACTATAAGATAGCTTTGAACGAGGAAGAACATCAGGCCGCGTAATAGATCTTAGTGAGGGACAAGGTTGCCACGTGGTGGAGCATGCCACATGGCGATCCTGAGTCGAATCGGTTCCAGGTGTTTGTATGATTCCGGAGTTCGTGGTCAGAGGTATCTTCGGAGAGAGAGCGCGTTGTCGGGATTGAGATGGATGTGGAGGACATCATGGCTTCGGAGGACAATATGGCTTCAGAGCAGGTGAGGGCCGCTGTCATACTTAGGCATCATTAGGGTCTCGGGATGAGGGTCCTGAGAGCTTCTCAAAGCTCCTGTAACTGAGCACGTGTCGTGATCCTGGCGGAAGTCAAATTTTGATCACTACAAATAGCTTCTAATTTAAAATTTTTAATTCAATAGCTAGTTGTTTGGTATTTTATTTTATACATAACGGAGGTGTCCAAGAATATAGTTGAACTCAAAAGAACAGAAAACTTTAACTTTGTTCAGGGCAAACATCCATAGTTTGAACCAACCAAGCTTTGGAAATTTGTTTTTTTTTCTATCAAGTATGCTAGTCCCTTCTTTTATATGAATCTTACTTTTTACATGGGAGAGGACCAAAGATCATGAACCATTGGATCAATTTAATTTTCTTTTAAAATCAAGTTTCACAACCGAAATTGGGCATTTCAGGCTATAATGATGTTACTACTTTAGATAACTTCGCAAGTTATAAATAGAATTATATGTTTTATATATTTTTCTCCTGTAATCCTACTTTCACATTTTAGGTAGAGTAGACCATAGAAAGAGTCGAGGAACTCAAAGTTCAAATACAATAATGTAGTGAAGAGGTAAAAGTTTGTTAGTTTGAAGGTATAAATGGTTTGAAGAGAGATTAAGTAGTAAATAATGGTACAAAGAATTAGATAACTTAAATAGAGAAAAGTAGAAGTATTTTTTTTCCCCTTTTTTGATTGCAGTTGTGAACAATGAATTTTATGGTCTTAGTTTCATGAAATCAATGATATTATCTATTTTTCCTATGTACTTTTGTATTGCTTAATTTTTATACTCTTTTATGAATATTTCTTATGTAGTCTTGTATGAGTAATATCAGCCATCCTAAAATCACTTGGCAACATATTCACTCTTCAAGGTTCTGTTATAGCGTATGTAGTTTGATATCTGCATGCATACTCAATCTTTGTTCCCTTTATGTATGCTATTACTACTATGAAAACTTTGTTGAATTTTAGTATTTTATTTGAATCTGAAAAAACTTGTACTAGTTCTTCATATACGTGATTTATATTATACCTGATTCATGAATAATTTGATATTAATGTGATAAATAGAGAACTGAAGATGTTGAATATTTGACGAAAAGATTTTTTTTTTTTTTTGAAGTATTAATACAAAACATATCGAGTTAATGGAAAATTTAGAATTAAATAGAAGAGATTTTTTCTACAAATATTTTGCTACAACCACCTACTTTGCTTCATTATTAGAAGAAAACTTAATGTCATAATTTGATGGTCAAGAAATGTAATCGTAAACTTGCCTTAAAACCCTAGTAGAAAGGAATTTGGTGGTCAAGAAATGGACAGGATTTTGGGGAAATTTGATGGTCAAGAGTTTGGGAGTGAAAATGACTTTTTATGTCGTTCACATTTAGGTCCGATTCACTTCTCTGTGTTGTTTCCCTTTCATTCCATACTTTTTCCTCTAAATAAGAAAAAACAGATAAGCTTGACTTGAATCGTGTTATTTTAGTGCTTATTGCTTGCCAAAGATCCTAATTCTATATTTGTTACGCCACCGAATCTATTCAAATAAGTCATATTTCCTGCTTTTTCCAGCATTACAACTTCCATTGACAATCGATAGGTCACCGAGTTATTCAAATAAGTTAGACTTTCAGCGATTTCCCCATGTTACAAATGCTTAGTACAGAAAATTACTAACATAGTTCTCACCTTCTTTCTACAGTGGGAGTTACATGCTTGACATACAACATACTTCTCTGAACTTCTGTTAATATTCAAACCTGGACACCGAAATAAATTTGAGTTTTCTCCTAGTTTACAGGAATATTGCAGTTCACACGTACAACTTTCATGAGTCACTGTTGTTAAACTTGGGCAGAATTGAATCAAAATTATCTTAGTACGCAAAGCAGAGGTATCAAACTTCAACCTACTGAAACTAGAGCATATACAACCACCAGAATCAAAATATGAAGGAATAGCTTACAACAACACCCGTAACACAAAGTCAGAAGTCAAGCTGTGCATTCTTCTCAGACTCCTGCAGTTTTCAGGCAATGGAACGACGCCACCAAAGAAATCTCCAAAGTAGCCATTCGGCTCTGAACCAGCCTGGAAATTATGTCTCTCAGCGTGATCACGACAACAATAGATCACTGTATTTTTTCAGTGTCCAGCTTCAAAATAACATCTTTGACTGTGTCATCTCTCTTGCAAGCGGTTGTACCAAGCGAGTGCATCTTCTCCTTGCTCTTTCAAATAACTGATGCGGACATTCAGTTAAGATGAAATAGCTGAAGCGACAGATCCGAAATCCCAGTTTGAGTTGAACAAGTAGTAGAATATTGGATATTTTTCTCCTTTTTTTATTTATTTTTATTTTTTTAAGTTTCTTTATTTTGGTTTTTTTAGTTTCTAAAATCTGGGTTGTAATTCTATTTTGACTAGAAGTTTTAGTTTTAGTTGGTTCAAAAAATTTTAAAAGAATATATAAGGCTCTCTTGTATCAATAATAATAATGAAGAATTGGAGTAAAAAAAAAATTTTGCGTGAGATTTATTTTATCTCATAATATTTAGGATTAATTCCTAATCTCTCTTAAATAAACCCTAATCCTCACTCTCCACCCCCCTCCTTCACTTCCTCACGCGACAGTCGTCGCCACTACACCCTGTAGACTGTCTAAAAATCACTGAAGATAAGCCATCAGAGAACAAAGTCTATATTCCAGACGAGAGGCTAATCATAGTCACTTGTGTAATGCCAAGACGCAGAGCATGAAGCTCGCGCCTCAATATCAGTACAGTACCAAGACGCGAGGGCCAAAGCCTGTGTCCCAGCTGCACTGTAATAAGCAAGACGCGACTCGAAGCCAGCGTCCTTATATCACTGCAGTGTCAAGGCGCGAGGGTCGAAACACGTCTCGACATCACTGCAACCTCAAGACGCAGAGCCTGAAGCCCACGTCTGGCAGAGTCGAAACCCGCGTCTAGCAAGGTTCAGAGTCGGCATCCGAAACGCGAGGCTCAAAGCCCGCGCCCCGACTACAGAGAAGCTCTGCGTCTCGGTTATAACTATCCTCATTACTAGGTCAATTACTGCTCATGTAATAAGGGGAGTTAACCTCCATTATGGAGGGTTTTTAAGGGACAATTTTACCCCCTGAAACCCCTATAAATAGCTTAGTTTGCTATTGAAGAGGGGTCAGAAGTTTTTTGGAAAAATCAAAATCTTTAGCTGAGAAATACAAAAGAGTTCAACTCTTCTAACAACTTGCTGAGTACAAGTTTGTTCTTGCCTCAAGTCTCTTTGAGATTTTATTGGACAGGAGCTGTGCTACTCCGTCCATAGTCCGAAGAGAAGATTCCCAGAAGATTGTGACGTTCACCCGGTCAACGAAAAATAAGATTCACTTTTCACCGCTACATCAAGAACCCAACATTAAATAAAGAGAAGATTTGAGCTTGAATATCTTCACTCTCTTGCAATCAAAAATTTTGATATTGTTGTAATCTTTCATTGATTCGAAAAAATTTTATTACAGTCCCCAAAATTTTTCCCGGTCCAAACAAGAGATGGCGACTCCGCTGGGGACTACTTTCTCTACTAATGAGCAAGTCGTGGTGCAAGGTGACGCACCTGCATGGGAAGAATGGTCGAATCACTTGTCGTGAAATTCGACCAGGGAAAGTATGAAGATTTTCTCTCTTTCGGCTCCAAAAGCCCAAGGGCGCGACAGTACTGCAAAGTCTCCTCGGAGATCCGCTTCTGGGTCCCTTCGGAGACTTCTCCGAACACGGCCTATGCAGAGAGCATCATCGCAGCCATATCACACGTAACGCCCGCGTCAACGTCTCTCACGAGACTCGCGAGGCCAACGTTGTTGAACGGTCAAACTGGCCACACCGGCCCTCTTTTTCAGCTCCAGGTTACCAGGGGTTCTCAACAACCCGTACGGCGTAACCAGAACGCCGAATGTCGACAGAGGCGACGCTTGCGTCAACTACAGATGCAAGAAGCTGGAACAACTGTCTGTTCAGCAGATACAAAATGCGAGACTCAGGCCCGCGTCTCTTCTGAGTTACGTCAGACGCGCGAAGTCTGCGTGTGGAGACCAAAACGCGAAGCTCAAAATGCTTGCGTTTCTGAGGCTTCACCTCTCAAACGTGACGTTCAGCAGCGCGAGGTCCATGCCTTTTCTCAGAGACATGAGACCCGCGTCTCTACAACAGAATATGGGACTCAAAAGATCCACGTTTCTCAAGTGTTGCTAGCCAGATGCGACAATCAGCAATGCGAGGTCCGCGTCTCTTCTCAGCAGAGGTGCGAGATCCGCGTTTTAAAGCCAAAACGCGAGAGCCGCGTCCGTTCTATAGAACGTGAGCTCCGTGTTTCTGAATCCTGCATTTCAAAATTGCAAAGCAAGAAATGCTCTCAAAAGCTGAAAAGCCCTTAAAAACCCGAGGCTAATCTCTTTGATCCCCCTTCGACAGATCTAAGAGATTATTTGACAAAGAAAAGGAGTGCTAATCAGATTGCTCCATCATGTTGCTGTGAATGGCTCATCACGGCAATGCTCTCTGAATGTCGCTACAGCTCACATGTGAGCAAGCAGTCAGTATTCAGACGATTAACCTCAACCTCCCGATCAGCCAAAAGGCGTCGCTCCTATAGAAAGAGAACCTCCTCTGATATAGAGTATCCCGAAGTCACTACAAATATGGTAGGTCCAAGCACTACGCCAAGCAGAAGTAGGGGAAAACAACCGGCAGTAAGCTCTGATGAGTTTGATGATGAACCGAAAGGAGTATACTACCATACGCGCACTCGAACTGACATAGTAGCCCTGGTTGACTACAGTGCCCTAACCCGGGGCATTGAAGTAAGTGAATCACGCTCTGCCATCATGGAATCACAGACCTTAAACTCTTTTGTAGAGAAAGAAGCCTTCGTATATATGGCAAACACTCCTGAGGAGACGTCCAGGCGCTTAGAATAGAAGCCCATGTCCAGAGTAAACAACTCGATATGATTCGCACCCAACAAGAATCTATCGATAACCTCAAGCAGATACTTGCACAATTGCTTGAGGATAAGAAGAAGCCGAAGGCCAAAACTTCTTCTAAGAAGTCTAAAGGCAAGCGGAAAGAAAGGGAGGGCTCATCTTCTGTGCATATAGAGGAGGAGGAACAACCCAACTCTGAGTCGTCTAAGTCTTCATCTAAAGAGGGAGGCAATTCAGAGAATGGGGGCACTCATTCTAAAAAAATGAATAAACTAGAGCAGCGTTTGGAAGCCTTCACCAATCGAAAAAGCCTCCAAGAAGTAAGAGTGGTCCGGCTATACTCGGTAGAATGGGATCTTGTCCCGTATCTTCCCAAGTTCAAAGCTCCAACCCTACAGGCCTTTGACGGCAAGGGGTTACCGAACCAACATATCTACTACTTCAAGTCTCAGACAGGGAACATAGTATCAAATGATGTCATCTTGGCGTGTTTTGTTCATCGGCATTCTGAAAGGTCTCACCTTTGAATGGTTCATGAAACTCCCCGAAGGCTCCATCAAGAACTAGGGTGATTTGGAGAAGCATTTCCTTACATACTTCTTCAAAGACGACTTGGAGGTTACCATGCCAACTCCCCTGGCAACAAAGCAACGAAAGGGAGAGTCGGTCAAAGCATTTGTGGAAAGATTTCAGAATATGACACTCTAATGTCCTAGCGGTATGACCATCCTGGTGAAAATATGCCATCATAATTTGCAAACTTTGCTCCTAGCCCAGATAGGAGTTGCTAAAAATCGCACCTAAAAACAATTAGTCCAGCAAAACAGACAGAAGAGATTGTCGTCAGGGTTAGGTCAGAAGAGAATAGGCTCAGACCTGAAAAGACGACAAGGCGCGCGTCAGAAGTATCTTTTCAATCAAAAAGGAAAGATAAAACGGCAACAGAGACGAAGTCTCCTGTTAAACCTCAGCTGACCAGAGAGAGTGGTTCTTCAAATCAGCTGCGTGCCAACAAGCAGTATTCTTTCAAAGATGAACATGTCGATTCGTTTCAAGTTACTCAACAAGAGCAACTGATTGAAACTTCCTGAAGCTAGACGTCCTGAGGAGGTTGCAAGACCGACAATCCCAACTACTGCTTGTATCATAGAATGCTATGGCACCTTCCCAAGAGCTGTTACATCTTCAAAGACATCCTCCAAGCTTTAATTGATTCATGGGTGCTTAAGCTCCACCCAAAACAGAAGAAAATGACGGCAAACATGATGTCATTTCTTCTGTTCGAAAATCAACCTTCGACACCGGCCGGAGTAGTTCCCATTCCGAAAAGGGAACTAAGGATGATCAATACAGACCCACGTTACCAGCAGGAGAAAGGTCTCATGCCTATCCTTACTCCTCAAGAAGGGATCATGTGGGTTCATCCCGACCTTGTGGAAGGCCAACAGTGGACTATTGTTACCAACAGGAAGTCCAAAGGCAAGGCAAAAGCTTCACCTTGCAATGTGATGTGCACCTCTTCCTGGGAAGCAGATACTGATGTCCCCTCACTAACCGATTCAGAGGAGGAGACAATCGTCCTTGCCTCAGAGTTGAATGCACCACTCGTGGCCGAAACTCGTTTGGGTCAGTCGTACTTGAAGAAGTACGATGAGATGGTGGCAAGTCCTCCTACACCCATCTTAGAGCCAATAAAGTCATCCACAAAGCAACCTGTGAAGAAGCAGAAGGAGCTTCGGTATACCAAGGCCCTCCGGAGGGACAATGCGGAAGGAGCTTCAATACCTTACTGCTTTGATGTCCTGACTTAAGTGGCCAATATCCCGACCAGAATCACCCTTTACGAGGTCCTGAGACTATCAAAGTCAATAAGAGAAGCGCTGAGGGAAGCTCTAGCTGACACTGAGGTCTTCATGGCCTAAATCCCAGCTAGACCACAGGAGGAAGACGAAGAAGACTGCCTCCATACATCTCAACATGCCCCTTGCATCACCTTCACGCCAGACGACATGCAGGTCAAGGGGAAACATGATAGACCCCTGTATTTCACAGGGTATATTAGATCGTCTGAAGTGAGCCACATTCAGGTAGATCCAGGATCCGCGTTAAGCATTATGCCTCACTAGGTCATGCAGTACTTGGGATCCCCACTCACCAATTGAGCGCCACCCAAATCACTATTTATGGTTTCAACGCCAATGGTACGTGCCCAATGGGGAAGATCAAACTCAAGTGTCGATTAGGGACCTGAGATCTGAAGTGACGTGCTATGTGATTGACGCCGACACTTCGTACAATTGACTGCTGGGACGACAGTGGATTCATCGTAACTCCATCATCCCCTCCATTCTCCATCAAGTCATGAAGTATATTGATGGAGATGGGAAAGTCTGAACATTGATCGCCGAAAAGCATCCATTTAAGGGGGTAGGGAACTACTTCACAGACTCCCTCCTATACCAAGATTCTCTGGAGACAAACGAGAATCTCCAGCTAGAGGAACTAGACTTTGGTAATGAAGCTGACATTGAACCAGAGGCAGAGGAAGAATGTCTTTAGGAGCTGAACCCACTTGTAACGAGCAGTAATAAGCTCGATATCAATAACCCCGCCAATGATGTAGGCGAGTAGTATATTAATGAAGAGTTAGATTTGGCCTACTTTTCTGTGTGTGCTTCTGATTCCATACTGTCAGACACTAGTATGATGACCCCTAGTCGGCAATAGATGCTCTGACATCATTGCATGTTCCGATGAGGTCATCCCTCACGGCATATCAAGGCGTCAGTGATGCATAAGGATCGTAATTTAAGGTCCCAGCAAGACGCAAAGGCCAAAGAACCGATCCTTTTTGGAAGAGTCGAGTCTAAATCAATGACTCGTGAAGACTCTAAAAGCGACGATGAATCTCCTCAGTTCTCTCATTATGAGCCAAATCTACTCAGAATGATAGAGAATATGGGGTATGACCTAACAAATGGTCCTGGCTTAAATTTTGGCAAAGGAAGGAGAACACTGCTTCGATCCTTCGTTCCAAAAGAAAAAACTCCTGATTATTATCATAGAACTCGCAGGGGTTGGGCTATATGTTTACTCCAATTTCGTCAGCCTCTGAGTCGAAAAAGTCATTATATCACTACCACTCGTCAGGCACATCATCGTGGGAGTCAGATGTCAGTGTCGGTAACATCTTCAAAGAAATCTCAGTAAACATGATTTCAACAAGCCACCCAGAAGATGGAGATGAAGAAATGATCCAGTCAGATACAGATCCTTGGATCAAACATCTAAACACTCTCTGGGATATTCGCTTCGAACAACGTGAATCACCCACAGAGGATAAGGTCACCCAGATCAATCTAAGAGATGAGGCTAATCATAAGCCTATCTTTATAAGCGAAAGCTTATCACCCTCCGAGAAGGAAGATCTAATATCTCTTGTGCCAGGGTATATAGATGTTTTCGCTTAGAATTACGAGGATATGCCTGGGCTTGATCCTTAAGTGGCTATGCATCGCCTCAACATTAATTCGGATGCGAAACCAGTTAAACAACAGTAACGATACAGTTCAGTCTAGAAATAATGGAAGCAATCCAGTCGAAAGTCAAGAAGCTTATAGACTCTGGTTTTATCAAGGAGGAACAACAGCCTGATTGGGTAGCCAATATTTTTCCCATTACCAAGAAAAATGGGAAGATCCGGGTTTGCATTGATTTTCACGATCTAAATGGGGCCTGTCCTAAAGATGAATTCCCCCTTCCAATCACAAATATCATGATCGACAACACATGTGGGTTTGAACGGATGTCCTTTATGGATGGATTCTCAGGATACAATCAAATCAAGATGTACCCTGATGATGAAAAGCATATATCTTTCAGGATGCCATTGGGGGTGTATTGTTATACTGTCATGCCCTTCGGATTAAAGAACGCTAGAGCAATATTTCAGAGAGCTATGAATGCAATTTTTCACAAGCACATACGCAAAACAGTGGAATGCTACATCGATGACATTGCAGTAAAAAATCGTGTCAAAGGCGATCACATAGTAGATCTGAAGACAGTATTAATATTATGCGGGCACATCAGTTAAAAATGAATCCCACCAAATCCTTCCTGGGGGTAGCCAGCGGTAAATTCCTAGGGTTTGTTGTTACATCCAAAGGAATTCACCTTGACCCAGAGAAAGTCCACTCTATCCAGGAGATGCAACCTCCAAGGAATCTCAGAGAGCTTAGAGGATTGCAAGGGCGATTAGCATATATCCGGAGGTTTATAAGATGCCAACCCTTCACCAAATTGATGAAGAAGGGTGTTTCATTCATTTGGGACGATGCTTGCCAACAAGCGTTCAAGAAAATCAAGCGGTACCTCACGCAACCACCTGTCCTTACAGCTCCGGTGTCAGAAAAATCTTTCCTGATATACGTCCGAGCGATGGGTCATTCTTTAGGAGCTTTACTAGCTCAGAGTAATGATCAGGGATACGAACAGGCAATCTACTATTTGTGTAGAACTATGGTCAGAGCCGAACATCAGTACAATCCAATCGAAAAGGAATGTTTGGCGTTGGTATTCGCCATCCAGAAAATGCGATACTATTTGATGGGCTAAACTATACATGTCATATTAAAAGTCAATCCTTTAAGATTGCTCATGATAAAGCCATCATCACTAAATGGTCGATTGGTGAAGTTGGCCATATTGCTCTCCCAATATGGATGCAATTCCTACCGCAAAAAACTGTGAAGGGACAGGTGGTGGTAGATTTCCTGGCTGAGCATCCAGATCCAAGGGCGACCAAACTTTATGAGGATCTCTCAAACGAGGTCCTTGAAGTTTGCTTGACCCAGACATCTTTCGAAGGAAAGGTGTGGCAACTCTTCTTCGACGGTGCATCAAGAACGGGTTCGCGAGGAAATATCATAGCAAGAGTGGGGGAAGTCCTTGTCTCCCCACAAAACTACGTGATCCCCGTGCATTTTCATTAAGTGAGCCATGTTCTAACAATGTAGCAAAATACAATGCTCTCTTGATTGGAATGCAAATCGCCGATGAGATTGGTATTAAAGATCTTGAAGTGTACGATGACTCAAAACTCAATGTTAATCAAGTTCGTGGGGAGTACGAAGTCAGACAAGAAGACTTAGTACCCTATTATAACACAACTATCTACATGGCCGAGCGGTTCAGAAACTTTTACATTGACCATGTGCCTCGCCAGTAAAATGCGCATGCAGATGTACTGGTATCTCTCGCTGCTTCCTTGGCTCTTCCAGCCGGAGTAGTAGAGAAAATACTCGTCTATAGCTATGACATGTATTGCCCTAGATTCGCTTTTGAAGGCCACCAAAAGCTGATAGGAGACCGTCAAATCAAAGAAGCTCTAGAGACTTCAATAGGTCCAGAGTTCTGGGATTGGCGATTCCCATATATCGACTATGCATTGTACGACATCTCTCCTGATGACCCTAAAGAGGCGGCCGCCATTAGAAGGAAAGCTCCTAAATTCTATTACAATGCGATCACAAGAACACTGTATCACCGATCGCATGATGGGATCCTCCTCCGCTGCCTTCACAAAAGGAGGCACAAGAAATACTCAAAGAAGCGCATGACGGCGTGTGTGGAGCTCATCAGTCTTGTCCGAAGCTCGGAGATCGACTTCGAAGACTAGGATATTATTGGCCAAAGATGATCCCTGATGCCATCGCTTACGCCATGCGATGTCACGCCTGTCAAGTCCATGGTGACTTCATCCACCAGGCACCAGGACATCTTTGCCTTACAACTTCTTCCTGGCCATTCGAGATGTGGGGAATGGACGTGGTTGGCCCCATCATCCCACCTTCATCAAAAGGACATCATTGTGTTCTAACCATAACTGATTACTTTTCTAAATGGGCTAAAGTTATTCCCCTGAGGGAGGTAAAGACATCTGACGTGATCAGGTTCATTAAACATCACGTCATTTACCTCTTTGGCGTACCACGATGAATTGTCCATGATAATGGGCCCCAGTTTGTCAGCCAAGCCTTTCAAAGGTTCTGCAATAAGTTCAGAATCCACAGTGTGTCTTCAACGGCATACTATCCAGTCGCTAACAGTTTTGCAGAAGCTTTTAATAAGACTATTGAAAAACTTCTCAAGAAATTCATCTCAAAAAGCTAACGAGACTGGGATGACAATTAGGTGAATGCTTATGGGCTCATCGCACGACGGTTCGAACCTCGACCAAAGCTACACTGTTCTCTTTGGTATATAAGTGTGAAGTTATACTCCTATTAGAATTCTAGATCCCATCTCTATGCGTCGCCTTGACAACAGAGATGACAAATGAAGAGAAGCATCGAATGCGACTCCAAGAGCTGGAGGCTTTGGATAATAAACGTCTGCAAGCTCAACAGTAAATCGAGCTCTATCAAGCTCGAATTACCAGAGCCTTCAACAAGAAAGTCAAGGAGCAGACTTTCAAGAAAGGTAACATTGTCTTAGCCGTTAGAAGACCCATGGTGATGACGCATAACACCAAAGAAAAATTTTAGCTCAAATGAGAAGGACCATTTGTAGTGAAGTCGGTCTATTCAAATGGAGCATATCGCCTTGTAACCCTAAACGGCGATACGCTTATGATGCCAATCAACAACAAATTCTTAAAGAAATATTTTCCTTGATAGCATTCTTCTCTTGAGGTTAATACTACACCTCTGATTAAAACTCTAAATCCAAGATATTTGGAAGAACGCCAAAACAAAAGCTTCTTTCTTCTTTCACTAGATCACATCATGTCGATCAGTATCGAGCCAATCAAGCGCTAGTTACGTCATGATGCATTGAAGAAGAAACAAAATGCAAGACTTCGATTTTAGCCTTGTTACTCTTCTCTAGTGTATCATGGACATCCGACGACTTCGACGGCTAAGGATAAAGGAAAATGTTGGCTTCTAAGTCCAACACAAGTCTTCGACAACTCATCATGCTGAGGGGAATAGCATGGATAGCCCAACTCAAACGGTAGTTGGTAAAGGCACACCAAATTCACTGATAGCGAGGGTTTGCTGAAAATTCTAAGTGACTTGGTCCCATCCTCTCCTCCAAAATCTCCTACCAATTCTCTTTCAAAGAATGGTAGGGCCACAAAAATACCTGTGTTCGTTTCTACCAATGAAATGAGCTTGGACTTGTCACGTTAACAGTAAACCTCTGACAAGCCAGATTTCCCGATCCCTAGCAGACTCAGTTAAGTTAATATTAAACCTCTAACAACGAAACTCATTTAAAATCTCTGCTGCTATGTTAATATTACACCTCTAACGGCGAACCTTCCATGTCCCTAGAAAATCAATGATTGTCACGTTAATATTACACCTCTAACAATTCATTTTACTTTCTACCAATTCCCTCACATGGAATGGTAGGTTCACAAACTCAATCACTGCTATGTTAACACTATACCTCTAATAGTGAAAAGTTTCAATACTCCCCAGCGAGTACGAACTTCACTTGTCTCCCTTGCATGGAGTCACAAGTCCTCAAAATTGCTCATATCGCAAATCAATTCTTATCAAGTTAACACTACACCTCTAACATTCCAAACTTCACTTGTCAATTCTCGTCAATAGAATGACAAGTCCTCAATATTGCTCATATCGCAAATCAATTGTTGTCATATTAACACTACATCTCTGACATTCCATACTTCACTTGTCTCTCCCTTACATGGAGTCACGTGTCCTCAATATTGCTCATATTGCAAATTAATTCTTGTCAAGTTAACACTACACCTCTGACATTCCAAACTCCACTTGTCAATTCTCATCAATAAAATGGCAAATCCTCAAAATTGCTCATATCGCAAATCAACTGTTGTCATGTTAACATGACACCTCTAGAAAATTTCTGTTAAGTTTAACACTACACCTCTAACAGTGATTAAGTTGCTGCCAAGTTCAATATTAAACCTCTGACAGTCACTTTTCCTCAGACTTCCATATCGAAGTGAGATGAGTGATGCTAAGTTTAACATCACATCTCTAGCATCCAGCTTATTGTTAAATTCAACAATACACCTATGTCAATGACTTTTCCTCAGGATTCCATATCGAAGTTGAGATGAGCGATGCTAAGTTTAAAATCACACTTCTAGCATCCAGTTCATTGTTAAGTTCAACAATACACCTATGTCAATGATTTTTCCTCAGGTTTACATGTCGAAGCTGAGATAAGCGATGCTAAGTTTAACATCACCTCTCTAGCATCCAGTTCATTGTTAAGTTCAAAAATATACCAATGACAATGACTTTCCCTCGAACTTCCATATCGAAGTCGAGATGACTAATGCCAAGTTCAAAATTACACCTCTAGCATTACCTCCACTGTCAAGTTTAACACTACACCTATGACAGTAGTATTCTCAGTTTTTCCAAACGAAACTGAAATTCTTATAGAGCCAAGTTAATATCACATCTCTAGCTCACATCCTTATCAAGTTAATATCACACCTCTGACAAGATTTAATTCAACCCGTTAAGTTAATATCACACGTCTAACGATAAAGATTCTTCTAGATCCCCAATAGGTCTAGTTTCACTTGTCATTCTCATCCATAGATTGGCAAGTCCACGAAAATTATTCCACTCATGTCAAGTTAATATCTTACCTCTGACGGTAATCCTAAATTCCTTAAATGGAATTTTTCAACTTTGACTTGCTAAGTTAAATATCACATTTTTAGCAAATCAAAAGTAACCACTTCTATTTGTCTGATTTTCAATACAAAGAGAAAGTCAAGACATATAAAAAGACAGGAAAAATTATCACTTTTATTGATATTCAAACATATGAAAGGATACAAGGCGTTCTCTTATACAATAAGATTGAGTGTTACAACAAAGGAGTACAAAGAAGTCCCTCTTGCTCAGCTCATCAAAATATTAGAGATACACGAAGTTCATCCTCTTAACTGCGGCCAAGAATAGTGGATCAACTTTCTCTCCTCTTGAGAACAATGGTGTTTCTCGAGGTTAAAATGCAGGGGAGTATTCTAATTCCACCTGACCAACTGATGTGAAAGTCTTCACAAGGCCATAATCCTTCACTTAATGAGCATCTCCACCACCAAAAAGTCATCCAACGAGCATGAGTTTTTTGTCCCTGTCACTTCTTTGATAAAGATTGGTAAAGGGAGGATCTGAGACCTTACTGGTGACGTCCTCTTTTCCGTGGCCTTCAAAGGTGCCATACCTACAATGATCATGAAGAACCCGGGGCATTACTGGAGCGTCATGTCCAATAAGACCTTGACGGGTATCAGTAACCGCGCGAATCCTCCTTCCCCATGGACAGGAGCTCTGACTTCCCAAGTGCTTGAAATCGGACAAGCTGGCCGTTCCAAATATTCTCCCATGAACCTGGCACGCCCTTGGACAGGAGCTCTGACTCCCCGAGTGCTCGCCAATCGGACAAGCTGGCTGGTCCAAATATTCTACCATGAACCTGGCAAGGACACTATCGATATGGCCAGAGCCTGTAAAGAAACAAAACCCCAAGGGTAAAATTCTGTAAAATAGAAAACAGGAAGCCTAGAACATAAACGCGAGGCTGAAATCATGAACTCCAGACGCAAATTTAACCAACACAGGGGTAGAGAATATAGAATCCAGACGCGATCTGGTATTAGACTCGCGTCTGATATATGAGACGCGAGGCATAAATCAAAGATGCAGATGCGGGTCTTAAAGACTGCCTGAGGTAACTCTAAGATGCAGAGTTCGCCATACTCGCATCTGAGACGCAGGGCTTGTCATGTACGCGTCCAGAGAGCTCAAAAGAGCAAACTTGAAATTCTCTAAGTCAAGAACCCCAAACGCGACCTTCATATGCAAAACTCGCGTTTTAAGACCCAAACGCAGAGTCCACCACACTCGCGTTTGAAGAACTTGAGACTTAGACATTGAGGTCAATGAGCTCGTGTTTTATCAAGTAACGCACGTTTACAGAGCAGGGACGCATGAATCCCAAGAAAAAGATTTCAAAGAGAGATCAAGAGACGGAGTCTCTTCATGTATGGGGATGACAGAACTTCAGAATGACCGAGCCTTATCATGGCAAAAGCCAATTCCTACCCGAAGAAGAATTCTGTAGAAATTGGACTTCATTTATCAAGGCACAACCGTAAAAGCACTTAAAGCAATGCTTTTTAATCTTGAAATCACTTAACGGTGATAATCTTCGAAGAAAATTGAAAGAAAGCATGGAAGCTTTGGGTTATTTTTGTCCTTCAGAACACATGCCCTTGAAGGGAAGGTTGACAATCAAGACGAAATCTCTCAGAGCGCATGTTCGTAAAGGAAAACAGTCGAGATGAATGACTGTTGTTTGGACACATATATTACATAAATATTATTATATTCCTACATATATTCTGTAATGAATATTGCAAATAACTTGTCTTAATCTCCTAATTCATACAGGGTATGATAGGGAGAAGATAATCATGAAATTTATCCAATTAAATTCAAAAGTTCAAAAGAAAGAGGATTGATTCAAATCCAAAGGTTCTAGAAGCTATCTTATCTGAAAACTGGATATATCTGATAAGATAATATTATCTAATTTTAAGAGAAAAATAGATTGTTTGAAGACCCTATCTATTTCACTGAAGATAAGTGAATATCTTAACAATTTTAGAAGATAAATTGAAAATTCAAGAGGATAAATGGATAAAGAGAAGACCAACAGATGAGATGAAGCAATTTAGATTCGGATTCAGGTTATATGTAGTTTAGCATTTTAATCATAACTTTCGCTACTAAAACTTAAATCTAATAATTCAAGATGCTACAGAAAGAATACTTAAAGGGTTATAATTCTTCTGTTGATCGCTCATTTCAATTTTATCATTTGATAAGTGATATTTAACAATCAACACCCAACAGTCTGCAGATCAGAATTGAATTTCTGGATAAATCAAATCAAATTTGGAGATAAGGGGAGAATTCAAATCTAGAAATATTCAAGTCTTCCTATCTTCATACACTTTCTATCCCTCTGATTTTCTTTTATAAATACCCTCATACCTCGAAGGCAAAAAGGGCACCATCTCAGAGAGAGAGATTTAGTTTAGGTTTTCTTTTCTTCTTCAATGTAATTTTTATTTTTTTATTTTATTTTTAGGCTAGAGAGAGTTACATGATCAAAAGAGAGGAAGAGTTATTGTAGAGTGACACTATTGTAATCTTTTCTTCAAGAAGCTTATATTGAAGGTGACAATCAATGGAGGTTTTTCACTTTTCTTCATTGTGCTCGATCTTGCCAAAGCCTTGATTTCCTTAATTCTTTTTTATTACTTCGCTTTACTTCATGTTAAGGTAAATTTTCGCTATGATTCAAACAGTAGCGGTAAATATTCTTATTTTATTTCTGATTTTTGCATCAATACTTTTCTTTATCTCTTTTTGTTTCTTTTCCTTTTATAATTAAAATAACAACACACACCATCTCTTCTTCTACCATGTTCTTCTTAACTTAACATTTTTATTTTTATTTTTATAAACTGAGAAGATAAGTATTAACTATTTTTGGTAAATTAAAAGAAGAAACTTATGTAAAGCTTCCATCGTTGTTCCTCCCTGTGGATCACGACCCGTTAGCCCTAGGTTACACGGTAAAATTGAGGACCTAGCACTGTTCTAAAAGTCTGTATTTTGCTTGTGCAGGTTTGGCTCGATCAACTATTAAGAGGCTGAGAACTATTTATAGGCTCGCTATACTTAATGGCATAAAAATCAAAGCCATCAGCCTTAGTTCCTATACGAATATCAAATCCAGTGTGGATGAGAAACGTAGATTTTTACTCCGGGAAACACCAAAGACACAAGTCCCCAACCGTCAACGCCGACTTGGCCTTGAAAGATCCAACAAAATCTTTAAGAGGGATTGCATGTGATGCTTTGGAGGCTACATCTTAAAGTCTGCGTCCTTTCACAAGACTTGAAGGCTGTGCCCTGAAGTCCGCGTTCTTACACAGACTCAAAGGCCGCGTCCAAAAGTCCGCGACCATTCACAAACCTGAGGGCCGCGTTTCCTTTATCAAATTGAAAAAGCCAGAACCGCGTCCTCTCAATGATCCAGAGCCGCGTCCTCTCAGCAAGCCAGAGCCGCGTCCTGAAGTCCATGTCCTTTCACAAGGCTGAAGGTCACATCCCCTCTATCAAATTGAAGAACGCAAGTTTACGTTTCTCTCAATAATTCAGAGTCGCGTCCTCTCAAAGGGCTAGAGCCGCGTCCTCTCAATAAATCAGAGCTGCGCTTCTCTTGACAAATTAGAGTCGTGTCTCCACTACAAATGAGAGTCGCGTCCCAATCATAAACTCAGTGCAGCCTGAGTTTTATTTTCTATCATTCATGGTCATGTCTCAACAAAAATGACTAAGGACTGTGTTTCCACAATAGTCAAGGGTTGCGACTATGAAAGTTAAGTTCATCCAAGCAATAAAGAGTCTGTATGATTCTCAAAGGCAAAGAAAGAATAAAGAGGAGATAAAAATTTGATAACTTTTATTATTTGATAAAAAAAATGATAAAAGTAATACAAACACTCTCTTATTTGACAAATGGAGTGTTATAAAAATGAAAAAATACAAAAAGGGGAAGAAGGCTAATAATCCTACTCCGCCAAAGAATAGATCTGTTCCCGGAGGCGCTGCATCTCCTGCTGGCGTGCCTTCTCGACTTTCGTCCAAGCTTGAACCCGTAACTCTTCCTCTGATAGGAATTTCTCCATAGCCAGCTGTGTCTGAAGAGACTCCAACCTGGAGTAATGGGTAGCAAGATCTTCTTGTGCCTATTTCTTGGCAGCTTCCAGCTCTTCCACCCTTTTTCTGGTGACAGCAAGTTTCTACTTGTTGACTTGAATCAAGGCTTGCGCCTTAGCAATAGCTGCCTGAGCAGTGGAAATGACTTGCTCCGCACTCTTAGTGACGACCTCGGATTCCCTCGAATCGTCAACCAACCTTTGGTAGTCGGCTTGGAAGTTGTGCAGATGACGAGCCTCTTCAGCCATCTGCTCCTCCATCTCTTTTCGCTCGTGTTCTTGAGCGGCGAGGAGCTTACTCAGTGTTGATCGAGTCTCATCCATCGAGCTCTCATTTTCCAGGGTCTTTAGTTCCCTCAAGCATATCTCCAGTTGTTCAACCAGCATCAGATACGCCCTAACTTCTCAGGGCTTTTAGTGTGACAGATGTTCTCGATCTGATTCTCAAGAAACATCTAAGCAAACTCGAAGGAACTTCTCCTGAAAAGGACCAACTCAATGTAGGACTTCATGGAGGCAAAAATTATTGAATCATTTGATGCGCTTCGGCGAGTAGAGATAACCCTGCTGATGCACTCCCAGATCCCCTTTCTATGATAGTACGGGTAGTATCCATAGAGACGGGAGCCAACTCAACCTGGGCAGGGATAAGGCCAACAGCATGCTCTTTCGACGTTGAGGTCATGGCCAACACCTCCGGAACGGTTGTTGTGGTAGCCTCCACAGCAACAGAGGCAGCAACAAGCTCCATAGCACTGGGTTCACCGGCCGAAGTTTGAATTGCACTGTCCTCTGCACCAATGCTTGCCTCGGGATCCTCTACTTGAGCTACCCCATTACTCTCTGCAACCATAGTATTAATGTCAGTGATAACAATGAGAAAGAGAGTATGCGGTACATCTTTATTCTCTTACCAAGTTGAGGATCTGAAGACGGCAAGTCTTTGGACAAGCAACTTAGGGATGAGGGTTCCCCGATCTCGGTGGTTACACTCTCATGAGGCATCCCGGTAGCGGGAACTTCAAGACCCTCTTGCTGGGCCAGCTCCTGAATCATCTCCTCAATGTGAGAAGAAGTTATGGTTTCGCTACCGGTATCCACCCATGTAGAAGAAATTCAAAGGAAATGTTAAAAAAATTTCCCAACCTGATGGAGAAATAATTAACGAGGATAGAAGAAATACTCTCAGCGGTAGCAATCTCTCCTGATGGTGGAACCATCGCAGGGACGTACATCTGCATCTTTTCCTCTAAGATATGCGAGAATTTGCTAGTATCAGGAAGAGCGGGTTCATCGCCGAAGTCGACTTCTTTGCCAGAATAATATTCGTGCTCCTCAGATGACGAAGACGACAATTGGACCCAAGAAGTCTTAGTGATCGAGGCTTTACCACTAAGAACCCCGGTAGTAGGGCTAAGCTCAACAACCGCGAGGTAGGCATCAACACGCTGGGAAACCCAGGTTGTTGCTCCTCCGCCCTTATCTCATGGGTCGAAGAAGTTCCAGGCCGAGTTGAAACTCCTGAAATCTCAACTTCAAGCCCCTCCACCGCCACTTTAGACCCTTCAGCCCCTTCGGCCATGGTGGATTCACTGCAGGCTCTCCCTCCCCCAGGATCACAGGGCCCCTACTGTGCAAGCCTCGGGGATGAAGTGTTGGAGCTCCTTCCTCTTCTTCTTCTTCTTCCTCTTCCTGCTCCTCAGCACTAGGAGGGATTACTTCAGGCATCTGGGCAAAAGCTTCAGCCTCAGACCCTTTCTTAGCCTTCTTCGGGCTGGGCTTACCCTGGGAAGTGGAGGCACGAGGACGCTTAGACACGACTTGTCGAGCCCTCCGGACAGAGTGCTCCTCCGCGGCTTCCGCGCAAGATTTCAACACCTAAGCCGCTCCAGTCCTACTGGTCTCCCTCCCTGCCTCCCTTTCTATTTTCCTCTAGTCTCTTGATACTTGCTCATCCCTCGTATGCGTCTCTTGGAACCCAACTTGGCTTTATAAGATGCCTTAATACTCTTAATACAAGAAGTATTCATACCAAAGCCGGGCACCCTGCTAGCGAGGAAGTACCATGTGCAGAAATCGAGGCTTGTATAACAGTTCGGCGTCCTATAAGGTAGACTGAAGACAGCCCTTGTTCCCCTAGCTACACTGTAATACCACGTCGGGCACCTTCAAATAGGTTACTGCTGAAGCGGAGTCCAGTGTTGGGGTTGCCGACATATAGTTGATCATAACCAAACTGCATAGCAAAGCGACTCGACACGTAAGGCTCGATCGTACATGAATCACCTTGCCAGAAGACTAAATATCTGGGCCAAATGTTAATGAGCCACCAAAGACTCCAGACGGCAGCCATATGTAATCGTCTAGTCGTGCAAGGTCAACAAACTTATCCCCATAGGATGAACCAAAAATCTCAGAAAAATATCGACCACGCTGATAATTTGGGCTGCTGAGAATAGTTTTTCGAAAATAGTACATATAGTACTGTGACCAACTCGAATTCTTCAACCTCTGCACAAAAGGAACGAAGCCTTCTGAGGGAGATACCACCGTCATCAGTGAGGTGCAATGCATGACGTACCAAGTCATCAAGTACGTGTACGGAAGCTTGACCCGGGGATTGGGAGTCTTCACTTCTGGCCTCCCCTCTGAATCCACCACTGGCCTGCCCTGCGAGTCTACAATAGCCTCCACTTGGCACAGGCTTTTGGTCAACACCCTCAAGCCACAAATGTCTGCTACCATCGCTGGAAGAAGAGAGATTGACTTCTCATGTGCTATCAAGACCACTGGGTACACCACATCGGCGATGATCACTTCATGCGGCAGCGTTGGCACCACACAACGCTTCTGTTAACCCAAAGGCCCATCACTCTAGTTTTGATGATGATTAACTCATGTAGTTATAATACTAATGATCTTGTGTTTGATTAGTCTCAGATATATGATCAAGATCTTAGTAGGTGTGTAGCTTCAACAAAAGATTTAAAGTCAAGTTTTAGAGCTAGCACGTATTGATTCAAGAGCTTGTGCATCAAGACCACATCAAGTACTCAAGAGGAGTCTAACTCTTTGGATCATGGTTTGGACCAAGTCAAGAAGATGAGAAGACTTCAAGTGAAGACCCTCAAGAGAAGACTTGTGTCTAGGTTTGTTTTTGTTAAGATTTTATTTTTAGATAAAATGTAAAGGATAAAATAGTTGGTGGATTGCTCAAGTATCATATACACTCACACTCAAGATTTAGATGTGTTTCATCATCATAGAGTTTTCATTTTGAAAAAATACAAAAGAGTTTTCATTTTGAAAAAATACCGTTTTGATTTTTGGAGTTTCATATATACATATGTTTTAACCAAAACTATTTTAGAGCTTAATGTCAAAAACATAGATATTTGATCTTATATGTGTAGTGGATCATATCCATACACTCTAAGCTTTAAAAGTATTTAAAATATCTTGTTTTTGTATTTGGAGATGTTTTGGAAAAATCAATTTGGAAAAATACGGATTTTGTTTTAAGCTAAAATTTCTAAGGCATAAAAATAGTTCAAAATGTTTGTAATATGTTTTAATTTTTACCCAAACATGTTTGTATATCAAAGTATTATACTGAACTTATTTTTGTAGATTTTTTTGTGAATTTATGGGATTTTATTGAAGGAAAAATGACAAACTTTTAATCCTTAAAAGATACCGTTTTTGGCTTCTACTGGTTGACTGCACTGTCGACCGGGCCAGGATTCGGTCAACTGGGTGCTCGATCGATGTGCACAAAACTTGCACGCCTTGTTTGGCTGGAGGGCCAGTCGATCGACCCGATCGACTGCCAGAGAGCTCTGCTATCTGGAAATGGCCCCGGTCGACCGGCAAAGAGTGTCTGCTCTCTGTATCCAGGCCACGGTCGACCGACCGGTCGACTGCTGGCTCAACGGTCAAAAATCTGACCGTTAACCGATCGACTGGGCGGTCGACCGACGGCAGTGCAGACTGTTAATTTGGCCCCAACGGCTAGTTTTCCTTGGCCTATAAAATGGGGCTCCCATGGACTGTTTTCTACAAGATTTGAAGTGGGTTTTTAAGCTAGTTTTTTCTGCTCTATTAAGTGTTAATCTCCACTTGTTTTAGAGCCAAATACTTCCATTCAAAAGGAGAGCTTATCAAGAGTTTTCAAAAGTGATTTCTTGTGTTTTCTACCACAACTTCGATCCTAGTTTTCTCACAAGCACTTGAGTTATCCATTGCTATATCAATCCTATAGGGATCTTTATTGTGAGAGAATTTTAGGTAATCAAAGTGTTGTGATCATCAAAGTTTTCATCTTTATACTATGAGGAGGCGGACTTGCGGGTTCGCGGTGTTTCGAGTTCTAATGAGAGCTCATTGTAGAGGTGCGGCCTTGGCAAGCTTGCGTGCTTGCGGTGTGTTGTTATTGCGGGAACAAGAGAGGGACTAGAGAGTCCAAAGGAGTTCTAGTGTGAACTCGCTTGTAGGTGTTGCGACATCGAGTGAACTGGTGGGATCGGTTTTTAGTGAAAATCCTTCATAGTGTTGAAGGCGGGACGTAGAGCAAGTGTGCTTGAACCTCGAAACAAATCTCCCGTGTTTGCGATTGCTCTCTCTCTCTCTATCTCTCACTTGTCTTTATATCTTGCTTATGCTTATTGCTCATATCTCTTATATGCTTGATTTATTGTGTGCTTAATTGATATATGCTTAGGGATTGTTTGCTCACACTTGTATTCAATCAAGAGAGCCAAAGCGACACCTCAACTCTTATCTAGAGGAATCTTAAGGAGATAGTCCAGAGCCCTTCATGGGGAATTCAGCTACACTCTTAGGTTATACTTGGTGTGTTAGGCTTAAGAATTTTTAGTTTGCATAAATAATTTTAATTCCACATTAATTTACCATTAGATTAGCTAGTCACCTATTCACCCCCCCTCTAGGTGATTTCAATTGGTATCAGAGCCATGTGCTCTTGATTTGGGTCTAACAACCTTGAGTTAAAAATCCTCATTTGTAACTAATCACAATATTTGTACACACACATGGATTTCATGTCACCTCCTACTTTTGACATTCTTAACATCCAAACTTGGAAAGTTAAGATGTCTATGTACCTCAAAGGCCTAGGCATTCATGTTTATCTTGATACTATTAAAGATCCATATTGTTCAAATAGCAAGTATCTTGAGGCTAATATAAAAGCCATACATGTGTTAAAGAGTACCCTAAATGATGAATATTTATCTAAAGTTTCTAATCTTGATTCGGCTTTTGGAGTTTGGAACACCATAGTCTCCCTTGGCGAACAAGAGCAATACTATGCGGGGAGCGACTCGGATGTTGGAAGTGAAGCTTCCAACGTATGCTACATGTCCAAGGGGATAACCCCCTTGAGGTAAACCCCGAATACGAGCTAGAAGAGGATGTTAATGTCTTATGATGAACTTGCTTCATTTTGTCAACAACTTCTTGAAAAATATGACATGCTTAAAAAGGATAATTAGAAAATGAAAAATAAATTTGATTGCTTGTTAAAAAAAATGATTCTTTTAAAAATAAATTTGCATGCATTGTAAAAGAAAATGAATTTTTGAAAAATGAGAATATTTCCTTGTCCTCTAAGCTAAATGATCTTTGTGAAGGAAATACTTCTTTGAAAAAATAAAATTATTTTGGTAGAAAAAAAAAGAAATTGCTTTGCAAGAAAACAACTCTTTAAAAAGAAAAGTTATTTCAAAAGAGAAAGAAAATGTTTCTAAAAAGAAAAAGATTATTGATCATTCTTTTCATGCCACAACCATTGATAAAAATAAAATTAAATTTTTGAAAAATAAAATAGATTGTTTGAGCTCAATTTTGAGCGAATGTGCATTTAACCATTCTAGATTGGAAACCTTGTTTCAAAGGAAATAAGCTCCACATATTCATGCACCTCACCCACAACATGCATATGCACACTTTGCACGTCATGATCACACTCATACACATATGCATGATAGAGTGTACAAGTGTACACATTGCGACGCAAAGGCCATTTAGTAAGATTTTATTATGATAGAATAAATTCTTTAAATTTTACTAATAAGAATGTTTGGGTTCCTTACAATGCTAACCCCCGAGGACCCAAAAGAAAATGGGTACCAAAGTCCCCACCTTTTGTATTTGATGTAGGTGTGGGCCCTCACATGACGTGAGAGGTTTGGTGCCTTGGTGGTTGATGCACATAGACTAGATGGACACACATATTGTTGTACTGCTATCAAGGAAGTCTGGTGGGATGACCACCATGTTTTGGAGATTTTGAGTATAGTTCTTATGGTTTGGTAACTATCTCTAAACTCCTATTTTATTTACATGTTTTTATAATTGATGATTTTTAGCATGTTTTAGTGTTTGTTAAAATAAGCATGTTTTGTGTTTATGCTTCATATGGTAAATACTTGTTTAGATATAGATTTATCAAAACTCGTGTATATATGTGTACAAGTTGTGAGCAACATTTGATTCATATATGTTTGCACTTCATTGCTCATTTTTACTCACCACATGCACATGTATAGCCTAGTTTTAATGATTCACTCATTTACACTTGTTTTACCTACTTTCATGTTTTACTTCATGTATATGTAATCCTTATTCAAAACTAATAAATATACATGTAGGCCCTTGAGTCTCTTGCCTTCATGCAAATTATATCATAGATTCTTTTTATATTTGGGATATGTATGCATATTACTAGTTTTAGATAAAAATATACATATACCTAGAGTTTGTTTTTAGATGAAAAATAAATTTTCATGATTTTCACTTGTTTGATGTTTTGAGCCTAATTGATTATTTTCATGGAGAATTCTAATTACATGATTCTTGTGCACTCCCACTTTATTTGTTTATTCATGACTTTATTTCATGATTATTTTTTAGCTTTATAGATTTCGAGTGTCAACCTTTGTGTATTTAGTTTAATTCATGAGATATATATTTTTTTGTTTCCTTATTTGAAGAATCTTTAACTAATTTTTCAAAAATTACTTTAAACTAGTTAATTATTCTTCATTTGGTAGTGTTTTTCACAATAAAAATATTTTCAAACTCCTATTTTTGAAAACCCCTACCAACCGCTTTAAGGGAGGATGGATAGGCGACCATGCCTTATATGCTCAAATTTAAAATCTTTTATCATGTGCATGAAAAGGGTGGATAAATAAGAGTTATACACTTTATTCACATCATAGTTTCAATTGGTATCACAATTGACATTTTTTTTTATACTCATATTTTGTTTTCTATATATGTATGCTTTAAATTTCAATAATATCAATTTCTATTGGTATTTTCATTTTCATACAGATATATGATTTGTTTGTGCTTGATTTACAAGATATTTACATGTTTAAAGCACAAAGTATGTTAATGCTAAGCTTGATTTAAATCATGATTTTCAATTGGTATCTCAATTGGCACTTTAATAAGCTTATGCATTATTTTCAATTGATATTTTTATTGATATCAAAATTTACCATATACTTCAATTGGTATCAATATGTTTCAATTTCCAATTGGGTTTAAATTTCATTTGGTATCAATATGTTTTTACCTATTTGGTATAAAAATTACCATATATTTCTATTGATATCAAAATATAAAATGTTTTTCATTGGTATCAAAAATATATAAGTATTTCAATTTCAATTGGTATAAATTTTTTTTCATGTATTTCAATTGGTAAAATGTTTCAATTTCAATTGGTATTACAAATTTTCTATTTCATATGGTATCAAAATCTTATGATATCTCAAATTGATCTATTGATTTAAGAAAAAAATTCAAAATTTGTATTGTTTAGATACAATTGGTATCTTAAAATTTTGTTTATGTACAAATGATATCTAAAAATTTGATTTAAGAAGATTTCAAAATTTGTTTTAAAGTAACTTAAAAATGTTTTAATATGTATTGCTTATATGCAAGGGGAGCTCAACATCTCTTCTACATATAGATTTATATTGAGTGTATCTTATATAGAAGAGGTTGACATCTTTTCTTTATGTGATACACGTCTGTAGGGGGAGCTTCACATCTCCTCTTATGCATTGCATATTATGCGTAATGTGAGTTAGGACTTGACATCCCTTCTTCATGTAATGCATGTATGTAGGGAAGTTAACTTAGTGTCTTCCTCTTCATGAATGTATATCGCATATATATTCTTATAATTGATTTGTTTTATTTTACCCCTTTGTTGATGATTGACAAAAAAGGGGAGAAAGATTTTGAGTTTATATATGCATATTTGTGTTTTTACATATATTGAGTTTATGCATCTTTTGTTTTTGAGGAGAATGTTTTTGAAAGTTTAAACAAAAAGGGCGAGAAATTTTTTTGAAAAAGAACTTTTGATTCATGCATGTTTCTCTCACCCTATTGATGCATGTATGTTTGTTAATTTTATGCACTTCATTGCCATATCCTATTTGTTTATTGTTATGCATGAGTTAAGGGGGAGCTTCTATGAAGCTTTACTTTAATCCATGCATAAATAACTCCATGAGTTTTGTCATCATCAAAAGGGGGAGATTGTTGGCCCAAAGGCCCATGACTCTAGTTTTGATGATGATTAACTCATGTAGTTATAGTACTAATGATCTTGTGTTTGATTAGTCTCAGATATGTGATCAAGATCTTAGTTGGTGTGTAGCTTCAACAAAGGATTTAAAGTCAAGTTTTGGAGATATCACGTGTTGATTCAAGAGCTTGTGCATCAAGACCACATCAAGTACTCAAGAGGAGTCTAACTCTTTGGATCAGGATTTGGACCAAGTCAAGAAGATGAGAAGACTTCAAGTGAAGACCTTCAAGAGAAGACTTGTGTCTAGGTTTATTTTTGTTAAGATTTTATTTTTAGATAAAATGTAAAGGATAGAATAGTTGGCGGATTGCTCAAGTATCATATACACTCACACTCAAGATTTAGATGTGTTTTCATCATAGAGTTTTCATTTTAGTAAAATACAAAAGAGTTTTCATTTTGAAAAAAATACCGTTTTGGTTTTTGGAGTTTCATATATACATATGTTTTAACCAAAATTATTTTAGAGCTTAATGTCAAAAGCATAGATATTTCATCATATATGTGTAGTGGATCATATCCATACACTCTAAGCTTTAAAAGTGTTTAAAATATCTCGTTTTTGCATTTGGAGAAGTTTTGAAAAAATCAATTTGGAAAAATACGGATTTTGTTTAAAGCCAAAATTTCTAAGTCACAAAAATAGTTCAAAATGTTTATAACATGTTTTAATTTTTACCCAAACATGTTTGTATATCAAAGTATTATACTGAACTTATTTTTGTTGATTTTTTGTGAATTTATGAGATTTTATTAAAGGAAAAATGACAAACTTTTAATCCCTAAAAGATACCATTTTTGGCTTCTGCCGGTCGACTGCATGGTCGACCGAGTCAGGAGTCAGTCGAACGGGCGGTCGACCGACATGCACAAAACGTGCACGCCTTGTTTTGCTGGAGGGCCGGTCGACCGCCAGAGAGCTCTGCTCTCTGGAAATGGCCCCAGTCGACCGGGCGGTCGACCGGCAGATAGTGTCTGATCTCTGTATCCAGGCCACGATCGACTGGCCGGTCGACCGCTGGCTCAACGGTCAGAAATCTGACCGTTGGCCGGTTGACCGACAGCAGTGCAGACTGCTAATTTGGCCCCAACGGCTAGTTTTCCTTAAGCCTATAAAAGGGGGCTCCCATGGACTGTTTTCTACAAGATTTGAAGTGGGTTTTTAATCTAGTTTTTCTACTCTATTAAGTGTTTATCTCCACTTATTTTAGAGCCAAATACTTCCATTCAAAAGGAGAGTTTATCAAGAGTTTTCAAAAGTGATTTCTTGTGTTTTCCACTACAACTTCGATCCTAGTTTTCTCACAAACACTTGAGCTATCCATTGCTATATCAATCCTATAGGGATCTTTATTGTGAGAGGATTTTAGATTATCAAAGTGTTGTGATCACCAAAATTTTCATCTTTGTACTTTGAGGAGGCGGACTTGCGTGTTCGCATTGTTTTGAGTTCTATTGAGAGCTAATTGTAGAGATGCGGCCTCGGCCTTGCGTGCTTGCGGTGTGTTGTTCTTATGGGAACAAGAGAGGGACTAGAGAGTCCAAAGGAGTTCTAGTGTGAACTCGCTTGTAGGTGTTGTAGCACCGAGTGATCCGGTAGGATCAGTTTTTAGTGAAAATCCTTCATAGTGTCGAAGGCGGGGACGTAGAGCAAGTGTGCTTGAACCTCAAAACAAATCTCCTGTATTTGCGGTTGCTCTCTCTATCTCTCACTTGTCTTTATATCTTGCTTATACTTATTGCTCATATCTCTTATATGTTTGATATATTGTGTGCTTAATTGATATGCTTGGGGATTGTTTGCTCACACTTGTATTCAACCAAGAGAGCCAAAGCGGCACCTCAACTCTTATTTAGAGGAATCTTGAGGAGATAGTTCAGAGCCCTTCACGGAAAATTCGGCTACACTCTTAGGTTATACTTGGTGTGTTGTGCTTAAGAATTTTTAGTTTGCATAAATAGTTTTAATTTCGCATTAATTTACCATTAGATTAGCTAGTCACCTATTCACCCCCTCTAGGTGATTTCAGCTTCAACCATAACATGAGGAAGC
Source organism: Agave tequilana (assembly GCA_038442645.1). Lineage (NCBI taxonomy): Eukaryota > Viridiplantae > Streptophyta > Magnoliopsida > Asparagales > Asparagaceae > Agave > Agave tequilana. The sequence continues at coordinate 164,239 of JAVJIF010031536.1, forward strand.
CCGCCAGTAGAGCTCAGTCAGCTATAGGAATCCGGGCCTGATATTGAAAACTTTCAAAGACCGTATCAGGCTTGAAACTCGTTCGACTCGGTCGTGTACTAGCTTGTGGAAGCACTGATCCTCTCAGCGATCTCTTCATCAGTGCAAGGGGCTAGACTAGTCACTGGGCTAGACTTTTCATTTATGTTATTGAACAGGTAGCTCGCCTAGGACATCTGTTTAACGCCCCTGTTCCTCCAGACGGATATTGCCCGCAAACATGGAAGTAGCATAACACTTCTTAATAAGTCTCATACACCTGAGGATTCTCTCTCTTCAACAGATGAAGCTCTTCAGTAGTTGGGACATACTCTTCATATGGGGCATCTCCGATTACTAACCTTGAAACTTCGTACAACTCATGAAGAGCGAGCCCCATCTCTCTAACCGGAGTAAAAAATGTGCCCATCAGAGGATTGTAGCGCTCCAAGACGCCATAAAAATGGTGGGAGCTTTGCGAGAGGCTATACTGTACGGCCCTAACTGAATGGTATAATCCCACCCGCTTTAGCGAATCCCCAAGCTCAGCTAGAACAAATCTAACCATTCTATCCCATCATAACTTGTCAGTAGAGTGTACCCACCAGAGCGGATGAAAGTCGGTGGGAAAATCACCCCTAACCTTTAGAAATTGATTGATGAAGCTGGTGGCCAACTGAGGGGTTTCTCCTTTTGGATACTCGGCCCTGACCATTCCGGGATATTGATGGGTAGTAAAAAGTGCATATTTATCACCACATTTACTATCATATTTTCCTATTTATTCTTTTATTATGCACTATTACTAATGTTTTATTATTTAATGTGTGCAGGCCTTGAGTAATTAAAAATAAAGAAATAAAGCCTGAATGAAGCCCAAAAGCCCAAAAAGCCCATATTCAAAAATTGTAGTAATTTAGAAGTTTCTACATTATCTAACCTAATCTAAACTTAGATTTTAAATTATTTATTTAAAATCTAAGGGAGAAAAATGAAGGATAAGATAAAACTCCTAATTGCTAAAAGAGGAGGAAAAGGATAAGATGAGATGAAGTTCTACTCAACCCTAGTTGCTGCAATACAAGGATAAAGATAAAGGGGAGCTTAAAGATAAAAATTATTTTAAAAATTCGGATTTATGATAACTTGCTTCCCAAGTTATCCCGAATTCTCAAGATAAAGAGTCTGCATGCAGAATCCAGAAGGAGATACCCAGATGGACGGACCAGAGGAGGCCATGCAAGAAAACGCGTGGCCAGTGGCCACGCTGTAGCCGCGAAAACGCGGTAATAGCCGCGTTTCCGCGGGTATTTGGATAGGGATGGTTACCTGTTTTCGTGGGGGAGTTGTAATGGGACTATACTTCCTATATCTCCTATAAATACCCCTGCAGAGCAACAGAGAGGGGGCAACCAGGGACGAAAGCTTAGTGTTTTTCTTTAGATTTTTCCTCTTTTCAAAATTTCTTGTAATTTCGTTTTTATTATTCAAAGAAGCATATTTTGAAGAAGGAGAGGAGCATTGTATTTGGAAAGTGACATTCAATAAAAGGTTACTCTTTCCTCTTTGTTATTTAATTTTGTTTTCTACTTAGATCGATTATTTGTCTTCTTTTCTCTTTCATGCAATTTTTCACATTAAAAACAAAATTGAAAATAAAATAAAAAAGATGAATAACAAAATTAAATTTGTAGTTTGCTAATCTCTCGATCAGCCCTAGTTTAGTTTAGAAAGTGAATTGATTGATATCCATTTTTAGAAACCCTAGTTAAAATAGTCTTCTTGAAGATGAATTGATAATTAGGTTTTCTTAATTTAGGTTACACTTTTAGATGATTCTTCATAAGTTCGCACTTAAGAACTTTGATAGCATAACTTTAAGTTAAAACTTCTCTTATGCTATACTTAGAAGTTAGGATGAACAACTGTTTAATTTTTATTAGTGCACACTAGTTAGGGTTCCAATATTATTCATCTTACTTGAATTTCAACCTAGGATGGATGTTACTTGTTTCAATATGATATTCACTATTTGAGACTAACACTATGGGTTATGGTAAATGATTAGTAAACTATATATCTCAAATTATTCAAATCTAATCAATATCTCTCTTTTGTTTTGTTCTAAGTGAAATACCGAGAAGATCGTCCGAAACGCTTGTATCGCATCCTTCACTGTGGATCGACCCGTCTAGCCCTTGCTACGCGGTTACATTGAAACGAGACTAATACTTGCTAACTCTTAAACTATTTTTAATACAATTTCTCGTTCCAATCAAAAAAATTGGCGCCGTTGCCGGGGAAGGAACGGCACGATATTCTCAAACTAATTTTTTCTTTCTTTCTGTTTGCAGGATCAGATAACAGGAAATATAATAGCAGCAAAGGACATATAGCAACTCTGTGCCTCTGCCCTAGAAGGCAGAGCAGCAGAACCTACTACATAGCTGCGCAAACGCGGCAATAGCCGCGTTTCTGCGACCGTAGTAGTGAACTACTAATTGAGTTTTCTACAGGTTGCTGAAAATTGAAAGTTCTATTTACTGTTCTGTTAACTTTTCTCTGTGATCACCCTGCATACTGCTAACTAATTAATAGTAACCTATTCGTTGAAAAATAAAATAAAATTTAGACTCTTGCATCATAGGCACGTGTCTATTTAATTTTTTAAATTCTGTTGAAGAGTGCTGGCGACAAGGTACGTTTGCATTGCATATAGATTAGGAAACACTCTTGACTGATTTACTGCTTTTTGAGTGATTATTTGTCTATTGCTTTAACGTACACAAAAAAATTTTAAGGGCAAATCCCATAAACAAGATAAGTTGGGAATTTCATCACCCTTCCTTGGCCCACAAATCATCTCCGTCACCCTCACAACCCTAACCCTAAATAAAAATTGACTAGACGTTGGCCTTAGGTTAACTCAGACTCATCAGGAGATTGGCTAAAGGAGGAAGTTGTTCAAAATTAACTCTTGCCAATTGGTGCCTAGGAAGGGGATTAAGGGCCGAAAGCCCGAAGATCGGTGGTTACTTAATTAAGGAACGTTTTTGACGGATAACCTCCCACCGGTCTTTGCCATCTACCTGGCCGATTAACTTGTGGTCAAGGTCGGCAATATGCCTCCTAAAGACAGTCTAAAGTTAGGAGTCGTCTAGGTCAAGGCTTACCCTAGATTAGGATTTTTGATTTTTGATTTTTTTCCTTTTTGATTGATTGGGTGAACTTGTTTGTTAACTGCGCATGTCAGCTTAATTGAGAGATCTAGTACATCTAGGTTTTTAAGGGGGGAAAAAACAATTCACCACTAACCACAATCAAAAAAAAAAAAATTTATCCCATGGTCTATCCACACTCATTTGATTATGATCCATTCTATAGGCCAAATCTACCTTTCCATCCACCAATCTTTTTTCCGAACTTTCATAACTACACTCAACCTGCCCACTCATCTTTTACATCTTATCCACCTGTTTGGTGCAATTATTGTCATGATCCATCTCATTCCTCAGAACAGTGTCCCTTGATAGGGTATTCGTTAGGACGAAATTCAAATCAGTTTCACTCAATTCACGGGCCTACGAGCGAACCCTATCCATCACATCAATTAAAATTCAATTACAATCATAAAGATGACACACAAACTTCACACCAAATGCTAAGTGACAATGTTTCACACTGGGCCCACCTAGAGATGATGGTTAATGAGTTAGCGGTTGAGCAGGAGGAGGATTCATTTTACACTCAACCTATTTTTGATTCAAAAATACCTATGTCAATCCAGGAGCACATCAATCAAGATAGATTAAAAAAGGTCCAAAGTGAGAAACCCATATCAATTCTAGATCACATTCATCTTCATGGAAGCAAATGAGTTCAATAATGTTGATAAGCCCGATGAGGAAGTATGCATATTAGACGACTATCGTCGATTTCGAGACAAACTGATTAGAGATCATTTGGCCGAATATTCACCTCGTAGGGAACAAGTTGAGTCGTATGAAGATAAATGTGACGATGAATCTTTGTGTTTGGATGAAGTGTTTCAAGATGATTGGGATACACGTACACCTCCCAAGGAGAAAGTTAAATCATATTGTGAGGATATTTGTGAAGATGATGAGCCTCTATTTCTTGATATATTGTTTCACGATAAACGCGATCATAGTGGTGAGAAAACGTATGTTACGTCTAGAGTTCCCTTTGAAAGAGGAAAGTTTGATTTAAGTATCTTCTCATTCAATGAACCAACTAATGATCAATTAATTGAAAACAAACTCAAGAACCTCAAATTGACAAAAGCTTTAAAAATCTCGTCGAAGATGAACTTAACTATTTGGATGAATCGATTAGGGATGCTTTGGTTAGTTACATACTTCCGAAAGAAATAGTTAATTCAATTTTGAGGAGATATGAGGATGAGCTCAAATTTTAGGTATTCATGTTGTGTATACCCAAAAAGTATTTTTTGATGACGATAATGAATTTATGAAGAGTGAAAGAGGGAAGAAAAGTAGGAGAAAATTGAGGAATTGAGGAACAAATTGGAGAGGATGAACATAAAAATGACAAAAAGATTGATCTCCCCATTGTGCCCTATAAAGAAAACTCATTGGAATGATGGGAAACGAGCTAGAGGGATGAATCCTAAAAAGATTTAGGTGAGGGAGATGCATGTGTTGTACATATATTTGTATATTATTATTTTTATTTCTCTCTTTTTACACTTTACTTCATGCATTCATGTATTTCGTTCATACATTGGGACAATGCATGAGATAAGTGTGAAAGTACACCTAGAGGGGGGGGTGAATTGGTGTACCGCTAATCTAATGAACTAAATGCGGAAATTAAAACTAATTGCAACTACACTTAGTGCAACCAACGAGTGTAGCCGAATTCCCCGTGAAGGGCTCTGGACTAACTCCTCTTGATTCCTCTGAATAAGAGTTGAGGCGCTATATGAAGCTCTCGTGGTTAAGCACAAGTGAGGCACACAAGCAAACACAACCAAGCATAAAGGTATAAGCAATATGAATCAATGCAAGGCACAACACAAGCATATAAGATATAAAAATATGAATGATGCAATGCACAAAGGTAAAGAGAGAGAGTAAAGAGTCAATGGATCAAACGCAAACAACAAGATGTGTTTCGAGGTTCGAGCACCGAGCTCTACGTCCCCGCCTTCACCAAGAAGGATTTCTAATCTACTAACTTGTCCACCTAGGACTCCCACGGAGGGAACCTCCACCGAGGATTTGGAGCAAATACAACTGGGAATACCGAACTCCTCTCTCAACCAATACGACCTCCACCGAGGCAACACAATCACAATCCACCTCTACCGAAGAGGGATACAAAACCAAACTCCAACTCTACCTCACCAAGAGGGAGCAAACCACAACCTCAACCTCTACCAAAGAGGGAGCAACCAACAACCCAAATCAACCTCTACCAAAGAGGGATACAACAAATCAAGGGTTTACAACTTGGTGGTGTATCTCAACCACAAACAACTTCCTTTTTCCACAAAACAAGTGATCTTATAGAGAGGATAGAATGATAGCTCAAGTATGAAAATCAAGGTGTTTTGGGAATCAAATAACAAAGAAAAATACTTGGAAAAAATACTTGGAATATGATAGAAATGAAGATCTAAAGCAATATCCCAAATCCCTATTTCTTTGATTTTTTCAAACCCTTGAAAAACAAAAATAAAGATGAAATCTTAAGCTTTAAAACTCTTTTGAAAGCTTGTAAAAACACTAGAGAGTATAGAATTTTTGGCTCTTGAAATCTTAGAGAAAATCCCATACAAATGGGGTATATAAAGATCCAAACCAAAACTAGCCGTTAGGCTGCTCTGTCAGCCTAGACGGCTGGCTGTCAGCCGCCCGGTCGACCGCCAACGGTCAAATTTTTTACCGTTGGAGCCTGATGGTCGACCGGCCAGTCGACCGTGCCAATCCAGAGTGCAAATGCTCTCTGGCTAGTCGACCGCTCGGTCGACCGCCCACGCCTTACGGTCGACCGGTCGGTCGACCACCCCCACCCGAGAGTTGGGTGCTTGCAGTCGATTGACCGCTCGGTCGACCGGCCCAAGTGGCAAAACAAGCGTGCATGTTTGGTGCACGTCGGTCGACCGGTCCGGTCGACCGACTCTGGGTCCGGTCGACCGGCCCGGTCGACCGCCAGAGCCTGGCAGGTTCTGTTTTGGGACAGAAAAACTTAGTTTTTAAATTCATAAAAAATCCCATAAAACTTCTAAAATTTCACGAAAATAGTTTTATCATAATACATTGAAATATAAACTTGTGTGAAAAATTTCAACACAAATTTCAAACTTTTGAACCATTTTTGTGTTATGAAAAAATTACCGAAAACCAAAACCCGTATTTTTCAAAACTTGAATTTTTCAAAAGAAAATATGTTTTGTCCAAAACTCATCCAATACAAAAACATGATATTTAAACACTTTGAAGCATGTTGCATATGAATAGAAATCCAATATACAAGAAATATATATATATATTCATGTTTTTGATTTTAATTCCAAAAATATGTTTTGTTAAAAATACCAAAACACAAAAACTCATGAATAGGCATATCAAAATAAGTTTGTCTAGGATATGAAGCATATATGTATATAGAACATATCTAATATACATATAAACATTGAAAACTTATTTTGATCTTAACTATTCATAAAAACCAATTATCGGTTAAACCAAAAACCGAAAACCGATAAACATGAAAACTAAAACAAGTGTGCGTATTGTGAACTTGAGCATATCACACTATCTAGACTTTACACATGGATCTAAAACACAAACTAAACTATGTACCGAGATCTTCTTGACAAACTCCGTCTTCAAGTCAACTCGATCCAAAGCCGTGATCCACCGAGCTTGACTCCAACGAGTGCTATATATGATCTTGATACTCGGGCTCTGGAATCACTATGTGAAAGGCTTCAAAACTCCTTTGTTGAAGCTAATCACCAACTAATATCTTGATTAAAGATCTGAAACTAAACATCACAAGATTATTAGTAAACATAACTACATGAGTTAATCATCATCAAAACTAGAGTGGAAGGCCTCTGGGCCAACAATCTCCCCTTTTTGATGATGACAAAACTCATGGAGTTATATGCATGGATTAAAGTTAAGCTTCAAAGAAGCTCCCCCTTAACTCATGCATAACAATAAACAATAAATATACAATGAATATTAAACATGAAAATGAATAGACATGCATAAAACAAGATACCAAATATAAAAACATGCTCTTGATACCAAACATGAAATGCATCAATCTGCATAAAAACAGGCTTTTGATACCAATCGAAACATGCTCTTAAATAATGCTCTTGATACCAATAAAAAATCAAACTAACTAAACTATGTTCTTAAAACAAACACTCTTGATACCAATACTTGATATCAATATAAAAACATGCATAGTCATAGAAACATGCATATAAACTCAAATACTTATCCCCTTTTTGTCAATCATCAACAAAGGGGTCTAAGTAATAACAAAACCAACAAATTTTTCTCCCCCTTTTTGTTCGAAACAAAAAAATCAATAAAGGGGTGAACACAAATCATTAATAAAAGATATATGCGATATACATTCATGAAGAAGAAGACGCTAAGTTAACTTCCCTACATATACGCTGTTGGCCCAAAGGCCTTCCACTCTAGTTTTGATGATGATTAACTCATGTAGTTATGTTTACTAATAATCTTGTGTTGTTTAAGTTTCAGATCATTAACCAAGATATTAGTTGGTGATTAGCTTCAACAAGGTGTTTAGAAGCTTTTCATGTTGATTCCAGGGCCAAAGCGTCAAGATCACACATTGCCTAGCCCATGGATGGAGTTTTGGAGCAAGTCTACTTGAAGATGAAGATCGTCAAGAAGACTTAGGTATCCATAGTTTAGATAGTGTGTTTTAGATCCATTTGTAAAGTTTAGTATAGTTGATATGCTCAAGTGCACAACACACAAAAGATTTATGTTTTGGATTTTGGTTTTCATGAATAGTAGATCAAAACAAGCTTAGCCTTCCACTCTAGTTTTGATGATGATTAACTCATGTAGTTATGTTTACTAATAATCTTGTGTTGTTTAAGTTTCAGATCATTAACCAAGATATTAGTTGGTGATTAGCTTCAACAAGGTGTTTAGAAGCTTTTCATGTTGATTCCAGGGCCAAAGCGTCAAGATCACACATTGCCTAGCCCATGGATGGAGTTTTGGAGCAAGTCTACTTGAAGATGAAGATCGTCAAGAAGACTTAGGTATCCATAGTTTAGATAGTGTGTTTTAGATCCATTTGTAAAGTTTAGTATAGTTGATATGCTCAAGTGCACAACACACAAAAGATTTATGTTTTGGATTTTGGTTTTCATGAATAGTAGATCAAAACAAGCTTAGCCTTCCACTCTAGTTTTGATGATGATTAACTCATGTAGTTATGTTTACTAATAATCTTGTGTTGTTTAAGTTTCAGATCATTAACCAAGATATTAGTTGGTGATTAGCTTCAACAAGGTGTTTAGAAGCTTTTCATGTTGATTCCAGGGCCAAAGCGTCAAGATCACACATTGCCTAGCCATGGATGGAGTTTTGGAGCAAGTCTACTTGAAGATGAAGATCGTCAAGAAGACTTAGGTATCCATAGTTTAGATAGTGTGTTTTAGATCCATTTGTAAAGTTTAGTATAGTTGATATGCTCAAGTGCACAACACACAAAAGATTTATGTTTTGGATTTTGGTTTTCATGAATAGTAGATCAAAACAAGCTTAATAGTTTTATGTATATCTAGATATGTTTTAGATATACATACATGGTTTTAACTTCCTATACAAGCTTATTTTGATGTCCCTATTCATGTGTTGAAAAATCAAGTTTGATAAAATACCGGTTTTGGTTTTTGATAAAATTTGCAAGACTCAAAAATGAATTGATAAGTTGATATATGTCTTGAAATTTTTATCACTTGTTTATGTTTCAATATAAAATGATAAAACAAGTTTTATGGGATTTTTAGAAAAGATAAAAGATTTTTAGAAAAATATTTTCCCAGTTTTTCTGACCCAGTTTTTGTTCCAGGCTTCAACCAAGTCGACTAGTAGCCTGACTAGTCGACTAAGGCTGAGGTCGGTCGATCGAGCGGTCGACCGACGTGCACAATTCTGTGCACGTTTGGAGGCACTGGGACGGTTGACCGGGCCGGTCGACCGGAGCACTTACAGTGCTCTCTGTTTGTTTCGGTCGACCGGGCCGGTCGACCGCAGTTGCCCAACGGTCATATTTTCGACCGTTGGCGGTCGACCGGGCCGGTCGACCGTCGCCTGTCAGAGCTGCCAACTCAGCTCTAACGGCTAGTTTTGTTTGGGGGCTATAAATACCCCATCTCTTGGGCTGTTTTGTTAAGGTTTTCAAGAAGAAAAATTTCAGTGTTTCTCTAGTGTTTAAACAAGTTTTACAAATAGTTTTTGTGCTAAAAAGATTTCATCTTTATTGTTTTGGGTTTTTGGAAAATCAAAGAAAATTAGGCTTTGGGATATTGAATTGGATATCACTTTCTATCATCTTCAAGAGATTTCCCAAGTAGTTTTTCTTTGTTGCTTGTTTCCAAAAACACCTAGTTTCCACACTTGAGCTATCACCTATCCTAATCTATTTAGGATCTTGTTTTTGTGGAAAAGAAAAGAGAAAAGAAAGAGAGATTGAGTTTGTGGTTTTTGGAACCACTTGTTGTAAACACCTTATTCTTGTTGTATCCCTCTTAGGTAGAGGTGATCGGGTGATTGGTTTGCTCCCTCTAGTGAGAGGTGGAGTTTGGTTGTAAACCCTCTTCGGTAGAGGTGTTTGTTGTTGTTGTTGTATTAGCTACGGGCCTACCCCTCGGTTGTGAGGTGGTTGTTTGAGAGAGGAGTTCGGTACTCCATTGTTGTAAAAATCCTTCTCGGTGAAGGTTCCCTCGGTGGGAGTCCTCAGTGGACGGTATAGTGGATTGGAAATCCTACACGGTGGTGTAGGCGGGGATGTAGAGCAAGGGTGCTCGAACCTCGAAACATATCATTGTGTTTGTGTTGATCCACTTGTCTCTAAACTCTCTCTCTTTACATTTGTGCAAAGCATCATACTTCATTCATATCATATTTGCTTGTGTTGAGCATAATTCATATTGTCATATCATATCTATTTGCTTGTGTTGTGCCTTGCATAATTCATATTGCTATATTACTTATATGCTTGGTTGTTTGTGTGTGCCTCACTTGTACCTAATCAACAAGAGCTTCACATAGCACCTCAACCCATTCAAGGGGAATCAAGAGGAGTTAGTCCAGAGCCCTTCACGGGGAATTCGGCTACACTTGTTGATTGTACTAAGTGTGTTGCAAAATTTGCATTAGCTTCCGCATTTAGCGCACTTAGTTTTGCATTTAGTTTTAGATTAGCACTAACACCTATTCACCCCCCCTCTAGGTGTTCCCTTTTCAATTGGTATCAGAGCTAGTGCTCCTGATACTTAGGCTTAACATCCTAGGAGTGAGATCCATTTGCTTGCTAATCTATTGTTTGCATTTGCTTATTTTGCACACATATAGTTTACCATGGCTTTCATGACCCCACCTATGTTTGACCCTTCAAACATTCATGTTTGGAAGATTAGGATGACCGTTTATTTACAAACCCTAGGTCATAAAGTTTATCTTGCTATTACCAAGGAATCCTTCCTTAGTGATCGCAATCATATAGGGGCCAATGCACAAGCCCTAGAGGCAATTAGAAGCACATTATCTAAAGATTATCTTTTACGTGTTTCTAACATTGATTCCGCCTTTGCAGTGTGGAATTTGTTGACAACAACCACCACCTCCGAGCTTCAAGTGCAAATTCAAGAAGAGGAATCTAGTGGAGAGTCCGAGTCACAATGCTTCATGGTCCAAGGGAATGACTCCCTTGAGGTACATTCGGAACCCCACTTAGATGATAGTGATGATTGCTCTAGTTCTTCATGTGATAATTATGATGCCCATGCTTTGAATGAAGAACTTTCTATTGTTTGTGAAAAGTTAATAGAAAAATATAAGATTTTGAAAAAGAAAAGTCTAGAAATTAAAAAAGAAAATGAAAGTTTGCATTCTAGACTTGATTGTGTTTTGCAAGAGAAGGTTGAGGTCTATAATGAAAGGGATTCATTGAGATCTCAATTGGAACTTGCACTAAAAGAAAATGATTTTTAAAAACTAAAAATGATTGCCATGTTATTTTGAAGAAAAATGAAAACTTGTCTTCAAAAATTGATTTTGTTTTAAAAGAGAATGTTGATTTGAAAAATAAAATTATTTCCATTTCAAATGATTTAGATGTGTGTTTAAAGAAAAATGTTGTTTTACAAAATAAGATTGATGCTCATGTTTGCCATGCTAGGGTAGTATCACACACTCCACCTATTGCATGCCACACTTCTTCTTCTAAGATTAATGATGATATTTGCTTGCTTAAGAAGAAGGTTGATTGTTTGGGCTCCACTATGAGCCAATGTGCCATGAACCACACACGCTTGGAAACCTTGGTTCGTAAGAAACAAGTTCCAACTTTTATGCATGCACACCCTCCACGGCATACACATACTCCACACGGACACCGTCACACATGTATGCTCATGTGTACACATGTACACATTGTGGCCGAAAAGGCCATCTTTCTAAATTTTGCTATGATCGTTTACATGTTGAGAATTTAGCAAAGAAGTTTGTTTGGGTTAGAGAAGGTACTAACCCCCATGGACTCAAGAAGATATGGGTACCAAAGACACCCCTCCTTTATTTAATGTAGGTGTGGGCTCTCACATGACGTGAGAGTGATGACACCTTAGAGTGGATGCGTTCCGTGCTTAAAGGAGATCAATTGGATGCATCACTTTCAAGGAAAGTTGGTGGAGATGACCACCATGTTTTGGAGACAAGGAGAGTTGCCTTCTAGGTTTTGGTAACAATTCTTAACTCCTTATTATTGTTTACATGCTTTCATATTGATGTTTTATAGCATGTTTTCATTGTCTTTGGATTAGTATGTAAATGCCATGATTATTAGATCCTTGACATCATATATAGTATTTGAGACACACATGCTTGTATGAACCCATTCTTAGTGTTCTCACTTTTGTTTAAGCTATAATGTACATCATGAATCTAATACATGTGAATTTACATAGTAATCATGTTTTAGTTCTATCATGATGATTTCTATATTGTATTTTGATGCTTCTTGTTAAGATTACTTGTTTAGATGTTAGTTTTCATTAAGACTAGGATTTATATTTGTACATATAGTGGGCCACAAATAAATCTATATATGTTTGAGTTGAATGCTTATTTGAACCCATTAAATGTGCTAGTATAGTCTAGTTTTGATGATTCATACATTTTAAACTTGTATTCTCATTTTTGAATTTGTTTTATGAGTTTTTCACTTCATGTATATGTTTGTATTGCCAAACTTTAAGATATACATGTATACTCCTTGAGTCATTTGCCTTTCATGCAAATCTATATATGGACTCAATTGTGTTTAGGGATATGTATGTATACTTATTGTGTTGACAATTCATACATATACCATGAAATGAAATTTGTTTTGATGAAGATTTAGATTTTCTTGATTTTGTGTTTAATTGTTTAACTTCATGTATATGTCTATCTTGTCCAAACTATTAGATATACATGATTATCCTTTTGAGCCACGTGCCTTCATGCATATACACTTTGTGGACTCGTTGTGTTTTGGATATGTATGTATACTTTAGTTTGTATTAGACATACATATGCCATGAAAGTTAAATAAGTTTTGATGATTTTCGTGTTTTCAATATTTAAGGAATAATTGAGCTTAATGAAAAATTTTCATGATTATGATACACACTTTATTAGTACACTCACATTTCTTATTTACTCATGTGTTTTGTTTTATTCCTTGCTTGAAGGATTTCGTACTAGTTTAAAAGATTTTCCATTTAATTAGTTACGGTATTCTTCACTATGGTAGTGATTTTCAAACAAAGCTTATTTTCAAATCTATTTTTGAAACCCCTACCTTCTATGGGCGGATGGATGGGAGATCATGGTCTTGTATGCTTTAAAATGAAAATCATTTAAACTTGAACCTTGATTGGGAGGTATTGTAATATGATGTATACACTTGAACTTATTGCTATGTCAATTGGTATCATTGAACTCTTTCAATTGGTATCATTTTGATCCTTTTGTATACTCATATGTTTATTGTGTATGTATATTTTCAATTGGTATCATCTATTGGTGATTGGTACTCATTCTATTTCATACACATTTATTTGTGCTTAAGATATAAATTTTTCACAAAATCTTGTTTATGCTAGTGCTTGAGCTTCAATTTTGTTTTAATTGATTATTTTTAAATTGATATCAAGCCTATGCATCATTTTAGTTGGTATTTCATAAAGGGGGAAAAATTTAATTTTGTCTTTCAATTGGTGATTTTTCAATTGGTATTTGTTTCCCACTCCCTTACTTTATGATTGAAAATTTCATATTGGTATCATATGTTTAATATGAAAATTATTTACAATTGGTATCAAAATTTTGTTTAGACATTCAAAATTTATTATGTTTAATTTCAATTGATATCAAGATGCTTCATTAACATATTTATCTATTGATATCATGTTGTTTACAGTCACCCCTTATTGACCTTGTTTTTGTTTTAGACAAAAGGGGGAGAACATTGTTTTATTGTTATGATTGACTTAAAAGGAGAGAAAGATTTTTACCCCTCATTTTATTGTTTAGATTGTTTAACCCCTTCTTGATCTTTTTGTTTAACAAAAGGGGGAGAAAAATTTGTTTGATTTGATTTTACTTTGAACCCTTTGTTGATGATTGACAAAAAGGGGGAGAAGTATTTGAGTTTATATGCATGTTCTCATTGCTTAAGAGAGAGAAGTATTTGTCTTCCTTATTATTTATGCATATATGTTTTTTGTATTGTTGTATTGCAAATAGGAGAAAAAGATTTTGATTTATGCTTGTTGCATGTTTTATCTCCATACTTGCATACATATTCATGTGTTTCATTTCCATATCTTATTATTTATGTCTATGCATGAGTTAAGGGGGAGCTTCTTTGAAGCTTAACTTTAATCCATGCATATATAACTCCATGAGTTTTGTCATCATCAAAAAGGGGGAGATTGTTGGCCCAAAGGCCTTCCACTCTAGTTTTGATGATGATTAACTCATGTAGTTATGTTTACTAATAATCTTGTGTTGTTTAAGTTTCAGATCATTAACCAAGATATTAGTTGGTGATTAGCTTCAACAAGGTGTTTAGAAGCTTTTCATGTTGATTCCAGGGCCAAAGCGTCAAGATCACACATTGCCTAGCCCATGGATGGAGTTTTGGAGCAAGTCTACTTGAAGATGAAGATCGTCAAGAAGACTTAGGTATCCATAGTTTAGATAGTGTGTTTTAGATCCATTTGTAAAGTTTAGTATAGTTGATATGCTCAAGTGCACAACACACAAAAGATTTATGTTTTGGATTTTGGTTTTCATGAATAGTAGATCAAAACAAGCTTAAATAGTTTTTATGTATATCTAGATATGTTCTAGATATACATACATGGTTTTAACTTCCTATACAAGCTTATTTTGATGTCCCTATTCATGTGTTGAAAAATCAAGTTTGATAAAATACCGGTTTTGGTTTTTGATAAATTTGCAAGACTCAAAAATGAATTGATAAGTTGATATATGTCTTGAAATTTTTATCACTTGTTTATGTTTCAATATAAAATGATAAAACAAGTTTTATGGGATTTTTAGAAAAGATAAAAGATTTTTAGAAAAATATTTTCCCAGTTTTTCTGACCCAGTTTTTGTTCCAGGCTTCAACCAAGTCGACTAGTAGCCTGACTAGTCGACTAAGGCTGAGGTCGGTCGATCGAGCCGGTCGACCGACGTGCACAATTCTGTGCACGTTTGGAGGCACTGGGACGGTCGACCGGGCCGGTCGACCGGAGCACTTACAGTGCTCTCTGTTTGTTTCGGTCGACCGGGCCGGTCGACCGCAGTTGCCCAACGGTCATATTTCCGACCGTTGGCGGTCGACCGGGCCGGTCGACCGTCGCCTGTCAGAGCTGCCAACTCAGCTCTAACGGCTAGTTTTGTTTGGGGGCTATAAATACCCCATCTCTTGGGCTGTTTTGTTAAGGTTTCAAGAAGAAAAATTTCAGTGTTTCTCTAGTGTTTAAACAAGTTTTCAAAATAGTTTTTGTGCTAAAAAGATTTCATCTTTATTGTTTTGGGTTTTTGGAAAATCAAAGAAAATTAGGCTTTTGGGATATTGAATTGGATATCACTTTCTATCATCTTCAAGAGATTTCCCAAGTAGTTTTTCTTTGTTGCTTGTTTCCAAAAACACCTAGTTTCCACACTTGAGCTATCACCTATCCTAATCTATTTAGGATCTTGTTTTTGTGGAAAAGAAAAGAGAAAAGAAAGAGAGATTGAGTTTGTGGTTTTTGGAACCACTTGTTGTAAACACCCTTATTCTTGTTGTATCCCTCTTAGGTAGAGGTGATCGGGTGATTGGTTTGCTCCCTCTAGTGAGAGGTAGAGTTTGGTTGTAACCCTCTTCGGTAGAGGTGTTTGTTGTTGTTGTTGTATTGGCTACGGGCCTACCCCTCGGTTGTGAGGTGGTTGTTTGAGAGAGGAGTTCGGTACTCCATTGTTGTAAAAATCCTTCTCGGTGAAGGTTCCTCGGTGGGAGTCCTCGGTGGACGGTATAGTGGATTGGAAATCCTACACGGTGGTGTAGGCGGGGATGTAGAGCAAGGGTGCTCGAACCTCGAAACATATCATTGTGTTTGTGTTTGATCCACTTGTCTCTAAACTCTCTCTCTTTACATTTGTGCAAAGCATCATACTTCATTCATATCATATTTGCTTGTGTTGAGCATAATTCATATTGTCATATCATATCTATTTGCTTGTGTTGTGCCTTGCATAATTCATATTGCTATATTACTTATATGCTTGGTTGTTTGTGTGTGCCTCACTTGTACCTAATCAACAAGAGCTTCACATAGCACCTCAACCCATTCAAGGGGAATCAAGAGGAGTTAGTCCAGAGCCCTTCACGGGGAATTCGGTTACACTTGTTGATTGTACTAAGTGTGTTGCAAAATTTGCATTAGCTTCCGCATTTAGCGCACTTAGTTTTGCATTTAGTTTTAGATTAGCACTAACACCTATTCACCCACCTCTAGGTGTTCCCTTTTCAATTGGTATCAGAGCTAGTGCTCCTGATACTTAGGCTTAACATCCTAGGAGTGAGATCCATTTGCTTGCTAATCTATTGTTTGCATTTGCTTATTTTGCACACATATAGTTTACCATGGCTTTCATGACCCCACCTATGTTTGACCCTTCAAACATTCATGTTTGGAAGATTAGGATGACCGTTTATTTACAAACCCTAGGTCATAAAGTTTATCTTGCTATTACCAAGGAATCCTTCCTTAGTGATCGCAATCATATAGGGGCCAATGCACAAGCCCTAGAGGCAATTAGAAGCACATTATCTAAAGATTATCTTTTACGTGTTTCTAACATTGATTCCGCCTTTGCAGTGTGGAATTTGTTGACAACAACCACCACCTCCGAGCTTCAAGTGCAAATTCAAGAAGAGGAATCTAGTGGAGAGTCCGAGTCACAATGCTTCATGGTCTAAGGGAATGACTCCCTTGAGGTACATTCGGAACTCTACTTAGATGATAGTGATGATTGCTCTAGTTCTTCATGTGATAATTATGATGCCCATGCTTTGAATGAAGAACTTTCTATTGTTTGTGAAAAGTTAATTGAAAAATATAAGATTTTGAAAAAGAAAAATCTAGAAATTGAAAAAGAAAATAAAAGTTTGCATTCTAGACTTGATTGTGTTTTGCAAGAGAAGGTTGAGGTCTATAATGAAAGGGATTCATTGAGATCTCAATTGGAACTTGCACTAAAAGAAAATGATTTTTTAAAAACTAAAAATGATTGCCATGTTATTTTGAAGAAAAATGAAAACTTGTCTTCAAAATTGATTTTGTTTTAAAAGAGAATGTTGATTTGAAAAATAAAATTATTTCCATTTCAAATGATATAGATGTGTGTTTAAAGAAAAATGTTGTTTTACAAAATAAGATTGATGCTCATGTTTGCCGTGCTAGGGTAGTATCACACACTCCACCTATTGCATGCCACACTTCTTCTTCTAAGATTAATGATGATATTTGCTTGCTTAAGAAGAAGGTTGATTGTTTGGGCTCCACTATGAGCCAATGTGCCATGAACCACACACGCTTGGAAACCTTGGTTCGTAAGAAACAAGTTCCAACTTTTATGCATGCACACCCTCCACGGCATACACATACTCCACACGGACACCGTCAACACATGTATGCTCATGTGTACACATGTACACATTGTAGCCGAAAAGGCCATCTTGCTAAATTTTGCTATGATCGTTTACATGTTGAGAATTTAGCAAAGAAGTTTGTTTGGGTTAGAGAAGGTACTAACCCCCATGGACTCAAGAAGATATGGGTACCAAAGACCACCCCTCCTTTATTTAATGTAGGTGTGGGCTCTCACATGACGTGAGAGTGATGACACCTTGGAGTGGATGCGTTCCGTGCTTAAAGGAGATCAATTGGATGCATCACTTTCAAGGGAAAGTTTGGTGGAGATGACCACCATGTTTTGGAGACAAGGAGAGTTGCCTTCCAGGTTTTGGTAACAATTCTTAACTCCTTATTATTGTTTACATGCTTTCATATTGATGTTTTATAGCATGTTTTCATTGTCTTTGGATTAGTATGTAAATGCCATGATTATTAGATCCTTGACATACATATATAGTATTTGAGACACACATGCTTGTATGAACCCATTCTTAGTGTTCTCACTTTTGTTTATGCTATAATGTACATCATGAATCTAATACATGTGAATTTACATAGTAATCATGTTTTAGTTCTATCATGATGATTTCTATATTGTATTTTGATGCTTCTTGTTAAGATTACTTGTTTAGATGTTAGTTTTCATTAAGACTAGGATTTATATTTGTACATATAGTGGGCCACAAATAAATCTATATATTTTGAGTTGAATGCTTATTTGAACCCATTAAATGTGCTAGTATAGTCTAGTTTTGATGATTCATACATTTTAAACTTGTATTCTCATTTTTGAATTTGTTTTATGAGTTTTTCACTTCATGTATATGTTTGTATTGCCAAACTTTAAGATATACATGTATACTCCTTGAGTCATTTGCCTTTCATGCAAATCTATATATGGACTCAATTGTGTTTAGGGATATGTATGTATACTATTGTGTTGACAATTCATACATATACTATGAAATGAAATTTGTTTTGATGAAGATTTAGATTTTCTTGATTTGTGTTTAATTGTTTAACTTCATGTATATGTCTATCTTGTCCAAACTATTAGATATACATGATTATCCTTTTGAGCCACGTGCCTTCATGCATATACACTTTGTGGACTCGTTGTGTTTTGGATATGTATGTATACTTTAGTTTGTATTAGACATACATATGCCATGAAAGTTAAATAAGTTTTGATGATTTTCGTGTTTTCAATATTTAAGGAATAATTGAGCTTAATGAAAAATTTTCATGATTATGATATTCACACTATATTAGTACACTCACATTTCTTATTTACTCATGTGTTTTGTTTTATTCCTTGCTTGAAGGATTTCGTACTAGTTTAAAAGATTTTCCATTTAACTAGTTACGGTATTCTTCACTATGGTAGTGATTTTCAAACAAAGCTTATTTTCAAATCTATTTTTGAAAACCCCTACCTTCCATGGGCGGATGGATGGGAGATCATGGTCTTGTATGCTTTAAAATGAAAATCATTTAAAACTTGAACCTTGATTGGGAGGTATTGTAATATGATGTATACACTTGAACTTATTGCTATGTCAATTGGTATCATTGAACTCTTTCAATTGGTATCATTTTGATCCTTTTGTATACTCATATGTTTATTGTGTATGTATATTTTCAATTGGTATCATCTATTGGTGATTGGTACTCATTCTATTTCATACACATTTTATTTGTGCTTAAGATATAAATTTTTCACAAAATATTGTTTATGCTAGTGCTTGAGCTTCAATTTTGTTTAATTGATTATTTTTAAATTGATATCAAGCCCATGCATCATTTTAGTTGGTATTTCATAAAGGGGAAAAATTTAATTTTGTCTTTCAATTGGTGATTTTCAATTGGTATTTGTTTCCCACTCCCTTAATTTATGATTGAAAATTTCATATTAGTATCATATGTTTAATATGAAAATATTTACAATTGGTATCAAAATTTTGTTTAGACATTCAAAATTTATTATGTTTAATTTCAATTGATATCAAGATGCTTCATTGACATATTTATCTATTGATATCATGTTGTTTATAGTCACCCCTTATTGACCTTGTTTTTGTTTTAGACAAAAGGGGGAGAACATTGTTTTATTGTTATGATTGACTTAAAAGGGGAGAAAGATTTTTACCCCTCATTTTATTGTTTGGATTGTTTAACCCCTTCTTGATCTTTTTGTTTGACGAAAAGGGGGAGAAAAATTTGTTTGATTTGATTTTACTTTGAACCCTTTGTTGATGATTGACAAAAAGGGGGAGAAGTATTTGATTTATATGCATGTTCTCATTGCTTAAGAGAGAGAAGTATTTGTCTTCCTTATTATTTATGCATATATGTTTTTTGTATTGTTGTATTGCAAATAGGAGAAAAAGATTTTGATTTATGCTTGTTGCATGTTTTATCTCCATACTTGCATACATATTCATGTGTTTCATTTCCATATCTTATTATTATGTCTATGTATGAGTTAAGGGGGAGCTTCTTTGAAGCTTAACTTTAATCCATGCATATATAACTCCATGAGTTTGTCATCATCAAAAAGGGGGAGATTGTTGGCCCAAAGGCCTTCCACTCTAGTTTTGATGATGATTAACTCATGTACTTATGTTTACTAATAATCTTGTGTTGTTTAAGTTTCAGATCATTAACCAAGATATTAGTTGGTGATTAGCTTCAACAAGGTGTTTAGAAGCTTTTCATGTTGATTCCAGGGCCAAAGCGTCAAGATCACACATTGCCTAGCCCATGGATGGAGTTTTGGAGCAAGTCTACTTGAAGATGAAGATCGTCAAAGGACTTAGGTATCCATAGTTTAGATAGTGTATTTTAGATCCATTTGTAAAGTTTAGTATAGTTGATATGCTCAAGTGCACAACACACAAAAGATTTATGTTTGGATTTTGGTTTTCATGAATAGTAGATCAAAACAAGCTTAAATAGTTTTTATGTATATCTAGATATGTTCTAGATATACATACATGGTTTTAACTTCCTATACAAGCTTATTTTGATGTCCCTATTCATGTGTTGAAAAATCAAGTTTGATAAAATACCGGTTTTGGTTTTTGATAAAATTTGCAAGACTCAAAAATGAATTGATAAGTTGATATATGTCTTGAAATTTTTATCACTTGTTTATGTTTCAATATAAAATGATAAAACAAGTTTTATGGGATTTTTAGAAAAAATAAAAGATTTTTAGAAAAATATTTCCCCAGTTTTTCTGACCCAGTTTTTGTTCCAGGCTTCAACCAAGTCGACTAGTAGCCTGACTAGTCGACTAAGGCTGAGGTCGGTCGACCGGGCCGGTCGACCGACGCGCACAATTCTGTGCACGTTTGGAGGCACTGGGACGGTCGACCGGGCCGGTCGACCGAGCACTTACAGTGCTCTCTGTTTGTTTCGGTCGACCGGGGCCGGTCGACCGCAGTTGCCCAACGGTCATATTTCCGACCGTTGGCGGTCGACCGGGCCGGTCGACCGTCGCCTGTCAGAGCTGCCAACTCAGCTCTAACGGCTAGTTTTGTTTGGGGGCTATAAATACCCCATCTCTTGGGCTGTTTTGTTAAGGTTTTCAAGAAGAAAAATTTCAGTGTTTTTCTAGTGTTTAAACAAGTTTTCAAAATAGTTTTTGTGCTAAAAAGATTTCATCTTTATTGTTTTGGTTTTTGGAAAATCAAAAGAAAATTAGGCTTTTTGGGATATTGAATTGGATTTCACTTTCTATCATCTTCAAGAGATTTCCCAAGTAGTTTTTCTTTGTTGCTTGTTTCCAAAACACCTAGTTTCCACACTTGAGCTATCACCTATCCTAATCTATTTAGGATCTTGTTTTTGTGGAAAAGAAAAGAGAAAAGAAAGAGAGATTGAGTTTGTGGTTTTTGGAACCACTTGTTGTAAACACCCTTATTCTTGTTGTATCCCTCTTAGCTAGAGGTGATCGGTGATTGTTTGCTCCCTCTAATGAGAGGTGGAGTTTGGTTGTAAACCCTCTTCGGTAGAGGTGTTTGTTGTTGTGTTTGTTGTATTGGCTACGGGCCTACCCCTCGGTTGTGAGGTGGTTGTTTGAGAGAGGAGTTCGGTACTCCATTGTTGTAAAAATCCTTCTCGTGAAGGTTCCCTCGGTGGGAGTCCTCGGTGGACGGTATAGTGGATTGGAAATCCTACACGGTGGTGTAGGCGGGGATGTAGAGCAAGGGTGCTCGAACCTCGAAACATATCATTGTGTTTGCGTTTGATCCACTTGTCTCTAAACCTCTCTCTCTACATTTGTGCAAAGCATCATACTTCATTCATATCATATTTGCTTGTGTTGAGCATAATTCATATTGTCATATCATATCTATTTGCTTGTGTTGTGCCTTGCATATTCATATTGCTATATTACTTATATGCTTGGTTGTTTGTGTGTGCCTCACTTGTACCTAATCAACAAGAGCTTCACATAGCACCTCACCCATTCAAGGGGAATCAAGAGGAGTTAGTCCAGAGCCCTTCACGGGGAATTCGGCTACACTTGTTGATTGTACTAAGTGTGTTGCAAAATTTGCATTAGCTTCCGCATTTAGCGCACTTAGTTTTGCATTTAGTTTTAGATTAGCACTAACACCTATTCACCCCCTCTAGGTGTTCCCTTTTCATACGCATTACATGAAGAAGGGATGACAAGCTCTAACTCACATAACGCATAATATGCAATGCATAAGAGGATATGTGAAGCTCCCCTACTACACACGTGTATCGCATAAAGAAGAGTTATCGAACTCCTCAATATAAGATACACTTCAACATGAATCTATATGTAGAAGAGATGTTAGGCCCCCTTGCATATAGGTATTCATAACAAAACATTTTTTTTTTAATATTTACTTAAAAACAAATTTTGAATCTTCTCAATAAAACAAATTTTGAGATACCAAAATAAATTTTCATGGATACCAATTGAAAGAAATAGATTATAGATACAAATGAAAGTAAACACAATCTTGATACCAATAGTGAGTAACAAATAAGCATCTTGATACCAATTTTACCAATTGAAAGTATTTTTCCATTTAAACATATGATACCAAATTAAAATCAATATAATTTTTCAATCACATTTTTCATCATAAAGTATGGGAGTGGAATACAAAGCCAATGGTAAACAAAATTACCAATAGAAAGATAAAACTACGAATTTTCTCCCCCTTTATGGAATACCAAATAAAACGATGCATAAGTTTGTATAAGTACCAATTGAAAACTAATTAATTAAAATATGATATGCATTAAAACTCTAGCTTAGCATTACTAAAATTTTTGGTCAAAAATATAGAGATGTAATAAGCACAAATAAAACATATATATGAGTATACAAGAGGAATGTCATATTGATACCATTGAAACGATCCAATGATACCAATTGAAACAACAATACGATCAAGTGTATCCTCATATAACCTACCACCCATTTCATGCACATGTTAAAATGATTTTCAATAATAGAACATACAAGGCATGATCTCCCAACCAACCGCCCTTCGGAAGGTAGGGTTATCAAAAATAGATTTGAAAATATAGTATGTTTGAAAACTCTACCATAATGAAGAATACCGCAACTAATTATATGAAAAAACGTGTAAACTAGTACCAAATCCTTCAAGTAAGGAATAAAACAAAATTATATTTCATGAAACATGAAACTCACATGATAGCCAACACTCAAAGTCAATGAAGCATGATATGACTCATGAAAACAA